>JALBWW010000024.1:0-527740 GCA_023212625.1 Styphnolobium japonicum
TTAAAGAACAAAAACGAAATTGCAAAGAGAATGAAGAAGAAGAGAAAGAAAACTCTCACAAATACTTAAACTTTCTTGAAACTTACTTCTAAATTGAATGCCTCTAATACAAAGAGGTTGGGTCTATTTATACTAATCCTAGAAGCCAATTTGTACATGTACATAATCTGAATACAAGCTATAAGAATCTGAAATTTGTCAAAAATGGAAGCTTGATGCATGGTTGGTGGGTTGGTGCATGGTAGGTGGGTTGGTGTATGGTTGGTGGCTTTTAGTCAACAACTCTTATCCGACTTCTGGCTTCAAATTCATCACCTAGACGGTGTATTTTGGCTTGGATGTCTTCATCAAAGTTGTAGCCAGTTGTCTCCTTGAAAATCTCCAATTTGAATCATGTCATTTGGACTTTTAGAACTCCAGAAATGCCAAAAACACTTCACCTACCTCAAGTTAGGTTGGAAGAACGTGTTTCCAAATTCAGACCAACTTGTAGCTTCTGAAGCATGCCTAAAACGACATCTATTGACAAAATGGTCTTCATTGAAGTTGGAGATATGGGTCTTATCTTTCAAGTGACCAAGTTTCAGCCCAAGAGGAGGCCTATAACCCACTATATAGTCCAATATGTGCATACTGCCCATATGGTTCCGTGACAGCAAACCCACTCTGCATTGCAGGGAAATTTTGGACCCTTAGCATTCCGATCCAGCTCTTGAGTTCTTCATGAAACTTGTAGAGCATTGTCTTAGCTTTCCAAAGACACCAAGATCACCTCAATTGGATCACCGAGTCCCAAGTTATGACCTAACCAAGGAAGAAAGGTCAAAATGCATCAAAATCCGAAAATTATTCAATATTTGCATTAAAGCCCAATGAAGCCCAACAACATTAAACTCATCTAAAGTACTAATATTGGGCACAATAAACATCTAATAATGCCTAATACAAAGCTAACATAAGTGTCTCAAATTGATTGATCAGGCCTATTTGTTCCATTTCGGTTTCTCTTGGATTAAAAGATCTTCTAAGCCAAGTGATTCATGTTTTCATGAAATACATTGGTTAGTTTGGTTATGGGGAAGTCAACCGATGTTTGTCTAGCACCCACGGAGGTTCAAGGATCAAGTTATCTTGGTTTAAAGTTGTTCGCCTAGTTGTTCCTTTTCGGTTTATCTTGGATTAATAGAACTTCTAGGCCATGTGATTCATGTTTTCATGAAATACATTGGCTAGATGGGTTATGGGAGAGTCCACAAATGTTTGTCTAGCACCCACGGAGGTTCAACACTCAAGCTATCATGGTTTAAAGTTGTGGGCCTATTTGTTCCATTTCGGTTTCTCTTGGATTAAAAGATCTTCTAAGCCAAGTGATTCATGTTTCCATGAAATACATTGGTTAGATGGGTTATGGGGAAGTCAACTGATGTTTGTCTAGCACCCACGGAGGTTCAAGACTCAAGCTATCTTGGTGTAAAGTTGTAGGCCTATTTGTTCCATTTCGGTTTCTCTTGGATCAAAAGATCTTCCAAGCCAAGTGATTCATGTTTTCATGAAATACATTGGTTAGATTGGTTATGGGGAAGTCAACCGATGTTTGTCTAGCACCCACGGAGGTTCAAGACTCAAGCTATCTTGATTTAAAGTTGTAGGCCTATTTGTTCCATTTCGGTTTCTCTTGGATTAAAAGATCTTCTAAGCCAAGTGATTCATGTTTCCATGAAATACATTGGTTAGATGGGTTATGAGGAAGTCAACAGATGTTTGTCTAGCACCCACGGAGGTTCAAGGATCAAGTTATCTTGGTTTAAAGTTGTTCGCCTAGTTGTTCCTTTTCGGTTTATCTTGGATTAATAGAACTTCTAGGCCATGTGATTCATGTTTTCATGAAATACATTGGCTAGATGGGTTATGGGAGTGTCCACAAATGTTTGTCTAGCACCCACGGAAGTTCAAGACTCAAGCTATCTTGGTTCAAAGTTGTTGGCCTAGTTGTTCCTTTTTGGTTTATCTTGGATTAATAGAACTTCTAGGCCAAGTGATACATGTTTTTATGGTATACATTGGTTAGATGGGTTATGGGGAAGTCAACAGATGTTTGTCTAGCAGCCACGGAGGTTCAAGACTCAAGCTATCTTGGTTTAAAGTTGTTGGCCTAGTTGTTCCTTTTCGGTTTATCTTGTATTAATAGAACTTCTAGGCCATGTGATTCATATTTTCATGATATACATTGGTTTGATGGGTTATGGGGAAGTCAACAGATGATCGTCTAGCACCCACGGAGGTTTCAAGAATCAAGCAATCTTGGTTAAAATTTGTAGGCCTATTTCTTCCTTTTCGGTTTATCTTGGATTCAAAGAACTTCTACGCCACGTGATTCAAGTTTTAATGAAATACATTGGTTAGATGGGTTATGGGGAAGTTAGCAGATGTTTGTCTAGCACCCACGGAGGTTGAAGATTCATGCTATCTTGGGTTAAAGTGGTAGGCCAACTTGTTCCATTTCGGTTTATCTTGGATTAAAAGAACTTCTAAGCCAAGTGATTCATGTTTTCATGAAATACATTGGTTAGATGGGTTATGGGGAAGTCAACAGATGTTTTGTCTAGCACCCACGGAGGTTCAAGGATCATGTTATCTTGGTTTAAAGTTGTTCGCCTAGTTGTTCCTTTTCGGTTTATCTTGGATTAATAGAACTTCTAGGCCCTGTGATTCATGTTTTCATGAAATACATTGGCTAGATGGGTTATGGGAGAGTCCACAAATGTTTGACTAACACCCACGGAGGTTCAAGACTCAAGCTATCATGGTTTAAAGTTGTGGGCCTATTTGTTCCATTTCGGTTTCTCTTGGATTAAAAGATCTTCTAAGCCAAGTGATTCATGTTTTCATGAAATACATTGGTTAGATTGGTTATGGGGAAGTCAACCGATGTTTGTCTAGCACCCACGGAGGTTCAAGACTCAAGCTATCTTGATTTAAAGTTGTAGGACTATTTGTTCCATTTCGGTTTCTCTTAGATTAAAAGATCTTCTAAGCCAAGTGATTCATGTTTCCATGAAATACATTGGTTAGATGGGTTATGGGGAAGTCAACAGATGTTTGTCTAGCACCCACGGAGGTTCAAGGATCAAGTTATCTTGGTTTAAAGTTGTTCGCCTAGTTGTTCCTTTTCGGTTTATCTTGGATTAATAGAACTTCTAGGCCATGTGATTCATGTTTTCATGAAATACATTGGCTATATGGGTTATGGGAGTGTCCACAAATGTTTGTCTAGCACCCACGGAAGTTCAAAACTCAAGCTATCTTGGTTCAAAGTTGTTGGCCTAGTTGTTCCTTTTTGGTTTATCTTGGATTAATAGAACTTCTAGGCCAAGTGATACATGTTTTTATGGTATACATTGGTTAGATGGGTTATGGGGAAGTCAACAAATGTTTGTCTAGCACCCACGGAGGATGAAGATTCATGCTATCTTGGGTTAAAGTGGTAGGCCAACTTGTTCCATTTCGGTTTATCTTGGATTAAAAGATCTTCTAAGCCAAGTGATTCATGTTTTCATGAAATACATTGGTTAGATGGGTTATGGGGAAGTCAACAGATGTTTGTCTAGCAGCCACGGAGGTTCAAGACTCAAGCTATCTTGGTTTAAAGTTGTTGGCCTAGTTGTTCCTTTTCGGTTTATCTTGTATTAATAGAACTTCTAGGCCATGTGATTCATATTTTCATGATATACATTGGTTAGATGGGTTATGGGGAAGTCAACAGATGATCTTCTAACACCCACGGAGGTTTCAAGACTCAAGCAATCTTGGTTAAAATTTGTAGGCCTATTTCTTCCTTTTCGGTTTATCTTGGATTCAAAGAACTTCTACGCCACGTGATTCAAGTTATCATGAAATACATTGGTTAGATGGGTTATGGGTAAATTAGCAGATGTTTGTCTAGCACCCACAGAGGTTGAAGATTCATGCTATCTTGGGTTAAAGTGGTAGGCCAACTCGTTCCATTTCGGTTTATCTTGGATTAAAAGATCTTCTAAGCCAAGTGATTCTTGTTTTCATGTAATACAATGGTTAGATGGGTTATGGGGAAGTCAACCGATGTTTGTCTAGCACCCACGGAGGTTCAAGACTCAAGCTATCTTGGTTTAAAGTTGTAGGCCTATTTGTTCCATTTCGGTTTCTCTTGGATTAAAAGATCTTCTAAGCCAAGTGATTCATGTTTCCATGAAATACATTGGTTAGATGGGTTATGGGGAAGTCAACTGATGTTTGTCTAGCACCCACGGAGGTTCAAGACTCAAGCTATCTTGGTGTAAAGTTGTAGGCCTATTTGTTCCATTTCGGTTTCTCTTGGATTAATAGATCTTCTAAGCCAAGTGATTCATGTTTCCATGAAATACATTGGCTAAATGGGTTTTGGGGAAGTCAACAGATGATTGTCTAGCACCCACGGAGGTTCAAGACTCAAGCAATCTTGGTTAAAATTTGTAGGCCTATTTCTTCCTTTTCGGTTTATCTTGGATTCAAAGAACTTCTACGCCACGTGATTCAAGTTATCATGAAATACATTGGTTAGATGGGTTATGGGTAAGTTAGCAGATGTTTGTCTAGCACCCACAGAGGTTGAAGATTCATGCTATCTTGGGTTAAAGAGGTAGGCCAACTCGTTCCATTTCGGTTTATCTTGGATTAAAAGATCTTCTAAGCCAAGTGATTCATGTTTTCATGAAATACATTGGTTAGATGGGTTGTGGGGAAGTCAACAGATGTTTTGTCTAGCACCCACGGAGGTTCAAGGATCATGTTATCTTGGTTTAAAGTTGTTGGCCTAGTTGTTCCTTTTCGGTTTATCTTGGATTAATTGAACTTCTAGGCCCTGTGATTCATGTTTTCATGAAATACATTGGCTAGATGGGTTATGGGAGAGTCCACAAATGTTTGTCTAGCACCCACGGAGGTTCAAGACTCAAGCTATCATGGGTTAAAGTTGTGGGCCTATTTGTTCCATTTCGGTTTCTCTTGGATTAAAAGATCTTCTAAGCCAAGTGATTCATGTTTCCATGAAATACATTGGTTAGATGGGTTATGGGGAAGTCAACTGATGTTTGTCTAGCACCCACGGAGGTTCAAGACTCAAGCTATCTTGGTGTAAAGTTGTAGGCCTATTTGTTCCATTTCGGTTTCTCTTGGATTAAAAGATCTTCTAAGCCAAGTGAATCATGTTTCCATGAAATACATTGTCTAAATGGGTTTTGGGGAAGTCAACAGTTGATTGTCTAGCACCCACGGAGGTTCAAGTCTCAAGCAATCTTGGTTAAAATTTGTAGGCCTATTTCTTCCTTTTCGGTTTATCTTGGATTCAAAGAACTTCTACGCCACGTGATTCAAGTTATCATGAAATACATTGGTTAGATGGGTTATGGGTAAGTTAGCAGATGTTTGTCTAGCACCCACAGATGTTGAAGATTCATGCCATCTTGGGTTAAAGTGGTAGGCCAACTCGTTCCATTTCGGTTTATCTTGGATGAATAGAACTTCTAGGCCATGTGATTCATGTTTTCATGAAATACATTGGCTAGATGGGTTATGGGAGTGTCCACAAATGTTTGTCTAGCACCCACGGAGGTTCAAGACTCAAGCTATCTTGGGTCAAAGTTGTTGGCCTAGTTGTTCCTTTTTGGTTTATCTTGGATTAATAGAACTTCTAGGCCAAGTGATACATGTTTTTATGGTATACATTGGTTAGATGGGTTATGGGGAAGTCAACAGATGTTTGTCTAGCACCCACGGAGGTTGAAGATTCATGCTATCTTGGGTTAAAGTGGTAGGCCAACTTGTTCCATTTCGGTTTATCTTGGATTAAAAGATCTTCTAAGCCAAGTGATTCATGTTTTCATGAAATACATTGGTTAGATGGGTTATGGGGAAGTCAACAGATGTTTTGTCTAGCACCCACGGAGGTTCAAGGATCATGTTATCTTGGTTTAAAGTTGTTCGCCTAGTTGTTCCTCTTCGGTTTATCTTGGATTAATAGAACTTCTAGGCCCTGTGATTCATGTTTTCATGAAATACATTGGCTAGATGGGTTATGGGAGAGTCCACAAATGTTTGACTAACACCCACGGAGGTTCAAGACTCAAGCTATCATGGTTTAAAGTTGTGGGCCTATTTGTTCCATTTCGGTTTCTCTTGGATTTAAAGATCTTCTAAGCCAAGTGATTCATGTTTTCATGAAATACATTGGTTAGATTGGTTATGGGGAAATCAACCGATGTTTGTCTAGCACCCACGGAGGTTCAAGGATCAAGTTATCTTGGTTTAAAGTTGTTCGCCTAGTTGTTCCTTTTCGGTTTATCTTGGATTAATAGAATTTCTAGGCCATGTGATTCATGTTTTCATGAAATACATTGGCTAGATGGGTTATGGGAGAGTCCACAAATGTTTGTCTAGCACCCACGGAGGTTCAAGACTCAAGCTATCATGGTTTAAAGTTGTGGGCCTATTTGTTCCATTTCGGTTTCTCTTGGATTAAAAGATCTTCTAAGCCAAGTGATTCATGTTTCCATGAAATACATTGGTTAGATGGGTTATGGGGAAGTCAACTGATGTTTGTCTAGCATCCACGGAGGTTCAAGACTCAAGCTATCTTGGTGTAAAGTTGTAGGCCTATTTGTTCCATTTCGGTTTCTCTTGGATTAAAAGATCTTCTATGCCAAGTGATTCATGTTTCCATGAAATACATTGTCTAAATGGGTTTTGGGGAAGTCAACAGATGATTGTCTAGCACCCACGGAGGTTCAAGACTCAAGCAATCTTGGTTAAAATTTGTAGGCCTATTTCTTCCTTTTCGGTTTATCTTGGATTCAAAGAACTTCTACGCCACGTGATTCAAGTTATCATGAAATACATTGGTTAGATGGGTTATGGGTAAGTTAGCAGATGTTTGTCTAGCACCCACAGATGTTGAAGATTCATGCCATCTTGGGTTAAAGTGGTAGGCCAACTCGTTCCATTTCGGTTTATCTTGGATTAAAAGATCTTCTAAGCCAAGTGATTCATGTTTTCATGAAATACATTGGTTAGATGGGTTGTGGGGAAGTCAACAGATGATTTGTCTAGCACCCACGGAGGTTCAAGGATCAGGTTATCTTGGTTTAAAGTTGTTGGCCTAGTTGTTCCTTTTCGGTTTATCTTGGATTAATTGAACTTCTAGGCCCTGTGATTCATGTTTTCATGAAATACATTGGCTAGATGGGTTATGGGAGAGTCCACAAATGTTTGTCTAGCACCCACGGAGGTTCAAGACTCAAGCTATCATGGTTTAAAGTTGTGGGCCTATTTGTTCCATTTCGGTTTCTCTTGGATTAAAAGATCTTCTAAGCCAAGTGATTCATGTTTTCATGAAATACATTGGTTAGATGGGTTATGGGGAAGTCAACCGATGTTTGTCTAGCACCCACGGAGGTTCAAGACTCAAGCTATCTTGGTTTAAAGTTGTAGGCCTATTTGTTCCATTTCGGTTTCTCTTGGATTAAAAGATCTTCTAAGCCAAGTGATTCATGTTTCCATGAAATACATTGGTTAGATGGGTTATGGGGAAGTCAACAGATGTTTGTCTAGCACCCACGGAGGTTCAAGGATCAAGTTATCTTGGTTTAAAGTTGTTCGCCTAGTTGTTCCTTTTCGGTTTATCTTGGATTAATAGAACTTCTAGGCCATGTGATTCATGTTTTCATGAAATACATTGGCTAGATGGGTTATGGGAGTGTCCACAAATGTTTGTCTAGCACCCACGGAGGTTCAAGACTCAAGCTCTCTTGGATTAAAGTTGTTGGCCTAGTTGTTCCTTTTCGGTTTATCTTGTATTAATAGAACTTCTAGGCCATGTGATTCATATTTTCATGATATACATTGGTTAGATGGGTTATGGGGAAGTCAACAGATGATCGTCTAGCACCCACGGAGGTTTCAAGACTCAAGCAATCTTGGTTAAAATTTGTAGGCCTATTTCTTCCTTTTCGGTTTATCTTGGATTCAAAGAACTTCTACGCCACGTGATTCAAGTTTTAATGAAATACATTGGTTAGATGGGTTATGGGGAAGTTAGCAGATGTTTGTCTAGCAGCCACGGAGGTTGAAGATTCATGCTATCTTGGGTTAAAGTGGTAGGCCAACTTGTTCCATTTCGGTTTATCTTGGATTAAAAGAACTTCTAAGCCAAGTGATTCATGTTTTCATGAAATACATTGGTTAGATGGGTTATGGGGAAGTCAACAGATGTTTTGTCTAGCACCCACGGAGGTTCAAGGATCATGTTATCTTGGTTTAAAGTTGTTCGCCTAGTTGTTCCTTTTCGGTTTATCTTGGATTAATAGAACTTCTAGGCCCTGTGATTCATGTTTTCATGAAATACATTGGCTAGATGGGTTATGGGAGAGTCCACAAATGTTTGACTAACACCCACGGAGGTTCAAGACTCAAGCTATCATGGTTTAAAGTTGTGGGCCTATTTGTTCCATTTCGGTTTCTCTTGGATTAAAAGATCTTCTAAGCCAAGTGATTCATGTTTTCATGAAATACATTGGTTAGATTGGTTATGGGGAAGTCAACCGATGTTTGTCTAGCACCCACGGAGGTTGAAGGATCAAGTTATCTTGGTTTAAAGTTGTTCGCCTAGTTGTTCCTTTTCGGTTTATCTTGGATTAATAGAACTTCTAGGCCATGTGATTCATGTTTTCATGAAATACATTGGCTAGATGGGTTATGGGAGAGTCCACAAATGTTTGTCTAGCACCCACGGAGGTTCAAGACTCAAGCTATCATGGTTTAAAGTTATGGGCCTATTTGTTCCATTTCGGTTTCTCTTGGATTAAAAGATCTTCTAAGCCAAGTGATTCATGTTTCCATGAAATACATTGGTTAGATGGGTTATGGGGAAGTCAACTGATGTTTGTCTAGCACCCACGGAGGTTCAAGACTCAAGCTATCTTGGTGTAAAGTTGTAGGCCTATTTGTTCCATTTCGGTTTCTCTTGGATTAAAAGATCTTCTAAGCCAAGTGATTCATGTTTCCATGAAATACATTGTCTAAATGGGTTTTGGGGAAGTCAACAGATGATTGTCTAGCACCCACGGAGGTTCAAGACTCAAGCAATCTTGGTTAAAATTTGTAGGCCTATTTCTTCCTTTTCGGTTTATCTTGGATTCAAAGAACTTCTACGCCACGTGATTCAAGTTATCATGAAATACATTGGTTAGATGGGTTATGGGTAAGTTAGCAGATGTTTGTCTAGCACCCACGGAGGTTCAAGATTCATGCCATCTTGGGTTAAAGTGGTAGGCCAACTCGTTTCATTTCGGTTTATCTTGGATTAAAAGATCTTCTAAGCCAAGTGATTCATGTTTTCATGAAATACATTGGTTAGATGGGTTGTGGGGAAGTCAACGAGATGTTTTGTCTAGCACCCACGGAGGTTCAAGGATCATGTTATCTTGGTTTAAAGTTGTTGGCGTAGTTGTTCCTTTTCGGTTAATCTTGGATTAATTGAACTTCTAGGCCCTGTGATTCATGTTTTCATGAAATACATTGGCTAGATGGGTTATGGGAGAGTCCACAAATGTTTGTCTAGCACCCACGGAGGTTCAAGACTCAAGCTATCATGGTTTAAAGTTGTGGGCCTATTTGTTCCATTTCGGTTTCTCTTGGATTAAAAGATCTTCTAAGCCAAGTGATTCATGTTTTCATGAAATACATTGGTTAGATGGGTTATGGGGAAGTCAACCGATGTTTGTCTAGCACCCACGGAGGTTCAAGACTCAAGCTATCTTGGTTTAAAGTTGTAGGCCTATTTGTTCCATTTCGGTTTCTCTTGGATTAAAAGATCTTCTAAGCCAAGTGATTCATGTTTCCATGAAATACATTGGTTAGATGGGTTATGGGGAAGTCAACAGATGTTTGTCTAGCACCCACGGAGGTTCAAGGATCAAGTTATCTTGGTTTAAAGTTGTTCGCCTAGTTGTTCCTTTTCGGTTTATCTTGGATTAATAGAACTTCTAGGCCATGTGATTCATGTTTTCATGAAATACATTGGCTAGATGGGTTATGGGAGTGTCCACAAATGTTTGTCTAGCACCCACGGAGGTTCAAGACTCAAGCTCTCTTGGTTTAAAGTTGTTGGCCTAGTTGTTCCTTTTCGGTTTATCTTGTACTAATAGAACTTCTAGGCCATGTGATTCATATTTTCATGATATACATTGGTTAGATGGGTTATGGGGAAGTCAACAGATGATCGTCTAGCACCCACGGAGGTTTCAAGACTCAAGCAATCTTGGTTAAAATTTGTAGGCCTATTTCTTCCTTTTCGGTTTATCTTGGATTCAAAGAACTTCTACGCCACGTGATTCAAGTTTTAATGAAATACATTGGTTAGATGGGTTATGGGGAAGTTAGCAGATGTTTGTCTAGCAGCCACGGAGGTTGAAGATTCATGCTATCTTGGGTTAAAGTCGTAGGCCAACTTGTTCCATTTCGGTTTATCTTGGATTAAAAGAACTTCTAAGCCAAGTGATTCATGTTTTCATGAAATACATTGGTTAGATGGGTTATGGGGAAGTCAACAGATGTTTTGTCTAGCACCCACGGAGGTTCAAGGATCATGTTATCTTGGTTTAAAGTTGTTCGCCTAGTTGTTCCTTTTCGGTTTATCTTGGATTAATAGAACTTCTAGGCCCTGTGATTCATGTTTTCATGAAATACATTGGCTAGATGGGTTATGGGAGAGTCCACAAATGTTTGACTAACACCCACGGAGGTTCAAGACTCAAGCTATCATGGTTTAAAGTTGTGGGCCTATTTGTTCCATTTCGGTTTCTCTTGGATTAAAAGATCTTCTAAGCCAAGTGATTCATGTTTTCATGAAATACATTGGTTAGATTGGTTATGGGGAAGTCAACCGATGTTTGTCTAGCACCCACGGAGGTTGAAGGATCAAGTTATCTTGGTTTAAAGTTGTTCGCCTAGTTGTTCCTTTTCGGTTTATCTTGGATTAATAGAACTTCTAGGCCATGTGATTCATGTTTTCATGAAATACATTGGCTAGATGGGTTATGGGAGAGTCCACAAATGTTTGTCTAGCACCCACGGAGGTTCAAGACTCAAGCTATCATGGTTTAAAGTTATGGGCCTATTTGTTCCATTTCGGTTTCTCTTGGATTAAAAGATCTTCTAAGCCAAGTGATTCATGTTTCCATGAAATACATTGGTTAGATGGGTTATGGGGAAGTCAACCGATGTTTGTCTAGCACCCACGGAGGTTCAAGACTCAAGCTATCTTGGTGTAAAGTTGTAGGCCTATTTGTTCCATTTCGGTTTCTCTTGGATTAAAAGATCTTCTAAGCCAAGTGATTCATGTTTCCATGAAATACATTGTCTAAATGGGTTTTGGGGAAGTCAACAGATGATTGTCTAGCACCCACGGAGGTTCAAGACTCAAGCAATCTTGGTTAAAATTTGTAGGCCTATTTCTTCCTTTTCGGTTTATCTTGGATTCAAAGAACTTCTACGCCACGTGATTCAAGTTATCATGAAATACATTAGTTAGATGGGTTATGGGTAAGTTAGCAGATGTTTGTCTAGCACCCACGGAGGTTGAAGATTCATGCTATATTGGGTTAAAGTGGTAGGCCAACTCGTTCCATTTCGATTTATCTTGGATTAAAAGATCTTCTAAGCCAAGTGATTCATGTTTTCATGAAATACATTGGTTAGATGGGTTATGGGGAAGTCAACAGATGTTTTGTCTAGCACCCACGGAGGTTCAAGGATCATGTTATCTTGGTTTAAAGTTGTTGGCGTAGTTGTTCCTTTTCGGTTAATCTTGGATTAATTGAACTTCTAGGCCCTGTGATTCATGTTTTCATGAAATACATTGGCTAGATGGGTTATGGGAGAGTCCACAAATGTTTGTCTAGCACCCACGGAGGTTCAAGACTCAAGCTATCATGGTTTAAAGTTGTGGGCCTATTTGTTCCATTTCGGTTTCTCTTGGATTAAAAGATCTTCTAAGCCAAGTGATTCATGTTTTCATGAAATACATTGGTTAGATGGGTTATGGGGAAGTCAACCGATGTTTGTCTAGCACCCACGGAGGTTCAAGACTCAAGCTATCTTGGTTTAAAGTTGTAGGCCTATTTGTTCCATTTCGGTTTCTCTTGGATTAAAAGATCTTCTAAGCCAAGTGATTCATGTTTCCATGAAATACATTGGTTAGATGGGTTATGGGGAAGTCAACAGATGTTTGTCTAGCACCCACGGAGGTTCAAGGATCAAGTTATCTTGGTTTAAAGTTGTTCGCCTAGTTGTTCCTTTTCGGTTTATCTTGGATTAATAGAACTTCTAGGCCATGTGATTCATGTTTTCATGAAATACATTGGCTAGATGGGTTATGGGAGTGTCCACAAATGTTTGTCTAGCACCCACGGAGGTTCAAGACTCAAGCTCTCTTGGTTTAAAGTTGTTGGCCTAGTTGTTCCTTTTCGGTTTATCTTGTATTAATAGAACTTCTAGGCCATGTGATTCATATTTTCATGATATACATTGGTTAGATGGGTTATGTGGAAGTCAACAGATGATCGTCTAGCACCCACGGAGGTTTCAAGACTCAAGCAATCTTGGTTAAAATTTGTAGGCCTATTTCTTCCTTTTCGGTTTATCTTGGATTCAAAGAACTTCTACGCCACGTGATTCAAGTTTTAATGAAATACATTGGTTAGATGGGTTATGGGGAAGTTAGCAGATGTTTGTCTAGCACCCACGGAGGTTGAAGATTCATGCTATCTTGGGTTAAAGTGGTAGGCCAACTTGTTCCATTTCGGTTTATCTTGGATTAAAAGAACTTCTAAGCCAAGTGATTCATGTTTTCATGAAATACATTGGTTAGATGGGTTATGGGGAAGTCAACAGATGTTTTGTCTAGCACCCACGGAGGTTCAAGGATCATGTTATCTTGGTTTAAAGTTGTTCGCCTAGTTGTTCCTTTTCGGTTTATCTTGGATTAATAGAACTTCTAGGCCCTGTGATTCATGTTTTCATGAAATACATTGGCTAGATGGGTTATGGGAGAGTCCACAAATGTTTGACTAACACCCACAGAGGTTCAAGACTCAAGCTATCATGGTTTAAAGTTGTGGGCCTATTTGTTCCATTTCGGTTTCTCTTGGATTAAAAGATCTTCTAAGCCAAGTGATTCATGTTTTCATGAAATACATTGGTTAGATTGGTTATGGGGAAGTCAACCGATGTTTGTCTAGCACCCACGGAGGTTCAAGGATCAAGTTATCTTGGTTTAAAGTTGTTCGCCTAGTTGTTCCTTTTCGGTTTATCTTGGATTAATAGAACTTCTAGGCCATGTGATTCATGTTTTCATGAAATACATTGGCTAGATGGGTTATGGGAGAGTCCACAAATGTTTGTCTAGCACCCACGGAGGTTCAAGACTCAAGCTATCATGGTTTAAAGTTATGGGCCTATTTGTTCCATTTCGGTTTCTCTTGGATTAAAAGATCTTCTAAGCCAAGTGATTCATGTTTCCATGAAATACATTGGTTAGATGGGTTATGGGGAAGTCAACTGATGTTTGTCTAGCACCCACGGAGGTTCAAGACTCAAGCTATCTTGGTGTAAAGTTGTAGGCCTATTTGTTCCATTTCGGTTTCTCTTGGATTAAAAGATCTTCTAAGCCAAGTGATTCATGTTTCCATGAAATACATTGTCTAAATGGGTTTTGGGGAAGTCAACAGATGATTGTCTAGCACCCACGGAGGTTCAAGACTCAAGCAATCTTGGTTAAAATTTGTAGGCCTATTTCTTCCTTTTCGGTTTATCTTGGATTCAAAGAACTTCTACGCCACGTGATTCAAGTTATCATGAAATACATTGGTTAGATGGGTTATGGGTAAGTTAGCAGATGTTTGTCTAGCACCCACAGATGTTGAAGATTCATGCCATCTTGGGTTAAAGTGGTAGGCCAACTCGTTTCATTTCGGTTTATCTTGGATTAAAAGATCTTCTAAGCCAAGTGATTCATGTTTTCATGAAATACATTGGTTAGATGGGTTGTGGGGAAGTCAACAGATGTTTTGTCTAGCACCCACGGAGGTTCAAGGATCATGTTATCTTGGTTTAAAGTTGTTGGCGTAGTTGTTCCTTTTCGGTTAATCTTGGATTAATTGAACTTCTAGGCCCTGTGATTCATGTTTTCATGAAATACATTGGCTAGATGGGTTATGGGAGAGTCCACAAATGTTTGTCTAGCACCCACGGAGGTTCAAGACTCAAGCTATCATGGTTTAAAGTTGTGGGCCTATTTGTTCCATTTCGGTTTCTCTTGGATTAAAAGATCTTCTAAGCCAAGTGATTCATGTTTTCATGAAATACATTGGTTAGATGGGTTATGGGGAAGTCAACCGATGTTTGTCTAGCACCCACGGAGGTTCAAGACTCAAGCTATCTTGGTTTAAAGTTGTAGGCCTATTTGTTCCATTTCGGTTTCTCTTGGATTAAAAGATCTTCTAAGCCAAGTGATTCATGTTTCCATGAAATACATTGGTTAGATGGGTTATGGGGAAGTCAACAGATGTTTGTCTAGCACCCACGGAGGTTCAAGGATCAAGTTATCTTGGTTTAAAGTTGTTCGCCTAGTTGTTCCTTTTCGGTTTATCTTGGATTAATAGAACTTCTATGCCATGTGATTCATGTTTTCATGAAATACATTGGCTAGATGGGTTATGGGAGTGTCCACAAATGTTTGTCTAGCACCCACGGAGGTTCAAGACTCAAGCTCTCTTGGTTTAAAGTTGTTGGCCTAGTTGTTCCTTTTCGGTTTATCTTGTATTAATAGAACTTCTAGGCCATGTGATTCATATTTTCATGATATACATTGGTTAGATGGGTTATGGGGAAGTCAACAGATGTTTGTCTAGCACCCACGGAGATTGAAGATTCATGCTATCTTAGGTTAAAGTGCTTGGCCAACTTGTTCCATTTCGGTTTATCTTGGATTAAAAGATCTTCTAAGCCAAGTGATTCATGTTTTCATGAAATACATTGGTTAGATGGGTTATGGGGAAGTCAACAGATGTTTGTCTAGCACCCACGGAGGTTCAAGACTCAAGCTATCTTGGTTTAAAGTTGTTGGCCTAGTTGTCCTTTTCGGTTTATCTTGTATTAATAGAACTTCTAGGCCATGTGATTCATATTTTCATGATATACATTGGTTTGATGGGTTATGGGGAAGTCAACAGATGATCGTCTAGCACCCACGGAGGTTTCAAGAATCAAGCAATCTTGGTTAAAATTTGTAGGCCTATTTCTTCCTTTTCGGTTTATCTTGGATTCAAAGAACTTCTACGCCACGTGATTCAAGTTTTAATGAAATACATTAGTTAGATGGGTTATGGGGAAGTTAGCAGATGTTTGTCTAGCACCCACGGAGGTTGAAGATTCATGCTATATTGGGTTAAAGTGGTAGGCCAACTCGTTCCATTTCGATTTATCTTGGATTAAAAGATCTTCTAAGCCAAGTGATTCATGTTTTCATGAAATACATTGGTTAGATGGGTTATGGGGAAGTCAACAGATGTTTTGTCTAGCACCCACGGAGGTTCAAGGATCATGTTATCTTGGTTTAAAGTTGTTCGCCTAGTTGTTCCTTTTCGGTTTATCTTGGATTAATAGAACTTCTAGGCCCTGTGATTCATGTTTTCATGAAATACATTGGCTAGATGGGTTATGGGAGAGTCCACAAATGTTTGTCTAGCACCCACGGAGGTTCAAGACTCAAGCTATCATGGTTTAAAGTTGTGGGCCTATTTGTTCCATTTCGGTTTCTCTTGGATTAAAAGATCTTCTAAGCCAAGTGATTCATGTTTTCATGAAATACATTGGTTAGATGGGTTATGGGGAAGTCAACAGATGTTTTGTCTAGCACCCACGGAGGTTCAAGGATCAAGTTATCTTGGTTTAAAGTTGTTCGCCTAGTTGTTCCTTTTCGGTTTATCTTGGATTAATAGAACTTCTAGGCCATGTGATTCATGTTTTCATGAAATACATTGGCTAGATGGGTTATGGGAGTGTTCACAAATGTTTGTCTAGCACCCACGGAGGTTCAAGACTCAAGCTCTCTTGGTTTAAAGTTGTTGGCCTAGTTGTTCCTTTTTGGTTTATCTTGGATTAATAGAACTTCTAGGCCAAGTGATACATGTTTTTATGGTATACATTGGTTAGATGGGTTATGGGGAAGTCAACAGATGTTTGTCTAGCACCCACGGAGATTGAAGATTCATGCTATCTTGGGTTAAAGTGCTTGGCCAACTTGTTCCATTTCGGTTTATCTTGGATTAAAAGATCTTCTAAGCCAAGTGATTCATGTTTTCATGAAATACATTGGTTAGATGGGTTATGGGGAAGTCAACAGATGTTTGTCTAGCACCCACGGAGGTTCAAGACTCAAGCTATCTTGGTTTAAAGTTGTTGGCCTAGTTGTTCCTTTTCGGTTTATCTTGTATTAATAGAACTTCTAGGCCATGTGATTCATATTTTCATGATATACATTGGTTTGATGGGTTATGGGGAAGTCAACAGATGATCGTCTAGAACCCACGGAGGTTTCAAGAATCAAGCAATCATGGTTAAAATTTGTAGGCCTATTTCTTCCTTTTCGGTTTATCTTGGATTCAAAGAACTTCTACGCCACGTGATTCAAGTTTTAATGAAATACATTGGTTAGATGGGTTATGGGGAAGTTAGCAGATGTTTGTCTAGCACCCACGGAGGTTGAAGATTCATGGTATCTTGGGTTAAAGTGGTAGGCCAACTCGTTCCATTTCGATTTATCTTGGATTAAAATATCTTCTAAGCCAAGTGATTCATGTTTTCATGAAATACATTGGTTATATGGGTTATGGGGAAGTCAACAGATGTTTTGTCTAGCACCCACTGAGGTTCAAGGATCATGTTATCTTGGTTTAAAGTTGTTCGCCTAGTTGTTCCTTTTCGGTTTATCTTGGATTAATAGAACTTCTAGGCCCTGTGATTCATGTTTTCATGAAATACATTGGCTAGATGGGTTATGGGAGAGTCCACAAATGTTTGTCTAGCACCCACGGAGGTTCAAGACTCAAGCTATCATGGTTTAAAGTTGTGGGCCTATTTGTTCCATTTCGGTTTCTCTTGGATTAAAAGATCTTCTAAGCCAAGTGATTCATGTTTTCATGAAATACATTGGTTAGATGGGTTATGGGGAAGTCAACAGATGTTTTGTCTAGCACCCACGGAGGTTCAAGGATCAAGTTATCTTGGTTTAAAGTTGTTCGCCTAGTTGTCCCTTTTCGGTTTATCTTGGATTAATAGAACTTCTAGGCCATGTGATTCATGTTTTCATGAAATACATTGGCTAGATGGGTTATGGGAGTGTTCACAAATGTTTGTCTAGCACCCACGGAGGTTCAAGACTCAAGCTCTCTTGGTTTAAAGTTGTTGGCCTAGTTGTTCCTTTTTGGTTTATCTTGGATTAATAGAACTTCTAGGCCAAGTGATACATGTTTTTATGGTATACATTGGTTAGATGGGTTATGGGGAAGTCAACAGATGTTTGTCTAGCACCCACGGAGATTGAAGATTCATGCTATCTTGGGTTAAAGTGCTTGGCCAACTTGTTCCATTTCGGTTTATCTTGGATTAAAAGATCTTCTAAGCCAAGTGATTCATGTTTTCATGAAATACATTGGTTAGATGGGTTATGGGGAAGTCAACAGATGTTTGTCTAGCACCCACGGAGGTTCAAGACTCAAGCTATCTTGGTTTAAAGTTGTTGGCCTAGTTGTTCCTTTTCGGTTTATCTTGTATTAATAGAACTTCTAGGCCATGTGATTCATATTTTCATGATATACATTGGTTTGATGGGTTATGGGGAAGTCAACAGATGATCGTCTAGCACCCACGGAGGTTTCAAGAATCAAGCAATCATGGTTAAAATTTGTAGGCCTATTTCTTCCTTTTCGGTTTATCTTGGATTCAAAGAACTTCTACGCCACGTGATTCAAGTTTTAATGAAATACATTGGTTAGATGGGTTATGGGGAAGTTAGCAGATGTTTGTCTAGCACCCACGGAGGTTGAAGATTCATGGTATCTTGGGTTAAAGTGGTAGGCCAACTCGTTCCATTTCGATTTATCTTGGATTAAAATATCTTCTAAGCCAAGTGATTCATGTTTTCATGAAATACATTGGTTAGATGGGTTATGGGGAAGTCAACAGATGTTTTGTCTAGCACCCACGGAGGTTCAAGGATCATGTTATCTTGGTTTAAAGTTGTTCGCCTAGTTGTTCCTTTTCGGTTTATCTTGGATTAATAGAACTTCTAGGCCCTGTGATTCATGTTTTCATGAAATACATTGGCTAGATGGGTTATGGGAGAGTCCACAAATGTTTGTCTAGCACCCACGGAGGTTCAAGACTCAAGCTATCATGGTTTAAAGTTGTGGGCCTATTTGTTCCATTTCGGTTTCTCTTGAATTAAAAGATCTTCTAAGCCAAGTGATTCATGTTTTCATGAAATACATTGGTTAGATGGGTTGTGGGGAAGTCAAACGATGTTTGTCTAGCACCCACGGAGGTTCAAGACTCAAGCTATCTTGGTTTAAAGTTGTAGGCCTATTTGTTCCATTTCGGTTTCTCTTGGATTAAAAGATCTTCTAAGCCAAGTGATTCATGTTTTCATGAAATACATTGGTTAGATGGGTTATGGGGAAGTCAACAGATGTTTTGTCTAGCACCCACGGAGGTTCAAGGATCATGTTATCTTGGTTTAAAGTTGTTCGCCTAGTTCTTCCTTTTCGGTTTATCTTGGATTAATAGAACTTCTAGGCCCTGTGATTCATGTTTTCATGAAATACATTGGCTAGATGGGTTATGGGAGAGTCCACAAATGTTTGACTAACACCCACGGAGGTTCAAGACTCAAGCTATCATGGTTTAAAGTTGTGGGCCTATTTGTTCCATTTCGGTTTCTCTTGGATTAAAAGATCTTCTAAGCCAAGTGATTCATGTTTTCATGAAATACATTGGTTAGATGGGTTATGGGGAAGTCAACAGATGTTTTGTCTAGCACCCACGGAGGTTCAAGGATCAAGTTATCTTGGTTTAAAGTTGTTCGCCTAGTTGTTCCTTTTCGGTTTATCTTGGATTAATAGAACTTCTAGGCCATGTGATTCATGTTTTCATGAAATACATTGGCTAGATGGGTTATGGGAGTGTTCACAAATGTTTGTCTAGCACCCACGGAGGTTCAAGACTCAAGCTCTCTTGGTTTAAAGTTGTTGGCCTAGTTGTTCCTTTTTGGTTTATCTTGGATTAATAGAACTTCTAGGCCAAGTGATACATGTTTTTATGGTATACATTGGTTAGATGGGTTATGGGGAAGTCAACAGATGTTTGTCTAGCACCCACGGAGATTGAAGATTCATGCTATCTTGGGTTAAAGTGCTTGGCCAACTTGTTCCATTTCGGTTTATCTTGGATTAAAAGATCTTCTAAGCCAAGTGATTCATGTTTTCATGAAATACATTGGTTAGATGGGTTATGGGGAAGTCAACAGATGTTTGTCTAGCACCCACGGAGGTTCAAGACTCAAGCTATCTTGGTTTAAAGTTGTTGGCCTAGTTGTTCCTTTTCGGTTTATCTTGTATTAATAGAACTTCTAGGCCATGTGATTCATATTTTCATGATATACATTGGTTTGATGGGTTATGGGGAAGTCAACAGATGATCGTCTAGCACCCACGGAGGTTTCAAGAATCAAGCAATCATGGTTAAAATTTGTAGGCCTATTTCTTCCTTTTCGGTTTATCTTGGATTCAAAGAACTTCTACGCCACGTGATTCAAGTTTTAATGAAATACATTGGTTAGATGGGTTATGGGGAAGTTAGCAGATGTTTGTCTAGCACCCACGGAGGTTGAAGATTCATGGTATCTTGGGTTAAAGTGGTAGGCCAACTCGTTCCATTTCGATTTATCTTGGATTAAAATATCTTCTAAGCCAAGTGATTCATGTTTTCATGAAATACATTGGTTATATGGGTTATGGGGAAGTCAACAGATGTTTTGTCTAGCACCCACGGAGGTTCAAGGATCATGTTATCTTGGTTTAAAGTTGTTCGCCTAGTTGTTCCTTTTCGGTTTATCTTGGATTAATAGAACTTCTAGGCCCTGTGATTCATGTTTTCATGAAATACATTGGCTAGATGGGTTATGGGAGAGTCCACAAATGTTTGTCTAGCACCCACGGAGGTTCAAGACTCAAGCTATCATGGTTTAAAGTTGTGGGCCTATTTGTTCCATTTCGGTTTCTCTTGAATTAAAAGATCTTCTAAGCCAAGTGATTCATGTTTTCATGAAATAAATTGGTTAGATGGGTTGTGGGGAAGTCAAACGATGTTTGTCTAGCACCCACGGAGGTTCAAGACTCAAGCTATCTTGGTTTAAAGTTGTAGGCCTATTTGTTCCATTTCGGTTTCTCTTGGATTAAAAGATCTTCTAAGCCAAGTGATTCATGTTTTCATGAAATACATTGGTTAGATGGGTTATGGGGAAGTCAACAGATGTTTTGTCTAGCACCCACGGAGGTTCAAGGATCATGTTATCTTGGTTTAAAGTTGTTCGCCTAGTTCTTCCTTTTCGGTTTATCTTGGATTAATAGAACTTCTAGGCCCTGTGATTCATGTTTTCATGAAATACATTGGCTAGATGGGTTATGGGAGAGTCCACAAATGTTTGTCTAGCACCCACGGAGGTTCAAGATTCAAGCTATCATGGTTTAAAGTTGTGGGCCTATTTGTTCCATTTCGGTTTCTCTTGGATTAAAAGATCTTCTAAGCCAAGTGATTCATGTTTTCATGAAATACATTGGTTAGATGGGTTATGGGGAAGTCAACCGATGTTTGTCTAGCACCCACGGAGGTTCAAGACCCAAGCTATCTTGGTTTAAAGTTGTAGGCCTATTTGTTCCTTTTCGGTTTATCTTGGATTAATAGAACTTCTAGGCCAAGTGATACACGTTTTTATGGTATACATTGGTTAGATGGGTTATGGGGAAGTCAACCGATGTTTGTCTAGCACACAAGGAGGTTCAAGACTCAAGCTATCTTGGTTTAAAGTTGTTGGCCTAGTTGTTCTTTTTCTCTTTATCTTGTATTAATAGAACTTCTAGACCATGTGATTCATGTTTTCATGATATACATTGGTTAGATGGGTTATGGGGAGGTCAATAGATGATTGTCTAGCACCCACCGAGGTTCAAGACTCAAGCAATCATGGTTAAAATTTGTTGGCCTATTTCTTCCTTTTCGGTTTATCTTGGATTCAAAGAACTTCTACGCCACGTGATTCAAGTTGTCATGAAATACATTGGTTAGATGGGTTATGGGGAAGTTAGCATATGTTTGTCTAGCACCCACGGAGGTTGAAGATTCATGCTATCTTGGGTTAAAGTGGTAGGCCAACTTGTTCCATTTCGGTTTATCTTTGATTAAAACATCTTCTAAGCCAAGTGATTCATGTTTTCATGAAATACATTGGTTAGATGGGTTATGGGGAAGTCAACAGATGTTTGTCTACCACCCACGGAGGTTCAAGGATCAAGTTATCTTGGTTTAAAGTTGTTCGCCTAGTTGTTCCTTTTCGGTTTATCTTGGATTAATAGAACTTCTAGGACATGTGACTCATGTTTTCACGAAATATATTGGCTAGATGGGTTATGGGAGAGTCCACAAATGTTTGTCTAGCACCCACGGAGGTTCAAGACTCAAGCTATCATGGTTTAAAGTTGTGGGCCTATTTGTTCCATTTCGATTTGTCTTGGATTAAAAGATCTTCTAAGCCAAGTGATTCATGTTTTCCTGAAATACATTGGTTAGATGGGTTATGGGGAAGTCAACAGATGTTTGTCAAGCACCCACGGAAGTTCAAGGATCAAGTTATCTTGGTTTAATGTTGTTCGCCTAGTTGTTCCTTTTCGGTTTATCATGGATTAATAGAACTTCTAGGCCAAGTGATTCATGTTTTCATGTTATAAAATGGTTAGATGGGTTATGGGGAAGTCAACAGATGATTGTCTAGCTCCCACGGAGGTTCAAGACTCAAGCAATCTAGGTTAAAAATTGTAGGCCTATTTGTTCCTTTTCGTTTTATCTTGGATTCAAAGAACTTCTTGGCCACGTGATTCATGTTTTCATGAAATACATTGGTTAGATGGGTTTTGGGGAAGTCAACAGATGTTTGTCTAGCACCCACAGAGGTTCAAGGATCAAGCTATCTTGGTTTAAAGTTGTTCGCCTAGTTGTTCCATTTCGGTTGATGTTGGATTAATAGAAGTTCTAGGCCATGTGATTCATGTTTTCATGAAATACATTGGCTAGATGGGTTATGAGGAAGTCAGCAGATGTTTGTCTAGCACCCACGGAGGTTCAAGACTCAAGCTATCATGGTTTAAAGTTGTGGGCCTATTTGTTCCATTTCGATTTGCCTTGGATTAAAAGATCTTCTAAGCCAAGTGATTCATGTTTTCATGAAATACATTGGTTAGATGGGTTATGGGGAAGTCAACAGATGTTTGTCTAGCACCCACGGAGGTTCAAGGATCAAGCTATCTTGGTTTAAAGTTGTTCGCCTAGTTGTTCCATTTCGGTTGATGTTGGATTAATAGAAGTTCTAGGCCATGTGATTCATGTTTTCATGAAATACATTGGCTAGATGGGTTATGGGGAAGTCAGCAGATGTTTGTCTAGCACCCACGGAGGTTCAAGGATCAAGCTATCTTGGTTAAAAATTTGTAGGCGTATTTCTTCCTTTTCGGTTTATCTTGGATTCAAAGAACTTCAACGCCACGTGATTCATGTTTTCAAGAAATACATTGGCTAGTTGGGTTATGGGAGAGTCAACATATGTTTGTCTAGCACCCACGGAGGTTCAAGACTCAAGCTATCATGGTTTAAAGTTGTAGGCCCATTTGTTCCATTTCGGTTTATCTTCGATTAAAAGATCTTCTAGGCCAAGTGATTCATGTTTACATGAAATACATTGGATAGACGTGTTATAGGGAAGTCAACAGATGTTTGTCTAGCACCCACGGAGGTTTCAAGGATCAAGCTATCTTGGTTTAAAGTTGTTCGCCTAGTTGTTCCATTTCGATTGATGTTGGATTAATAGAAGTTCTAGGCCATGTGATTCATGTTTTCATGAAATACATTGGCTAGATGGGTTATGGGGAAGTCAGCAGATGTTTGTCTAGCAGCCACGGAGGTTCAAGACTCAAGCTATCATGGTTTAAAGTTGTGGGCCTATTTGTTCCATTTCGGTTTCTCTTGGATTAAAAGATCTTCTAAGCCAAGTGATTCATGTTTTCATGAAATACATTGGTTAGATGGGTTATGGGGAAGTCAACAGATGTTTGTCTTGCACCCACAGAGGTTCAAGGATCAAGCTATCTTGGTTTAAAGTTGTTCGCCTAGTTGTTCCTTTTCGGTTTATCTTGGACTAATTGAACTTCTAAGCCATGTGATTCTTGTTTTCATGAAATACATTAGCTAGATGGGTTATGGGAGAGTCCACAGACGTTTGTCAAGCACCCACGGAGGTTCAATACTCAAGCTATCATGGTTTAAAGATGTAGCCCTATTTGTTCCATTTCGGATTATCTTTGATTAAAAGATCTTCTAAGCCAAGTGTTTCATGTTTTCATAAAATACATTGGTTAGATGGGTTATGGGGAAGTCAACAGATGTTTGTCTAGCACCCACGGAGGTTCAAGGATCAAGCTATCTTGGTTTAAAGTTGTTCGCCTAGTTGTTCCATTTCGGTTGATGTTGGATTAATAGAAGTTCTAGGCCATGTGATTCATGTTTTCATGAAATACATTGGCTAGATGGGTTATGGGGAAGTCAACAGAAGTTTGTCTAGCAGCCACGGAGGTTCAAGACTGAAGCTATCATGGTTTAAAGTTGTAGGCCCATTTGTTCCGTTTCGGTTTATCTTGGATTAAATGAACTTCAAGGCCAAGTGATTCATGTTTTCGTCAAAATAAATTGGCTAGATGGCTTATGTGGGAGTCAACAGATGTTTGTCAAGCACCCACGCTGGTTCAAGACTCAAGCTATCTTGGTTAAAAAGTTATATGCCTATTTGTTCTTTTTCGGTTTATCTTGTGTTAATAGAACTTCTAAACAAAGTGATTCATGTTTTCATGATATACATTAGTTAGATGGGTTATGGGGAAGTCAACAGATAATTGTCTAGCAGCCACGGAGGTTCAAGACTCAAGCTGTCATGGTTTAAAGTTGTAGGCCAATTTGTTCCATTTCAGATTATATTGGATTGAAAGAACTTCTAGGCCAAGTGATTCATGTTTTCATGAAATACATTGGTTAGACGGGTTATGGGGAAGTCAACAGATGTTTGTCTAGCACCCACGGAGGTTCAAGGATCAAGCTATCTTGGTTTAAAGTTGTTCGCCTAGTTGTTCAATTTCGGTTGATGTTGGATTAATAGAAGTTCTAGGCCATGTGATTCATGTTTTCATGAAATACGTTGGCTTGTTGGGTTATGGGAGAGTCAACAGATGTTTGTCTAGCAGCCACGGAGGTTCAAGACTCAAGCTATCATGGTTTAAAGTTGTGGGCCTATTTGTTCCATTTCGGTTTGTCTTGGATTAAAAGATCTTCTAAGCCAAGTGATTCATGTTTTCATGAAATACATTGGTTAGATGGGTTATGGGGAAGTCAACAGATGTTTGTCTAGCACCCACAGAGGTTCAAGGATCAAGCTATCTTGGTTTAAAGTTGTTCGCCTAGTTGTTCCTTTTCGGTTTATCTTGGACTAATTGAACTTCTAAGCCATGTGATTCTTGTTTTCATGAAATACATTAGCTAGATGGGTTATGGGAGAGTCCACAGACGTTTGTCAAGCACCCACGGAGGTTCAATACTCAAGCTATCATGGTTTAAAGATGTAGCCCTATTTGTTCCATTTCGATTTGCCTTGGATTAAAAGATCTTCTAAGCCAAGTGATTCATGTTTTCATGAAATACATTGGTTAGATGGGTTATGGGGAAGTCAACAGATGTTTGTCTAGCACCCACGGAGGTTCAAGGATCAAGCTATCTTGGTTTAAAGTTGTTCGCCTAGTTGTTCCATTTTGGTTGATGTTGGATTAATAGAAGTTCTAGGCCATGTGATTCATGTTTTCATGAAATACATTGGCTAGATGGGTTATGGGGAAGTCAGCAGATGTTTGTCTAGCACCCACGGAGGTTCAAGGATCAAGCTATCTTGGTTAAAAATTTGTAGGCGTATTTCTTCCTTTTCGGTTTATCTTGGATTCAAAGAACTTCAACGCCACGTGATTCATGTTTTCAAGAAATACATTGGCTAGTTGGGTTATGGGAGAGTCAACATATGTTTGTCTAGCACCCACGGAGGTTCAAGACTCAAGCTATCATGGTTTAAAGTTGTAGGCCCATTTGTTCCATTTCGGTTTATCTTCGATTAAAAGATCTTCTAGGCCAAGTGATTCATGTTTACATGAAATACATTGGATAGACGTGTTATAGGGAAGTCAACAGATGTTTGTCTAGCACCCACGGAGGTTTCAAGGATCAAGCTATCTTGGTTTAAAGTTGTTCGCCTAGTTGTTCCATTTCGATTGATGTTGGATTAATAGAAGTTCTAGGCCATGTGATTCATGTTTTCATGAAATACATTGGCTAGATGGGTTATGGGGAAGTCAGCAGATGTTTGTCTAGCGACCACGGAGGTTCAAGACTCAAGCTATCATGGTTTAAAGTTGTGGGCCTATTTGTTCCATTTCGGTTTCTCTTGGATTAAAAGATCTTCTAAGCCAAGTGATTCATGTTTTCATGAAATACATTGGTTAGATGGGTTATGGGGAAGTCAACAGATGTTTGTCTAGCACCCACAGAGGTTCAAGGATCAAGCTATCTTGGTTTAAAGTTGTTCGCCTAGTTGTTCCTTTTCGGTTTATCTTGGACTAATTGAACTTCTAAGCCATGTGATTCTTGTTTTCATGAAATACATTAGCTAGATGGGTTATGGGAGAGTCCACAGACGTTTGTCAAGCACCCACGGAGGTTCAATACTCAAGCTATCATGGTTTAAAGATGTAGCCCTATTTGTTCCATTTCGGATTATCTTTGATTAAAAGATCTTCTAAGCCAAGTGTTTCATGTTTTCATAAAATACATTGGTTAGATGGGTTATGGGGAAGTCAACAGATGTTTGTCTAGCACCCACGGAGGTTCAAGGATCAAGCTATCTTGGTTTAAAGTTGTTCGCCTAGTTGTTCCATTTCGGTTGATGTTGGATTAATAGAAGTTCTAGGCCATGTGATTCATGTTTTCACGAAATACATTGGCTAGATGGGTTATGGGGAAGTCAACAGATGTTTGTCTAGCAGCCACGGAGGTTCAAGACTCAAGCTATCATGGTTTAAAGTTGTAGGCCCATTTGTTCCGTTTCGGTTTATCTTGGATTAAATGAACTTCAAGGCCAAGTGATTCATGTTTTCGTCAAAATAAATTGGCTAGATGGCTTATGTGGGAGTCAACAGATGTTTGTCAAGCACACACGCTGGTTCAAGACTCAAGCTATCTTGGTTAAAAAGTTATATGCCTATTTGTTCCTTTTCGGTTTATCTTGTGTTAATAGAACTTCTAAACAAAGTGATTCATGTTTTCATGATATATATTAGTTAGATGGGTTATGGGGAAGTCAACAGATGATTGTCTAGCAGCCACGGAGGTTCAAGACTCAAGCTGTCATGGTTTAAAGTTGTAGGCCAATTTGTTCCATTTCAGATTATATTGGATTGAAAGAACTTCTAGGCCAAGTGATTCATGTTTTCATGAAATACATTGGTTAGACGGGTTATGGGGAAGTCAACAGATGTTTGTCTAGCACCCACGGAGGTTCAAGGATCAAGCTATCTTGGTTTAAAGTTGTTCGCCTAGTTGTTCAATTTCGGTTGATGTTGGATTAATAGAAGTTCTAGGCCATGTGATTCATGTTTTCATGAAATACGTTGGCTTGTTGGGTTATGGGAGAGTCAACAGATGTTTGTCTAGCAGCCACGGAGGTTCAAGACTCAAGCTATCATGGTTTAAAGTTGTGGGCCTATTTGTTCCATTTCGGTTTGTCTTGGATTAAAAGATCTTCTAAGCCAAGTGATTCATGTTTTCATGAAATACATTGGTTAGATGGGTTATGGGGAAGTCAACAGATGTTTGTCTAGCACCCACAGAGGTTCAAGGATCAAGCTATCTTGGTTTAAAGTTGTTCGCCTAGTTGTTCCTTTTCGGTTTATCTTGGATTAATTGAACTTCTAAGCCATGTGATTCATGTTTTCATGAAATACGTTGGCTAGATGGGTTATGGGAGAGTCCACAGACGTTTGTCAAGCACCCACGGAGGATTAATAATCAAGCTATCATGGTTTAAAGATGTAGCCCTATTTGTTCCATTTCGGATTATCTTGGATTAAAAGTTCTTCTAAGCCAAGTGTTTCATGATTTCAAAAAATACATTGGTTAGATGGGTTATGGGGAAGTCAACAGATGTTTGTCTAGCACCCACGGAGGTTCAAGGATCAAGCTATCTTGGTTTAAAGTTGTTCGCCTAGTTGTTCCATTTCGGTTGATGTTGGATTAATTGAAGTTCTAGGCCATGTGATTCATGTTTTCATGAAATACATTGGCTAGATGGGTTATGGGGAAGTCAACAGATGTTTGTCTAGCAGCCACGGAGGTTCAAGACTCAAGCTATCATGGTTTAAAGTTGTAGGCCCATTTGTTCCTTTTCGGTTTATCTTGGATTAAATGAACTTCAAGGCCAAGTGATTCATGTTTTCGTGAAATAAATTGGCTAGATGGCTTATGTGGGATTCAACAGATGTTTGTCAAGCACCCGCGCTGGTTCAAGACTCAAGCTATCTTGGTTAAAAAGTTATATGCCTATTTGTTCCTTTTCGGTTTATCTTGGGTTAATAGAACTTCTAAGCAAAGTGATTCATGTTTTCATGATATACATTAGTTAGATGGGTTATGGGGAAGTCAACAGATGATTGTCTAGCAGCCACGGAGGTTCAAGACTCAAGCAGTCATGGTTTAAAGTTGTAGGCCTATTTGTTCCATTTCGGTTTATCTTGGATTGAAAGATCTTCTAGGCCAAGTGATTCATGCTTTCATGAAATACATTGGTTAGACGGGTTATGGGGAAGTCAACAGATATTTGTCTAGCACCCTCGGAGGTTCAACGATCAAGCTATCTTGGTTTAAAGTATTCGCCTAGTTGTTCCTTTTCGGTTTATCTTGGATTAATAGAACTTCTAGGCCATGTGATTCATGTTTTCATGAAATACATTGGCTAGATGGGTTATGGGGAAGTCAACAGATGTTTGTCTAGCAGCCACGGAGATTCAAGACTCAAGCTATCATGGTTTAAAGTTGTAGGCCCATTTGTTCCGTTTCGGTTTATCTTGGATTAATTGAACTTCAAGGCCAAGTGATTCATGTTTCCCTGAAATACATTAGTTAGATGGGTTATGGGGAAGTCAACAGATGTTTGTCTAGCTCCCACAGAGGTTCAAGACTCAAGCTATCTTGGTTTAAAGTTGTTGGCCTAGTTGTTCCTTTTTGGTTTATCTTGGATTAATAGAACTTCTAGGCCAAGCGATACACGTTTTTATGGTATACATTGGTTAGATGGGTTATGGGGAAGGAAACAGATGTTTGTCTAGCACCCACGGAGGTTCGAGACTCAAGCTATCTTGGTTTAAAGTTGTTGGCCTAGTTGTTCCTTTTCGGTTTATCTTGTATTAATAGAACTTCTAGGCCAAGTGATTCATGTTTTCATGATATACATTGGTTAGATGGGTTATGGGGAAGTTAGCAGATGTTTGACTAGCACCCACGGAGGTTCAAGACTCAAGCTATCTTGGTTTAATTTTGTTGGCCTAGTTGTTCCTTTTCGGTTTATCTTCGATTAATAGAACTTCTAGGCCATGTGGTTCATGTTTTCATGAAATATATTGGCTAGAAGGGTTATGGGAGAGTCCACAGATGTTTGTCTAGCACCCACAGAGGTTCAAGACTCAAGCTATCATGGTTTCAAGTTGTAGGCCTATTTGTTCCATTTCGGTTTATCATGGATTAAAAGATCTTCTAAGCCAAGTGATTCATGTTTCTATGAAATACATTGGTTAGATGGGTTATGAGGAAGTTAGCAGATGTTTGTCTAGCACCCACGGAGGTTCAAGACTCAAGATATCTTGGTTTAAGGTTGTTGGCCTAGTTGTTCCTTTTCGGTTTATCTTGGATTGATAGAACTTCTACGCCACGTGATTCATGTTTTCATGAAATACATTGTCTAGTTGGGTTATGGGAGAGTCAACATATGTTTGTCTAGCACCCACGGAGGTTCAAGACTCAAGCTATCATGGTTTAAAGTTGTAGGCCCATTTGTTCCATTTCGGTTTATCTTCGATTAAAAGATCTTCTAGGCCAAGTGATTCATGTTTTCATGAAATACATTGGATAGACGTGTTCTGGGAAGTCAACAGATGTTTGTCTAGCACCCACAGAGGTTCAAGGATCAAGATATCTTGGTTTAAAGTTGTTCGCCTAGTTGTTCCTTTACGGTTTATCTTGGATTAATTGAACTTCTAAGCCTTGTGATTCATGTTTTCACGAAATACGATGGCTAGATGGGTTATGGGAGAGTCCACAGACGTTTGTCAAGCACCCACGGAGGTTCAATACTCAAGCTATCATGGTTTAAAGATGTAGCCCTATTTGTTCCATTTCGGATTATCTTGGATTAAAAGATCTTCTAAGCCAAGTGTTTCATGTTTTCATAAAATACATTGGTTAGATGGGTTATGGGGAAGTCAACAGATGTTTGTCTAGCACACACGGAGGTTCAGGGATCAAGCTATCTTGGTTTAAAGTTGTTCACCTAGTTGTTCCATTTCGGTTGATGTTGGATTAATAGAAGTTCTAGGCCATGTGATTCATGTTTCATGAAATACATTGGCTAGATGGGTTATGGGGAAGTCAACAGATGTTTGTCTAGCAGCCATGGAGGTTCAAGACTGAAGCTATCATGGTTTAAAGTTGTAGGCCCATTTGTTCCTTTTCGGTTTATCATGGATTAAATGAACTTCAAGGCCAAGTGATTCTTGTTTTCGTGAAATAAATTGGCTAGATTGCTTATGTGGGAGTCAACGGATGTTTGTCAAGCACCCACGCTGGTTCAAGACTCAAGCTATCTTGGTTTAAAAGTTATATGCCTATTTGTTCCTTTTCGGTTTATCTTGGGTTAGTAGAACTTCTAAGCCAAGTGATTCATGTTTTCATGATATACATTAGTTAGATGGGTTATGGGGAAGTCAACAGATGATTGTCTAGCACCCACGGAGGTTCGAGACTCAAGCTATCATGGTTTAAAGTTGTAGGCCTATTTGTTCCATTTCGTTTTATCTTGGATTGAAAGATCTTCTAGGCCAAGTGATTCATATTTTCATGAAATACATTGGTTAGACGGGTTATGGGGAAGTCAACAGATGTTTGTCTAGCACCCACGGAGGATCAACGATCAAGCTATCTTGGTTTAAAGTTGTTCGCCTTGTTGTTCCTTTTTGGTTTATCTTGGATTAATAGAAGTTCTAGGCCATGTGATTCATGTTTTCTTGAAATACATTGGCTAGATGGGTTATGGGGAAGTCAACAGATGTTTGTCTAGCAGCCATGGAGGTTGAAGACTCAAGCTATCATGGTTTAAAGTTGTAGGCCCATTCGTTCCTTTTCGGTTTATCTTAGATTAAATGAACTTCTAGGCGAAGTGATTCATGTTTTCGTGAAATAAATTGGCTTGATGGCTTATGTGGGAGTCAACAGATGTTTGTCAAGCACACACGCTGATTTAAGACTCAAGCTATCTTGGTTTAAAAGTTATATGCCTATTTGTTCCTTTTCGGTTTATCTTGGATTAATAGAACTTCAAAGCCAAGTGATTCATGTTTTCATGACATACATTGGTTAGATGGGTTGTGGGGAAGTCAACTGATGATTGTCTAGAACCCACGGAGGTTCAAGACTCAAGCTATCTCGGTTTAAAGTTGTAGGCTCATTTGTTTATTTTCGGTTTATCTTGGATTAAATGAACTTCTAGGCCAAGTGATTCTTGTTTTCGAGAAATAAATTGGCTAGATGGCTTATGTGGGAGTCACCAGCTGTTTGTCATGCACCCATGCATATTCAAGACTCAAGATATCTTGGTTTAAAAGTTATATGCCTATTTGTTCCTTTTCGGTTTATCTTGGATTAATCGAACTTCTAAGCCAAGTGATTCATGTTTTCATGACATACATTGGTTAGATGGGTTGTGGGGAAGTGAACTGATGATTGTCTAGCAGCCACTGAGGTTCAAGACTCAAGCTATCTCGGTTTAAAGTTGTAGGCTCATTTCTTTTTTTTCGGTTTATCTTGGATTAAATGAACTTCTAGGCCTAGTGATTCATGTTTTCGTGAAATAAATTGGCTAGATGGCTTATGTGGGAGTCAATAGATGTTTGTGAAACACCCACGCATATTCAAGACTCAAGCTATCTTGGTTTAAATGTTATATGCCTATTGGTTCCTTTTAGGTTTATCTTGGATTAATAGAACTTCTAAGCCAAGTGATTCATGTTTACATGATATACATTGGTTAGATGGGTTATGGGGAAGTCAATAGATGATTGTCTAGCACCCACGGTGGTTGAAGACTCAAGCTATCTTGGTTTAAAGTTGTAGGCTCATTTGTTTTTTTTCGGTTTATCTTGGATTAAATGAACTTCTAGGCCTAGTGATTCATGTTTTCGTGAAATAAATTGGCTAGATGGCTTATGTGGGAGTCAACAGATGTTTGTCAAGAGCCCACGCATATTCAAGACTCAAGCTATCTTGGTTTAAAGTTGTAGGCCTATTTGTTCCATTTCGGTTTATCTTGGATTAAAAGATCTTCTAAGCCAAGTGATTCATGTTTTCATGATATACATTGGTTAGATGGGTTATGGGGAAGTCAATAGATGATTGTCTAGCACCCTCGGTGGTTCAAGACTCAAGCTATCTTGGTTTAAAGTTGTAGGCCCATTCGTTCCTTTTCGTTTTATCTTAGATTAAATGAACTTCTAGGCCAAGTGATTCATGTTTTCGTGAAATAAATTGGCTTGATGGATTATTAGGGAGTCAACAGATGTTTGTCAAGCACACACGCTGATTCAAAACTCAAGCTATCTTGGTTTAAAAGTTATATGCCTATTTGTTCCTTTTCGGTTTATCTAGGATTAATAGAACTTCTAAGCCAAGTGATTCATGTTTTCGTCACATACATTGGTTAGATAGGTTGGGGGAAGTCAACTGATGATTGTCTAGAACCCACGGACGTTCAAGACTCAAGCTATCTCGGTTTAAAGTTGTAGGCTCATTTGTTTTTTTTCGGTTTATCTTGGATTAAATGAACTTCTAGGCCTAGTGATTCTTGTTTTCGTGAAATAAATTGGCTAGATGGCTTATGTGGGAGTCAACAGATGTTTGTCAAGCACGCATGCATATTCAAGACTCAAGCTATCTTGGTTTAAAAGTTATATGCCTATTTGTTCCTTTTCGGTTTATCTTCGATTAATAGAACTTCTAAGCCAAGTGATTCATGTTTTCATGACATACATTGGTTAGATGGGTTGTGGGGAAGTCAACTGATGATTGTCTAGCACCCACAGAGGTTCAAGACTCATGCTATCTTGGTTTAAAGTTGTAGGCTCATTTGTTTTTTTTCGGTTTATCTTGGATTAAATGAACTTCTAGGCCTAGTGATTCATGTTTTCGTGAAATAAATTGGCTAGATGGCTTATGTGGGAGTCAACAGATGTTTGTCAAGCACCCACGCATATTCAAGACTCAAGCTATCTTGGTTTAAAGTTGTAGGCCTATTTGTTCCATTTCGCTTTATCTTGGATTAAAAGATCTTCTAAGCCAAGTGATTCATGTTTTCATGATATACATTGGTTAGATGGGTTATGGGGAAGTCAATAGATGATTGTCTAGCACCCTCGGTGGTTCAAGACTCAAGCTATCTTGGTTTAAAGTTGTAGGCCCATTCGTTCCTTTTCGTTTATCCTAGATTAAATGAACTTCTAGGCCAAGTGATTCATGTTTTCGTGAAATAAATTGGCTTGATGGATTATTTGGGAGTCAACAGATGTTTGTCAAGCACACACGCTGATTCAAAACTCAAGCTATCTTGGTTTAAAAGTTATATGCCTATTTGTTCCTTTTCGGTTTATCTAGGATTAATAGAACTTCTCAGCCAAGTGATTCATGTTTTCATGACATACATTGGTTAGATAGGTTGTGGGGAAGTCAACTGATGATTGTCTAGAACCCACGGACGTTCAAGACTCAAGCTATCTCGGTTTAAAGTTGTAGGCTCATTTGTTTTTTTTCGGTTTATCTTGGATTAAATGAACTTCTAGGCCTAGTGATTCTTGTTTTCGTGAAATAAATTGGCTAGATGGCTTAAGTGGTAGTCAACAGATGTTTGTCAAGCACGCATGCATATTCAAGACTCAAGCTATCTTGGTTTAAAAGTTATATGCCTATTTGTTCCTTTTCGGTTTATCTTGGATTAATAGAACTTCTAAGCCAAGTGATTCATGTTTTCATGACATACATTGGTTAGATGGGTTGTGGGGAAGTCAACTGATGATTGTCTAGCACCCACAGAGGTTCAAGACTCATGCTATCTTGGTTTAAAGTTGTAGGCTCATTTGTTTTTTTTCGGTTTATCTTGGATTAAATGAACTTCTAGGCCTAGTGATTTATGTTTTCGTGAAGTAAATTGGCTAGATGGCTTATGTGGGAGTCAACAGATGTTTGTCAAGCACCCACGCATATTCAAGACTCAAGCTATCTTGGTTTAAAGTTGTAGGCCTATTTGTTCCATTTCGGTTTATCTTGGATTAAAAGATCTTCTAAGCCAAGTGATTCATGTTTCAATCAAATACATTGGTTAGATGGGTTATGGGGAAGTCAACAGATGTTTGTCTAGCACCCACGGTGGTTCAAGACTCAAGCTATCTTGGTTTAAAGTTGTTGGCCTAGTTTTTCCTTTTCGGGTTATCTTGGATTAATAGAACTTCTAGGCCAAGAGATTCATGTTTTCATGATATACATTGGCTAGATGGCTTATGGGGAAGTCAGCAGATGTTTGTCTAGCACCCACGGAGGTTCAAGACTCAAGCAATCTTGGTTTAAAGTTTTAGGCCTATTCGTTCCTTTTCGGTTTATCTTGGATTCAAAGAACTTCTAGGCCACGTGATTCAAGTTTTCTTGAAATAAATTGGTTAGATGGGTTATGTGGGAGTCAACAGATGTTTGTCAAGCACCTACGCAGGTTCAAGACTCAACCTATCTTGGATTAAAATTTAAATGTTTATTTGTTCCCTTTCGGTTTATCTTGGATTAATAGAACTTCTAGGCCAAGTGTTTCATTTTTTCATGAATTACATTGGCTAGATGGGTTATGGGGATGTCAACAGATGTTTGTCTAGCACCCATGGAGGTTCAAGGATCAAGCTATGATGGTTAAAAGTTGTAGGCCTATTTGTTCCTTTTCGGTTTATCTTGGATTTAAAGAACTTCCAGGCCAAGAGGTTCATGCTTTAATGAAATAATTTGGTTAGATGGGTTATGGGGAAGTCAACAGATGATTGTCTAGCACCCACGGAGGTTCAAGACTCAAGCAATCTTAGTAAATAGTTGAAGGCCTATTTGTTCCTTTTCGGTTTATCATGGATTCAAAGAACGTCTAGGCCACGTGATCAAGTTTTCATGAAATATATTAGTTAGATGGGTTTTGTGGGAGTCAACAGATGTTTGTCAAGCACCTACGCAGGTTCAAGACTCAACCTATCTTGGATTAAAATTTAAATGCTTATTTGTTCCACTTCGGTTTATCTTGGATTAAAAGAACTTCTAGGCCAAGTGTTTCATATTTCCATGAATTACATTGGCTAGATGGGTTATGGGGATGTCAACAGATGTTTGTCAATCACCCACGGAGGTTGAAGTGTCATGCTATGTTGGTTTCAAAGTTGTAGGCCTATTTGATCCATTTCGGTTTTTCTAGGATTAAATGAACTTCTTGGCCAAGTCATTCATGTTTTCATGAAATGCATTGGTTAGATGTTTTATGGGGGAGTCAACAGATGTTTGACAAGCACCCACGGAGGTTCAAGACTCAAGCTATCTTGGTTTAAAGTTATTGGCCTATTTGTTCCTTTTCGGTTTATCTTGGATTAAAAGATCTTCTAGGCCAAGTGATTCATGTTTTCATGAAATTCATTGGTTAGTTGGGTTATGGGGAAGCCAACAGATGTTTGTCTAGCACCCACGGAGGTTCAAGACTCAAGCTATCTTGATTTAAAGTTGTAAGCCTATTTTTTCCTTTTCGGTTTATCTTGGATAAATAGAACTTGAAGGCCAAGTGACTCATGTTTTCATGAAATGCATTGGTTAGATATCTTATGGGGGAGTCATCAGATGTTTGTCAAGCACCCACGCATGTTCAAGACTCAACCTATCTTGGTTTAAAAGTTATATGCCTATTTGTTCCTTTTCGGTTAATCATGGATTAATAGAACTTTAGGCCGAGTGATTCATCTTTCCATGAAATACATTGGTTAGATGGGTTATGGAGAAGTCAACAGATGTTTGCCTAGCACCCACGGTGGTTCAAGACTCAAGCTATCTAGGTTTAAAGTTGTAGGCCTATTTGTTCCTTTTCGGTTTATCTTGGATTAAAAGATCTTCTAAGCCAAGCGAGTCATCTTTTCATGAAATACATTGGTTAGATTGGTTATGGGGAAGTCAACAGATGATTGTCTGGCAACCACGGAGGTTCAAGACTCAAGCGATCTTGGTTTAAAGTTTTAGGCCTATTCGTTCCTTTTCGGTTTATCTTGGATTGAAAGAACTTCTAGGCCACGTGATTCAAGTTTTCATGAAGTATATTGTTTAGATGGGTTATGTGGGAGTCAACAGATGTTTGTCAAGCACCTATGCAGGTTCAAGACTCAACCTATCTTGGATTAAAATTTAAATGCTTATTTGTTCCACTTCGGTTTATCTTGGATTAAAAGAACTTCTAGGCCAAGTGATTCATGTTTTCATGAAATACATTAGTTCGATGGGTTTTGAGGAAGTCAACATATGTTTGTCTAGCACCCATGGAGGTTCAAGGATCAAGCTATCATGGTTAAAAGTTGTAGGCCTATTTGATCCTTTTCGATTTATCTTGGATTTAAAGAACTTCCAGGCCAAGAGGTTCTTGTTTTAATGAAATAAGTTGGTTAGATGGGTTATGGGGAAGTCAACAGATGATTGTCTAGCACCCACGGAGGTTCAAGACTCAAGCAATCTTAGTAAAAAGTTGTAGGCCTATTTGTTCCTTTTCGGTTTATCATGGATTCAAAGAACTTCTAGGCCACGTGATTCAAGTTTTCATGAAATATATTGGTTAGATGGGTTATGTGGGAGTCAACAGATGTTTGTCAAGCACCTACGCAGGTTCAAGACTCAACCTATCTTGGATTAAAATTTAAATGCTTATTTGTTCCACTTCGGTTTATCTTGGATTAAAAGAACTTCTAGGCCGAGTGTTTCATGTTTTCATGAATTACATTGGCTAGATGGGTTATGGGGATGTCAACAGATGTTTGTCAATCACCCATGGAGGTTGAAGTGTCAGGCTATCTTGGTTTCAAAGTTGTAGGCCTATTTGATCCTTTTCGGTTTTTCTAGGATTAAATGAACTTCTTGGCCAAGTCATTCATGTTTTCATGAAATGCATTGGTTAGATGTTTTATGGGGGAGTCAACAGATGTTTGACAAGCACCCACGGAGGTTCAAGACTCAAACTATCTTGGTTTAAAGTTATTGGCCTATTTGTTCCTTTTCGATTTATCTTGGATTAAAAGATTTTCTAGGCCAAGTGATTCATGTTTTCATGAAATTCATTAGTTAGATGGGTTATGGGGAAGCCAACAGATGTTTGTCTAGCACCCACGGAGGTTCAAGACTCAAGCTATCTTGATTTAAAGTTGGAAGCCTATTTGTTCCTTTTCGGTTTATCTTGGATTAATAGAACTTGAAGGCCAAGTGACTCATGTTTTCATGAAATGCATTGGTTAGATATCTTATGGGGGAGTCATCAGATGTTTGTCAAGCACCCATGCATGTTCAAGACTCAACCTCTCTTGGTTTAAAAGTTATATGCCTATTTGTTCCTTTTCGATTTATCATGGATTAATAGAACTTTAGGCCGAGTGATTCATCTTTCCATGAAATACATTGGTTAGATGGGTTATGGAGAAGTCAACAGATGTTTGCCTAGCACCCACGGAGGTTCAAGACTCAAGCTATCTAGGTTTAAAGTTGTAGGCCTATTTGTTCCTTTTCGGTTTATCTTGGATTGAAAGATCTTCAAGGCCAAGTTATTCATGTATTCCTGAAATAAGTTGGTTACATGGGTTATGGGGAAGTCAACAGATGTTTGTCTAGCACCCACGGAGGTTCAAGACTCAAGCTATCTTGATTTAAAGTTGTTGGCCTATTTGTTGCTTTCCTGTTTATCTAGGATTAACAGAGTTTCTAGGCCAAGTGATTCATGTTTTCATGAAAGACATTGGTTAGATGGCTTATGTGGGAGTCAACCGATGTTTGTCAAGCACGCACGCAGGTTCAAGACTCAACCTATCTTGGTTTAAAAGTTATATGCCTATATGTTCCATTTCGGTTTATCTTGGATTAATAGAACTTTAGGCCAAGTGATTCATGTTTTCATGAAATACATTAGTTCGATGGGTTATGAGGAAGTCAACAGATGTTTGTCTAGCACCCATGGAGGTTCAAGGATCAAGCTATCTTGGTTACAAGTTGTAGGCCTATTTGTTCCTTTTCGGTTTATCTTGGATTTAAAGAACTTCCAGGCCAACAGGTTCATGTTTGAATGAAATAAGTTGGTTAGATGGTTTATGGGGAAGTCAACAGATGATTGTCTAGCACCCACGGTGGTTCAAGACTCAAGCAATCTTAGTCAAAAGTTTAAGGCCTAATTGTTCCTTTTCGGTTTATCTTGGATTAAAAGATCTTCTAGGCCAAATGATTCATGTTTTCATGATATACATTGGTTAGATGGATTATGGGGAAGTCAACAGATGTTTGTCTAGCACCAACGGAGGTTTAAGACTCAAGCAATCTTGGTAAAAAGTTGTAGGCCTATTTGTTCCTTTTCGGTTTATCATGGATTCAAAGAACTACTAGGCCACGTGATTCATGTTTTCATGAAATACATTGGTTAGATGGGTTATGTGGGGGTCAACAGATGTTTGTCAAGCACCCACGCAGGTTCAAGACTCAACCTATCTTGGTTTAAAAGTTATATGCCTATTTGTTCCATTTCGGTTTATCTTGGATTAATAGAACTTTAGGCCAAGTGATTCATGTTTTCATGAAATAGATTAGTTCGATGGGTTATGAGGAAGTCAACAGATGTTTGTCTAGCACCCATGGAGGTTCAAGGATCAAGCTATCTTGGTTAAAAGTTGTAGGCCTATTTGTTTCTTTTCGGTTTATCTTGGATTTAAAGAACTTTCAGGCCAAGAGGTTCATGTTTTAATGAAATAAGTTGGTTAGATGGGTTATGGGGAAGTCAACAGACGATTGTCTAGCACCCACGGAGGTTCAAGACTCAAGCAATCTTAGTAAAAAGTTGTAGGCCTATTTGTTCTTTTCGGTTTATCATGTATTAAAAGAACTTCTAGACCACGTGATTCATGTTTTCATGAAATACATTGGTTAGATGGGTTATGTGGGAGTCAACAGATGTTTGTCAAGCACCCACGGTGGTTCAAGACTCAACCTATCTAGGTTTAAAATTGTACGCATATTTGTTCCATTTCGGTTTATCTTGGATTAAAAGAACTTCTAGGCCAAGTGATTCATGTTTTCATGAAATACATTGGTTAGATGGGTTATGGGGAAGTCAACAGATGTTTGTCTATCAGCCACGGAGATTCAAGACTCAAGCTATCTTGGTTTAAAGTTGTTGGCCTATTTGTTCCTTTTCGGTTTATCTTGGATTAAAAGATCTTCTAGGCCAAGTGATTCATGTTTTCATGAAATACATTAGTTCGATGGGTTATAAGGAAGTCAACAGATGTTTGTTTAGCACCCATGGAGGTTCAAGGATCAAGCTATCTTGTTTAAAAGTTGTAGGCCTATTTGTTCCTTTTCGGTTTATCTTGGATTAAAAGAACTTCCAAGTCAAGAGGTTCATGTTTTAATGAAATAAGTTGGTTAGATGGGTTATGGGGAAGTCAACAGATGATTTTCTAGTGTAACATCCCTAAATTTCATATGTTATGATTTAGCTAAATTCTTTGAATGGATTGTATGTTCTGTTACAGAAAATGTGATAGATTGAGTTAGAATGATTGATTTGAGATTTTGGCTATACCGGTGAACTCGGTAGAACCTAAGGAAGAGATAGGTGGAATTTAAACTCTTAGATTTACTCTGGTTAAGTTAGGACCTACTGGTAAATGTAATTTTCTTCAGGACCTATTGGGAATTCTTAGAAATCACAAGGGTATTTTAGTCTTTTAACACCTCAGTGGCAAATTAGTGATTCTTCCTTTAAGTGAGGGGCAAGATGGACATTTCAACATCCCCTCCCTCTTGCATAAGGGAACCGGCCAGCCTAGGGAGCCAAAGGGCTCATCTTCTCCAAATCTCTAAGTTCTCCATAGCCAAAGCTAGCTCCAAGGTTCAAGGGTCCAAAGTAAGTATTTTTATACACCTTTTGGCTTAGGTTATTTGATGGTTATTGATCACTATGATCTCTTCTTCAATCCTATGGTATTAGTTTCTTGAGAAACTCATTTTCATCCCTAAGAATCAAGAACACCCATGTCTAAAAGTTGGTTGTTTTGCTTGAATGTTTTGAAGGAAGTTGAAGGGAAGGTTGCCTTGACTACCAATCCCATCTTGGAATCAAGTTAGGAGCACTTCAAGGTGAGTGTGGATTTACTTGTGCTATTGTATGATGTTCTTAGAGTGAAAGTGTATGATAAAGGATTAAGCTTGAATCTAGGGTTGCTTGAGGTTGGATGTGTTTTTATTACATGTTTTCAAGGATTAGGGTTTAGGAAAAATGAGTGGAATGATTGGCATACTTGATGGATTTGAGGACATGATCCCATAGAGAAATTAGGGTTTTGATTTGAAGTTGAGCGTGGCACTAAGACCAACCACGGGCGTGGTCCCCACCACGGCCTGGCCGTGGTCCTCTCTGGATAGGAAATGTTGATGTCTCGTGCCCAACCACGGCCGTGGTCCCCACCACGGGCTGGCCGTGGTTGGCTCTGGAAAGATAAATGTTGTGTGCTGAAATCTGACCACGGGTGTGGTGGCCACCAGGGGCTGGCCGTGGTCCAGACCACGGGCGTGGTGCCAACCAGGGGCAGGCCGTGGTTGTCTCTGCTTTCCAATTTGTTGAGTTTTGTTTTTACGAACCGTGGTAGTGGTTACCACCATACTGGCCGTGGTTGACTCTGTTTGTGTTATTGTGATGCTTATGCCTAGGGTCTTGATACCATATGCTAGGTTTAGGATGAAGAATGACTTAGCATTAGAATGAGATGTGTAGCTAAGTAAGAATGCTTGATAGAAGTGACTTAGAATGCTTGATAGAGTTGGGCATGATGGTTATGTGTTGTATATGCTTGAATTGCTTACATGTAATGCTATTATGATGATATTATGAATGAGCATGATATGAGTATGAGAACATTGCATTGCATAGCGAGATGGCCTAACCGAGAAAGGGTTAGTGTACAAAGCAGAGAGGGTGCCTAGGCGATGAGCTAGATGGAAATGAAATAGCATACCTAATTGCATTGCATTGCGAGGTGGCCTAACCGGAAAGGGTTAGTGTACAAAACAGGAGGGTGCCTAGCTTATTAGCTAGAAGGAAACGGAATTGGCATAACACATTCATATGCATATTGCGAGGCCTAACCGAAGGGGTTAGTGCACAACAAGAGGAGTGGAGAAAGAAAAAGTGTGAATAAAAGGTGTGAACATCATGTGCATTCATTCATTGCATTGGTTGGTTGGTGTTACTTGACATATTGTGAATTGTGTTATACTTGCTCTCTACTTACATTTATACTTTATCTGCAAGTTATTCATATTCACTGGGAAGTTGTTCTCACCACCTCTTTCTGAGATTCGCAGGAACACCCCGGACCCTCTACGGGTTAAGTACGGAGGATTCTGTTGGTTATTTGGGATTTATATTTTTGGTGGAGTTAAGCTCCGTGATGTAACTATAATAGGAAGTGTATCACATTCTTTTGATGTAAATATGACAGGGAACTGAATACTACCTTTGATGTACTCGGTTCCGTATATGTTTAGTGTGCTCAGTCAGGATAGTGTTTAGATTACACTTGTATAACGTTGCATACTCTGATAATATTTTGGTTGAGATCTGAGATCTCTTGATGATATATGTGTATGTGTATATATATAATATATGTACTCTGGTTGGTTTGAAATGGTTGTTGGAAATCCGCTGCTTATGTTAATTTTGTGGTAATGTTCAAGAACAAATGAATCAGCGAATTTTCTATATTTATATATTCCACGTAAGGCGTATGGTTGGTAAATAACATAGTAACTAATAGGCCTTACATTTTTGGTATCAGAGCAGTTTCTTCCTAGAGGACTGTAACATATGGGTCTAGAGTTATACTGAGCACTTAGGATGTATGCCTATAGCTTTTCATATACTTCTGATATATTGCATGTGGGGAGTTGGGACTGATCAACCCGATATTTTCTGTGCTGTATACAGAGTTATGAGTGGACTAGGGCGAACTCGTAGTGGAGGTCGAGGCAGAGGCCAAGGCCAACCCACTGTAAATACTAATGAAGGTGATGGTCTGGTGGCTGTGCTTGCACATTTGGCTCAAGCCATAGACCGTATGCCTGGACCCCAGCATGATGGAAATCCTAATGCGGGACTTGTCGTTCCTCAACAGTTGGGACTGACGGAGTTCTGTAAAAGGGATCCCCTATCTTTTCATGGGAATTATGACCCAATGGCCGCTGAGAGGTGGGTGAAACACCTTGAGAAGATCTTCAGGGCCATGCAGTGTACTGATGAGTAGAAAGTTATCTTTGCTGCTTATAAGTTGGAGGATGAAGCTGAACATTGGTGGAAAGCTTCTCATCCTGGATTACTCCTACGTGAGGATTCCCTCACTTGGGAAACATTTAAGACGGCATTTCTGCGGAAGTATTTCCCTGCAAATGTCAGAATTCAAAAGGAACAAGAGTTTATGCATTTAACACAGGGAGATCTCACAGCTGGTCAGTATGCAGCTAAGTTTGATGAGTTGTCAAAATACTCTAGTTACCTTCAAAATGGACCGAATGAGATTTGGAAGTCCATTCAGTTTGAGAGGGGACTTGAGTTTGAGTTGAGAAAGGCTGTAGCTTGTTTTGAGATTAGGGAGTTTGCTTCCCTGGTTGAGAAATGTTTAATTATGGAAGAATGCATGAACCCAGTTACTGAGAGTAGTCAGGGAACTGGAAAGAGAAAAGTGGAAGTTACCCAGCCTGCACGAGGTACTAAGAAGGCTAAGGTGGAATTGTGCAAGACGTGTGGGAAACCGCACCAAGGTACTTGTCAGGCGAATGTATGTTTTGCTTGTGGTCAGAAGGGACACATTGCAAAATACTGCCCACAACGAATAGTGATCTGCTTCAAGTGCCAGTAGAAGGGGCACACTTCCCGAAATTACCCACAGGTTTCTAAGGCACCTGTTTCTACTCCTAGACCACTTACTCAGGGGCGAGTGTATACCCTCAGTGGGGCAGAGGCACAAGCGGATGATTTGATCCAAGGTATGTGCTTACTGAATGGTCAGAACTTAATTGTACTGTTTGACTGCAGGGCAACCCATTCATTCATCTCTAATGCATGTGTGATGTCCTTGAGTCTAACCACTACTTCCTTACCTTATACAACATCGGTGACTACTCATTAAGGATAAGATTCTTACCACCCACATTTGTTTAAACTGTAAATTTGTGTTCCAGAATCGGACCTTTGTTGTTGATTTGATCTGTTTACCATTGAGAGGGTTAGATATTATCTTGGGTATGGATTGGCTTGCAACCAACCAAGTGATGTTAGATTGTTGTAACAAGATTGTCATTATTCCTCCTACTACAAACCAAACACTGATTCCTGAAATTTCCATGTTACCTAATCTTGGTAAAAAGTTTTAGGCCTATTTGTTCCTTTTCGGTTTATCATGGATACAAAGAACTTCTATGCCACGTGATTCATGTTTTCATGAAATACATAGGTTAGATGGGTTATGTGGGAGTCAACAGATGTTTGTCAAGCACCCACGGTGGTTCAAGACTCAACCTATCTAGGTTTAAATTTGTAGGCCTATTTGTTCCATTTTGGTTTATCTTGGATTAAAAGAACTTCTAGGCCAAGTGATTCATGTTTTCATGAAATACATTGGTTAGATGGGTTATGGGGAAGTCAACAGATGTTTGTCTATCACCCACGGAGATTCAAGACTCAAGCTATCTTGGTTTAAAGTTGTTGGCCTATTTGTTCCTTTTCGGTTTATCTTGGATTAAAAGATCTTCTAGGCCAAGTGATTCATGTTTTCATGAAATATATTAGTTCGATGGGTTATGAGGAAGTCAACAGATGTTTGTTTGGCACCCATGGAGGTTCAAGGATCAAGCTATCTTGGTTAAAAGTTATAGGCCTATTTGTTCCTTTTCGGTTTATCTTGGATTAAAAGAACTTCCAAGTCAAGAGGTTCATGTTTTAATGAAATAAGTTGGTTAGATGGGTTATGGGGAAATCACTAGATGATTGTCTAGCACCCACAGAGGTCCAAGACTCAAGCAATCTTGGTAAAAAGTTGTAGGCCTATTTGTTCCTGTTCGGTTAATCATGGATTCAAAGAACTTCTATGCCACGTGATTCATGTTTTCATGAAATACATAGGTTAGATGGGTTATGTGGGAGTCAACAGATGTTTGTCAAGCACCCACGGAGGTTCAAGTCTCAAGCTATCTAGGTTTAAAGTTGAAGGCCTATTTGTTCCTTGTCGGTTTATCTTGGATTAAAAGATCTTCTAGGCTAAGTGATTGATGTTTTCATGAAATACATTAGATCGATGGGTTATGAGGAAGTCAACAGATGTTTGTTTAGCACTCATGGAGGTTCAAGGATCAAGCTATCTTGGTTAAAAGTTATAGGCCTATTTGTTCCTTTTCGGTTTATCTTGGATTAAAAGAACTTCCAAGTCAAGAGGTTCATGTTTTAATGAAATAAGTTGGTTAGATGGGTTATGGGGAAGTCAACAGATGATTTTCTAGCACCCACAGAGGTTCAAAACTCAAGCAATCTTGGTAAAAAGTTGTAGGCCTATTTGTTCTTTTTCGGTTTATCATGGATTCAAAGAAATTCAAGGCCACCCGATTCATGTTTTCATGAAATACATTGGTTAGATGGGTTATGTGGGAGTCAACAGATGTTTGTCAAGCACCCACGGAGGTTCAAGTCTCAAGCTATCTAGGTTTAAAGTTGAAGGCCTATTTGTTCCTTGTCGGTTTATCTTGGATTAAAAGATCTTCTAGGCTAAGTGATTGATGTTTTCATGAAATACATTAGATCGATGGGTTATGAGGAAGTCAACAGATGTTTGTTTAGCACTCATGGAGGTTCAAGGATCAAGCTATCTTGGTTAAAAGTTGTAGGCCTATTTGTTCCTTTTCGGTTTATCTTGGGTTAAAAGATCTTCTAGGCCAAGTGATTCATGTTTTCATGATATACATTGGTTAGATGGGTTATGGGGAAGCCAACAGATGTTTGTCTAGCACCCACAGAGGTTCAAGGATCAAGCTATCTTGGTTTAAAGTTGTAGGTCTATTTGTTGCTTTCCTGTTAATCTAGGATTAAGAGAATTTCTAGGCCAAGTGATTCATGTTTTCATGAAATACATTGGTTAGATGCCTTATGTGGGAGTCCACCGATGTTTGTCAAGGACCCACGCAGGTTCAAGACTCAACCTATCTTGGTTTGAAAGTTATATGCCTATTTGTTCCATTTCGGTTTATCTTGGATTAGTAGAACTTTAGGCCAAGTGATTCATGTTTTGATGAAATACATTAGTTCGATGGGTTATGAGGAAGTCAACAGATGTTTGTCTAGCACCCACGGAGGTTCAAGGATCAAGCTATCTTGGTTAAAAGTTGTAGGCCTATTTGTTCCTTTTCGGTTTACCTTGGATTAAAAGAACTTCCAAGACAAGAGGTTCGTGTTTTAATGAAATAAGTTGGTTAGATGGGTTATGGGGAAGTCAACGGATGATTGTCTAGCACCCACGGAGGTTCAAGAGTCAAGCTATCTTGGTTTAAAGTTGTTGGCCTATTTGTTCCTTTTCGGTTTATCATGGATTCAAAGAAATTCAAGGCCACCCGATTCATGTTTTCATGAAATACATTGGTTAGATGGGTTCTGTGGGAGTCAACAGATGTTTGTCAAGCACCCACGGAGGTTCAAGTCTCAAGCTATCTAGGTTTAAAGTTGTTGGCCTATTTATTCCTTTTCGGTTTGTCTTGGATTAAAAGAACTTCTAGGCCAAGTGATTCATGTTTTCATGAAATACATTGGTTAGATGGGTTATGTGGGAGTCAACAGATGTTTGTCAAGCACCCACGGAGATTCAAGTCTCAAGCTTTCTAGGTTTAAAGTTGAAGGCCTATTTGTTCCTTGTCGGTTTATCTTGGATTAAAAGATCTTCTAAGCTAAGTGATTCATGTTTTCATGAAATACATTAGATCGATGGGTTATGAGGAAGTCAACAGATGTTTGTTTAGCACTCATGGAGGTTCAAGGATCCAGCTATCTTGGTTAAAAGTTGTAGGCCTATTTGTTCCTTTTCGGTTTATCTTGGGTTAAAAGATCTTCTAGGCCAAGTGATTCATGTTTTCATGATATACATTGGTTAGATGGGTTATGGGGAAGCCAACAGATGTTTGTCTAGCACCCACAGAGGTTCAAGGATCAAGCTATCTTGGTTTAAAGTTGTAGGTCTATTTATTGCTTTCTTGTTAATCTAGGATTAAGAGAATTTCTAGGCCAAGTGATTCATGTTTTCATGAAATACATTGGTTAGATGCCTTATGTGGGAGTCCACCGATGTTTGTCAAGGACCCACGCAGGTTCAAGACTCAACCTATCTTGGTTTGAAAGTTATATGCCTATTTGTTCCATTTCGGTTTATCTTGGATTAATAGAACTTTAGGCCAAGTGATTCATGTTTTGATGAAATACATTAGTTCGATGGGTTATGAGGAAGTCAACAGATGTTTGTCTAGCACCCACGGAGGTTCAAGGATCAAGCTATCTTGGTTAAAAGTTGTAGGCCTATTTGTTCCTTTTCGGTTTACCTTGGATTAAAAGAACTTCCAAGACAAGAGATTCGTGTTTTAATGAAATAAGTTGGTTAGATGGGTTATGGGGAAGTCAACGGATGATTGTCTAGCACCCGCGGAGGTTCAAGAGTCAAGCTATCTTGGTTTAAAGTTGTTGGCCTATTTGTTCCTTTTCGGTTTATCATGGATTCAAAGAAATTCTAGGCCACCCAATTCATGTTTTCATGAAATACATTGGTTAGATGGGTTATGTGGGAGTCAACAGATGTTTGTCAAGCACCCACGGAGGTTCAAGTCTCAAGCTATCTAGGTTTAAAGTTATAGGCCTATTTATTCCTTTTCGGTTTGTCTTGGATTGATAGAACTTCTAGGCCAAGTGATTCATGTTTTCATGAAATACATTGGTTAGATGGGTTATGGAGAAGTCAACAGATGTTTGTCTAGCACCCACGGTGGTTCAAGACTCAAGCTATCTTGGTTTAAAGTTGTTGGCCTATTTGTTCCTTTTCGGTTTATCTTGGATTAAAATATCTTCTAGGCCAAGTGATTCATGTTCTCATGATATATATTGGTTAGATGGGTTATAAGGAAGCCAACAGATGTTTGTCTAGCACCCACCGAGGTTCAAGAATCAAGCTATCTTGGTTTAAAGTTGTAGGTCTATTTGTTGCTTTCCTGTTTATCTAGGAATAACAGAATTTCTAGGCCAAGTGATTCATGTTTTCATGAAATACATTGGTTAGATGGCTTATGTGGGAGTCAACCGATGTTTGTCAAGCACGCACACAGGTTCAAGACTCAACCTATCTTGGTTTAAAAGTTATATGCCTATATGTTCCATTTCGGTTTATCTTGGATTAATAGAACTTTAGGCCAAGTGATTCATGTTTTCATGAAATACATTAGTTCGATGGGTTATGAGGAAGTCAACAGATGTTTGTCTAGCACCCATGGAGGTTCAAGGATCAAGCTATCTTGGTTAAAAGTTGTAGGCCTATTTGTTCCTTTTCGGTTTATCTTGGATTTAAAGAACTTCCAGGCAAAGAGGTTCATGTTTTAATGAAATAAGTTGGTTAGATGGGTTATGGGGAAATCACTAGATGATTGTCTAGCACCCACAGAGGTCCAAGACTCAAGCAATCTTGGTAAAAAGTTGTAGGCCTATTTGTTCCTGTTCGGTTAATCATGGATTCAAAGAACTTCTATGCCACGTGATTCATGTTTTCATGAAATACATAGGTTAGATGGGTTATGTGGGAGTCAACAGATGTTTGTCAAGCACCCACGGAGGATCAATACTCAAGCTACCTAGGTTTAAAGTTGTAGGCCTATTTGTTCGTTTTCGGTTTATCTTGGATTAAAAGAACCTTTAGGCCAAGCGATTCATGTTTTCATGATATACATCGGTTATATGGGTTATGGGGATGTCAACAGATGTTTATCTAGCACCCGCGGAGGTTCAAGACTCAAGCTATCTTGGTTTAAAGTTGTTGGCCTATTTGTTCCTTTTCGGTTTATCTTAGATTAAAAGATCTTCTAGGCCAAGTGATTCATGTTCTCATGATTTACATTGGTTAGATGGGTTATAAGGAAGCCAACAGATGTTTGTCTAGCACCCACAGAGGTTCAAGGATCAAGCTATCTTGGTTTAAAGTTGTTGGTCTATTTGCTTTCCTGTTTATCTAGGATTAACAGAATTTCTAGGCCAAGTGATTCATGTTTTCATGAAATACATTGGTTAGATGGCTTATGTGGGAGTCAACCGATGTTTGTCAAGCACGCACACAGGTTCAAGACTCAACCTATCTTGGTTTAAAAGTTATATGCCTATATGTTCCATTTCGGTTTATCTTGGATTAATAGAACTTTAGGCCAAGTGATTCATGTTTTCATGAAATACATTAGTTGCATGGGTTATGAGGAAGTCAACTGATGTTTGTCTAGCACCCACGTAGGTTCAAGGATCAAGCTATCTTGGTTAAAAGTTGTTGGCCTTTTTGTTCCTTTTCGGTTTACCTTGGATTAAAAAAACTTCCAGGCCAAGAGGTTCACGTTTTAATGAAATAAGTTGGTTAGATGGGTTATGGGGAAGTCAACGGATGATTGTCTAGCACCCACGGAGGTTGAAGACTCAAGCTATCTTGGTTTAAAGTTGTTGGCCTATTTGTTCCTTTTCGGTTTATCTTGGATTAAAAGATCTTCTAGGCCAAGTGATTCATGTTTTCATGATATACATTGGTTAGATGGGTAGTGGGGAAGCCAACAGATGTTTGTCTAGCACCCACGGAGGTTCAAGGATCAAGCTATCTTGGTTTAAAGTTGTATTTCTTCTTGTTGCTTTCCTGTTTATCTAGGATTAACAGAATTTCTAGGCCAAGTGATTCATGTTTTCATGAAATACATTCGCTAGATGGCTTATGTTGGAGTCAACAGATGTTTGTCAAGCACCCACGGTGGTTGAAGGGTCATTCTATCTTGGTTTAAAAGTTGTAGGTCTATTTGTTCCTTTTCGGTTTATGTTGGATTAAAAGATCTTCTTGGCCAAGTGATTCATGTTTTCATGAAATACATTGGTTAGATGGCTTATGTGGGAGTCCACAGATGTTTGTCAAGCACCCACGCAGGTTCAAGACTCAACCTATCTTGGTTTAAAAGTTATATGCCTATTTGTTCCATTTCTGTTTATCTTGGATTAATAGAACTTTAGGCCAAGTCATTCATGTTTTCATGAAATACATTAGTTCGATGGGTTATGAGGAACTCAACAGATGTTTTCTAGCACCCACGGAGGTTCAAGGATCAAGCTATGTTGGATAAAAGTTGTAGGCATATTTGTTCCATTTCGGTTTATCTTGGATTAATAGAACTTTAGGCCAAGTCATTCATGTTTTAATGAAATACATTAGTTCGATCGGTTATGAGGAAGTCAACAGATGTTTGTCTAGCACCCACGGAGGTTCAAGGATCAAGCTATCTTGCATAAAAGTTGTAGGCCTATTTGTTCCTTTTCGGTTTATCTTTGATTAAGAGAACTTCCAGGCCAAGAGGTTCATGTTTTAATGAAATAAGTTGGCTAGATGGGTTATGGGGAAGTCAACAGATGATTGTCTAGCACCCACGGAGGTTCAAGACTCAAGCTGTCTTGGTTTAAAGTTGTTGGCCTAGTTGTTCCTTTTCGGATTATCTCCGATTCAAAGAACTTCTAGGCCACGTGATTCATGTTTTCATGAAATACATTGGTTAGATGGGTTATGGGGAAGTTAGGAGATGTTTGTCTAGCACCCACGGAGGTTCAAGACTCAAGCAATCTTAGTTAAAAATTGTAGGGCTATTTGTTCCTGTTCGGTTTATCTTGGATTCAAAAAATTCTAGGCCACGTGATTCATGTTTTCATGAAATACATTGGTTAGATGGGTTATGGGGAAGTTGGCAGAAGTTTGTCTAGCACCCACGGAGGTTCAAGGATCAAGCTATCTTGGTTTAAAGTTGTAGATCTATTTGTTCCTTTTCTGTTTATCTATGTTTAACAGAATTTATAGGTCAAGTGACTCATGTTTTCATGAAATACAATCGCTAGATGTCTTATGTCGGAGTCAACAGATATTTGTCAAGCACTCTCGGAGGTTGAAGTGTCATTCTATCTTGGTTTAAAAGTTGTAGGCCTATTTGTTCCTTTTCGGTTTATCATGGATTCAAAGAACTTCTAGGCCACGTGATTCATGTTTTCATGAAATACATTGGTTAGATGGGTTATGTGGGGGTCAACAGATGTTTGTCAAGCACCCACGCAGGTTCAAGACTCAACCTATCTTGGTTTAAAGTTGTAGGTCTAATTGTTGCTTTCCTGTTTATCTAGGATTAACAAAATTTCTAGGGCAAGTGATTCATGTTTTCAGGAAATACATTCGCTAGATGGCTTATGTGGGAGTCAACAGATGTTTGTCAAGAACCCACGGAGGTTCAAGTGTCATTCTATCTTGGTTTAAATGTTGTAGATCTATTTGTTCCATTTCGGTTTATGTTGGATGAAAAGATCTTCTGGACCAAGTGATTCATGTTTTCATGATATACATTGGTTAGATGGGTTATGGGGAAGTCAACAGATGATTGTCTAGCACTCACGGAGGTTCAAGACTCAAGCAATCATGGTAAAAAGTTGTAGGCCTATTTGTTCCTTTCCTGTTTATCATGGATTCAAAGAACTTCTAGGCCACGTGATTCATGTTTTCATGAAATACCTTGGTTAGATGGGTTATGTGGGGGTCAACAGATTTTTGTCAAGCACCCACGCAGGTTCAAGACTCAACCTATCTTGGTTTAAAAGTTATATGCCTATTTGTTCCTTTTCGGTTTATCTTGGATTTATAGAACTTTAGGCCAAGTGATTCATGTTTTCATGAAATACATTAGTTCGATGGGTTATGAGGAAGTCAACAGATGTTTGTCTAGCACCCACGGAGGTTCAAGGATCAAGCTATCTTGGTTTAAAGTTGTTGGCCTATTTGTTCCTTTTCGGTTTATCTTGGATTAAAAGATCTTCTAGGCCAAGTGATTCATGTTTTCATGAAATACATTGGTTAAATGGGTTATGGGGAAGTCAACGGATGTTTGTCTAGCACCCACGGAGGTTCAAGGATCAAGCTACCTTGGTTTAAAGTTGTAGGTCTACTTGCTCTTTTTCGGTTTATCTTGGATTAAAAGAACTTCTAGGCCAAGTGATTCATGTTTTCATGAAATACATTGGTTAGATGGGTTATGGGGAAGTCAACAGATGTTTGTCAAGCACCCACGGAGGTTCAAGACACAAGCTATCTAGGTTTAAAGTTGGAGGCCTATTTGTTCCTTTTCGGTTTATCTTGGATTAAAAGAACTTCTAGGCCAAGTGATTCATGTTTTCATGAAATACATTGGTTAGATGGGTTATGGGGAAGTCAACGGATGTTTGTCTAGCGCCCACGGAGGTTTAAGGATCAAGCTATCTTGGTTTAAAGTTGTAGATCTATTTGTTCATTTTCTGTTTATCTAGGATTAACATAATTTATAGGCCAAGTGATTCATGTTTTCATGAAATACATTCGCTAGATGGCTTATGTCGGAGTCAACAGATGTTTGTCAAGCACTTTCGGAGGTTGAAGTGTCATTCTATCTTGGTTTAAAAGTTGTAGGCCTATTTGTTCCTTTTCGGTTTATCTTCGATTAAATGAACTTCTAGGCCAAGTGATTCATGTTTTCATGAAATACATTGGTTAGATGGGTTATGAGGAAGTTAACGGATCATTGTCTAGCACCCACGGAGGTTCAAGACTCAAGCAATCTTGGTAAAAAGTTGTAGGCCTATTTGTTCCTTTTCTGTTTATCATGGATTCAAAGAACTTCTAGGCCACGTGTTTCATGTTTTCATGAAATACATTGGTTAGATGGGTTATGTGGGAGTCAACAGATGTTTGTCAAGCACCCACGCAAGTTCAAGACTCAACCAATCTTGGTTTAAAAGTTATATGCTTATTTGCTCCATTTCGATTTTTCTTCGATTAATAGAACTTTAGGCCAAGTGATTCACGTTTTCATGATATACATTGATTAGATGGGTTGTGGAGAAGTCAGCAGATGTTTGTCTAGCACCCACGGAGGTTGAAGTGTCATTCTATCTTGGTTTAAAAGTTGTAGGCCTATTTGTTCCTTTTCGGTTTATCTTGGATTAAATGAACTTCTAGGCCAAGTGATTCATGTTTTCATGGAATACATTGGTTAGATGGGTTATTAGGGAGTCAACAGATGTTTATCTAGCACCCACGGAGGTTCAAGGATGAAGCTATCTTGGTTTAAAGTTGTTGGCCTATTTGTTCCGTTTCGGTTTATCTTGGATTAAAAGATCTTCTAGGACAAGTGATTCATGTTTTCATGAAATACATTGGTTAGATGGGTTATGGGGAAGTCAACAGATGTTTATCTAGCACCCACGCAAGTTCAAGACTCAACCTATCTTTGTTTAAGAGTTATATGCCTATTTGTTCCTTTTCGGCTTATCATGGATCCAAAGAACTTCTAGGCCACGTGATTCATGTTTTCATGAAATACATTGGTTAGATGGGTTATGGGGAAGTCAACAGATGATTGTCTAGCACCCACGGAGGTTCAAGACTCAAGCTATCTTCATTTAAAGTTGTAGCCCTATTTGTTCCTTTTCGGTTTATCTTGGATTAATAGAACTTCAAGGCCAAGTGATTCATGTTTTCATGAAATGCATTGGTTAGATGGGTTATGGGGAACTCAACAGATGTTTGTCTAGCACCCATGATGGTTCAAGACTCAAGCTATCTAGGTTTAAAGTTGTAGGCCTATTTGTTCCTTTTCAGATTATCTTCGATTAAAAGAACTTCTAGGCCAAGTGATTCATGTTTTAATGAAATAAGTTGGTTAGATGGGTTATGGGCAAGTCAACAGATGATTGTCTAGCACCCACGGAGGTTCAAGACTCATGCAATCTTGGTAAAAAGTTGTAGGCCTATTTGTTCCTTTTCGGCTTATCATGGATCCAAAGAACTTCTAGGCCACGTGATTCATGTTTTCATGAAATACATTGGTTAGATGGGTTATGGGGAAGTCAGCTGATGTTTGTCTAGCACCCACGGAGGTTGAAGTGTCATTCTATCTTGGTTTAAAAGTTGTAGGCCTATTTGTTCCTTTTCGGTTTATCTTGGATTAAATGAACTTCTAGGCCAAGTGATTCATGTTTTCATGGAATACATTGGTTAGATGGGTTATGGGGATGTCAACAGATGTTTGTCAAGCACCCATGGAGGTTGAAGTGTCATGCTATCTTGGTGTAAAAGTTGTAGGCCTATTTGTTCCTTTTCGATTTATCTTGGTTTAAAAGAACTTCTAGGCCAAGTGACTCATGTTTTCATGAAATACATTGGTTAGATGGGTTATTGGGGAGTCAACAGATGTTTATCTAGCACCCACGGAGGTTCAAGGATGAAGCTATCTTGGTTTAAAGTAGTTGGCCTATTTGTTCCGTTTCGGTTTATCTTGGATGAAAAGATCTTCAACGCCAAGTGATTCATGTTTTCATGAAATACATTGGTTAGATGGGTTATGGGGAAGTCAACAGATGTTTATCTAGCACCCACGCAGGTTCAAGACTCAACCTATCTTTGTTTAAAAGTTATATGCCTATTTGTTCCTTTTCGTTTTATCTTCGATTAATAGAACTTTAGGCCAAGTGATTCATGTTTTCATGAAATACATTGGTTAGATGGGTTATGGGGAACTCAACTGATGTTTGTCTAGCACCCATGATGGTTCAAGACTCAAGCTATCTAGGTTTAAAGTTGTAGGGCTATTTGTTCCTTTTCAGATTATCTTCGATTAAAAGAACTTCTAGGCCAAGTGATTCATGTTTTAATGAAATAAGTTGGTTAGATGGGTTATGGGCAAGTCAACAGATGATTGTCTAGCACCCACGGAGGTTCAAGACTCATGCAATCTTGGTAAAAAGTTGTAGGCCTATTTGTTCCTTTTCGGCTTATCATGGATCCAAAGAACTTCTAGGCCACGTGATTCCTGTTTTCATGAAATACATTGGTTAGATGGGTTATGGGGAAGTCAGCTGATGTTTGTCTAGCACCCACGGAGGTTGAAGTGTCATTCTATCTTGGTTTAAAAGTTGTAGGCCTATTTGTTCCTTTTCGGTTTATCTTGGATTAAATGAACTTCTAGGCCAAGTGATTCATGTTTTCATGGAATACATTGGTTAGATGGGTTATGGGGATGTCAACAGATGTTTGTCAAGCACCCATGGAGGTTGAAGTGTCATGCTATCTTGGTGTAAAAGTTGTAGGCCTATTTGTTCCTTTTCGATTTATCTTGGTTTAAAAGAACTTCTAGGCCAAGTGACTCATGTTTTCATGAAATACATTGGTTAGATGGGTTATTGGGGAGTCAACAGATGTTTATCTAGCACCCACGGAGGTTCAAGGATGAAGCTATCTTGGTTTAAAGTAGTTGGCCTATTTGTTCCGTTTCGGTTTATCTTGGATGAAAAGATCTTCAACGCCAAGTGATTCATGTTTTCATGAAATACATTGGTTAGATGGGTTATGGGGAAGTCAACAGATGTTTATCTAGCACCCACGCAGGTTCAAGACTCAACCTATCTTTGTTTAAAAGTTATATGCCTATTTGTTCCTTTTCGTTTTATCTTCGATTAATAGAACTTTAGGCCAAGTGATTCCTGTTTTCATGAAATACATTGGTTAGATGGGTTATGGGGAAGTCAGCTGATGTTTGTCTAGCACCCACGGAGGTTGAAGTGTCATTCTATCTTGGTTTAAAAGTTGTAGGCCTATTTGTTCCTTTTCGGTTTATCTTGGATTAAATGAACTTCTAGGCCAAGTGATTCATGTTTTCATGGAATACATTGGTTAGATGGGTTATGGGGATGTCAACAGATGTTTGTCAAGCACCCATGGAGGTTGAAGTGTCATGCTATCTTGGTGTAAAAGTTGTAGGCCTATTTGTTCCTTTTCGATTTATCTTGGTTTAAAAGAACTTCTAGGCCAAGTGACTCATGTTTTCATGAAATACATTGGTTAGATGGGTTATTGGGGAGTCAACAGATGTTTATCTAGCACCCACGGAGGTTCAAGGATGAAGCTATCTTGGTTTAAAGTAGTTGGCCTATTTGTTCCGTTTCGGTTTATCTTGGATGAAAAGATCTTCAACGCCAAGTGATTCATGTTTTCATGAAATACATTGGTTAGATGGGTTATGGGGAAGTCAACAGATGTTTATCTAGCACCCACGCAGGTTCAAGACTCAACCTATCTTTGTTTAAAAGTTATATGCCTATTTGTTCCTTTTCGTTTTATCTTCGATTAATAGAACTTTAGGCCAAGTGATTCATGTTTTCATGAAATACATTGGTTAGATGGGTTATGGGGAACTCAACTGATGTTTGTCTAGCACCCACGAAGGTTCAAGACTCAAGCTATCTAGGTTTAAAGTTGTAGGCCTAATTGTTCCTTTTCGGTTTATCTTGTATTAAAAGAACTTCTAGGCCAAGTGATTCATGTTTTAATGAAATAAGTTGGTTAGATGGGTTATGTGGAAGTCAACGAGATGATTGTCTGGCACCCACGGAGGTTCAAGACTCAAGCAATCTTGGTAAAAAGTTGTAGGCCTATTTGTTCCTTTTCGGCTTATCATGGATCCAAAGAACTTCTAGGCCACGTGATTCATGTTTTCATGAAATACATTGGTTAGATGGGTTATGGGGAAGTCAACAGATGATTGTCTAGCACCCACGGAGGTTCAAGACTCAAGCTATCTTCATTTAAAGTTGTAGCCCTATTTGTTCCTTTTCGGTTTATCTTGGATTAATAGAACTTCAAGGCCAAGTGATTCATGTTTTCATGAAATGCATTGGTTAGATGGGTTATGGGGAACTCAACAGATGTTTGTCTAGCACCCATGATGGTTCAAGACTCAAGCTATCTAGGTTTAAAGTTGTAGGCCTATTTGTTCCTTTTCAGATTATCTTCGATTAAAAGAACTTCTAGGCCAAGTGATTCATGTTTTAATGAAATAAGTTGGTTAGATGGGTTATGGGCAAGTCAACAGATGATTGTCTAGCACCCACGGAGGTTCAAGACTCATGCAATCTTGGTAAAAAGTTGTAGGCCTATTTGTTCCTTTTCGGCTTATCATGGATCCAAAGAACTTCTAGGCCACGTGATTCCTGTTTTCATGAAATACATTGGTTAGATGGGTTATGGGGAAGTCAGCTGATGTTTGTCTAGCACCCACGGAGGTTGAAGTGTCATTCTATCTTGGTTTAAAAGTTGTAGGCCTATTTGTTCCTTTTCGGTTTATCTTGGATTAAATGAACTTCTAGGCCAAGTGATTCATGTTTTCATGGAATACATTGGTTAGATGGGTTATGGGGATGTCAACAGATGTTTGTCAAGCACCCATGGAGGTTGAAGTGTCATGCTATCTTGGTGTAAAAGTTGTAGGCCTATTTGTTCTTTTTCGATTTATCTTGGTTTAAAAGAACTTCTAGGCCAAGTGACTCATGTTTTCATGAAATACATTGGTTAGATGGGTTATTGGGGAGTCAACAGATGTTTATCTAGCACCCACGGAGGTTCAAGGATGAAGCTATCTTGGTTTAAAGTAGTTGGCCTATTTGTTCCGTTTCGCTTTATCTTGGATGAAAAGATCTTCAACGCCAAGTGATTCATGTTTTCATGAAATACATTGGTTAGATGGGTTATGGGGAAGTCAATGAGATGTTTATCTAGCACCCACGCAGGTTCAAGACTCAACCTATCTTTGTTTAAAAGTTATATGCCTATTTGTTCCTTTTCGTTTTATCTTCGATTAATAGAACTTTAGGCCAAGTGATTCATGTTTTCATGAAATACATTGGTTAGATGGGTTATGGGGAACTCAACTGATGTTTGTCTAGCACCCACGAAGGTTCAAGACTCAAGCTATCTAGGTTTAAAGTTGTAGGCCTAATTGTTCCTTTTCGGTTTATCTTGTATTAAAAGAACTTCTAGGCCAAGTGATTCATGTTTTAATGAAATAAGTTGGTTAGATGGGTTATGGGGAAGTCAACAGATGATTGTCTGGCACCCACGGAGGTTCAAGACTCAAGCAATCTTGGTAAAAAGTTGTAGGCCTATTTGTTCCTTTTCGGCTTATCATGGATCCAAAGAACTTCTAGGCCACGTGATTCATGTTTTCATGAAATACATTGGTTAGATGGGTTATGGGGAAGTCAACAGATGATTGTCTAGCACCCACGGAGGTTCAAGACTCAAGCTATCTTCATTTAAAGTTGTAGCCCTATTTGTTCCTTTTCGGTTTATCTTGGATTAATAGAACTTCAAGGCCAAGTGATTCATGTTTTCATGAAATGCATTGGTTAGATGGGTTATGGGGAACTCAACAGATGTTTGTCTAGCACCCATGATGGTTCAAGACTCAAGCTATCTAGGTTTAAAGTTGTAGGCCTATTTGTTCCTTTTCAGATTATCTTCGATTAAAAGAACTTCTAGGCCAAGTGATTCATGTTTTAATGAAATAAGTTGGTTAGATGGGTTATGGGCAAGTCAACAGATGATTGTCTAGCACCCACGGAGGTTCAAGACTCATGCAATCTTGGTAAAAAGTTGTAGGCCTATTTGTTCCTTTTCGGCTTATCATGGATCCAAAGAACTTCTAGGCCACGTGATTCCTGTTTTCATGAAATACATTGGTTAGATGGGTTATGGGGAAGTCAGCTGATGTTTGTCTAGCACCCACGGAGGTTGAAGTGTCATTCTATCTTGGTTTAAAAGATGTAGGCCTATTTTTTCCTTTTCGGTTTATCTTGGATTAAATGAACTACTAGGCCAAGGGATTCATGTTTTCATGGAATACATTGGTTAGATGGGTTATGGGGATGTCAACAGATGTTTGTCAAGCACCCATGGAGGTTGAAGTGTCATGCTATCTTGGTGTAAAAGTTGTAGGCCTATTTGTTCCTTTTCGATTTATCTTGGTTTAAAAGAACTTCTAGGCCAAGTGACTCATGTTTTCATGAAATACATTGGTTAGATGGGTTATTGGGGAGTCAACAGATGTTTATCTAGCACCCACGGAGGTTCAAGGATGAAGCTATCTTGGTTTAAAGTAGTTGGCCTATTTGTTCCGTTTCGCTTTATCTTGGATGAAAAGATCTTCAACGCCAAGTGATTCATGTTTTCATGAAATACATTGGTTAGATGGGTTATGGGGAAGTCAACAGATGTTTATCTAGCACCCACGCAGGTTCAAGACTCAACCTATCTTTGTTTAAAAGTTATATGCCTATTTGTTCCTTTTCGTTTTATCTTCGATTAATAGAACTTTAGGCCAAGTGATTCATGTTTTCATGAAATACATTGGTTAGATGGGTTATGGGGAACTCAACTGATGTTTGTCTAGCACCCACGAAGGTTCAAGACTCAAGCTATCTAGGTTTAAAGTTGTAGGCCTAATTGTTCCTTTTCGGTTTATCTTGTATTAAAAGAACTTCTAGGCCAAGTGATTCATGTTTTAATGAAATAAGTTGGTTAGATGGGTTATGGGGAAGTCAACAGATGATTGTCTGGCACCCACGGAGGTTCAAGACTCAAGCAATCTTGGTAAAAAGTTGTAGGCCTATTTGTTCCTTTTCGGCTTATCATGGATCCAAAGAACTTCTAGGCCACGTGATTCATGTTTTCATGAAATACATTGGTTAGATGGGTTATGGGGAAGTCAACAGATGATTGTCTAGCACCCACGGAGGTTCAAGACTCAAGCTATCTTCATTTAAAGTTGTAGCCCTATTTGTTCCTTTTCGGTTTATCTTGGATTAATAGAACTTCAAGGCCAAGTGATTCATGTTTTCATGAAATGCATTGGTTAGATGGGTTATGGGGAACTCAACAGATGTTTGTCTAGCACCCATGATGGTTCAAGACTCAAGCTATCTAGGTTTAAAGTTGTAGGCCTATTTGTTCCTTTTCAGATTATCTTCGATTAAAAGAACTTCTAGGCCAAGTGATTCATGTTTTAATGAAATAAGTTGGTTAGATGGGTTATGGGCAAGTCAACAGATGATTGTCTAGCACGCACGGAGGTTCAAGACTCATGCAATCTTGGTAAAAAGTTGTAGGCCTATTTGTTCCTTTTCGGCTTATCATGGATCCAAAGAACTTCTAGGCCACGTGATTCCTGTTTTCATGAAATACATTGGTTAGATGGGTTATGGGGAAGTCAGCTGATGTTTGTCTAGCACCCACGGAGGTTGAAGTGTCATTCTATCTTGGTTTAAAAGTTGTAGGCCTATTTGTTCCTTTTCGGTTTATCTTGGATTAAATGAACTTCTAGGCCAAGTGATTCATGTTTTCATGGAATACATTGGTTAGATGGGTTATGGGGATGTCAACAGATGTTTGTCAAGCACCCATGGAGGTTGAAGTGTCATGCTATCTTGGGGTAAAAGTTGTAGGCCTATTTGTTCCTTTTCGATTTATCTTGGTTTAAAAGAACTTCTAGGCCAAGTGACTCATGTTTTCATGAAATACATTGGTTAGATGGGTTATTGGGGAGTCAACAGATGTTTATCTAGCACCCACGGAGGTTCAAGGATGAAGCTATCTTGGTTTAAAGTTGTTGGCCTATTTGTTCCGTTTCGGTTTATCTTGGATGAAAAGATCTTCAACGCCAAGTGATTCATGTTTTCATGAAATACATTGGTTAGATGGGTTATGGGGAAGTCAACAGATGTTTATCTAGCACCCACGCAGGTTCAAGACTCAACCTATCTTTGTTTAAAAGTTATATGCCTATTTGTTCCTTTTCGTTTTATCTTCGATTAATAGAACTTTAGGCCAAGTGATTCATGTTTTCATGAAATATTTTGGTTAGATGGGCTATGGGGACCTCAACAGATGTTTGTCTAGCACCCACGAAGGTTCAAGACTCAAGCTATCTAGGTTTAAAGTTGTAGGCCTATTTGTTCCTTTTCGGTTTATCTTGGTTTAAATGAACTTCTAGGCCAAGTGATTCATGTTTTAATGAAATAAGTTGGTTAGATGGGTTTTGGGGAAGACAACAGATGTTTGCCTAGCACCCACGGAGCTTCAAGGATGAAGCTATCGGTTTATCTTGGATTAAATGAACTTCTAGGCCACGTGATTCAAGTTTTTATGAAATACATTAGTTAGATGGGTTATGTGGGAGTCAACAGATGTTTGTCAAGCACCCACGGAGGTTCAAGACTGAAGCTATCCAGGTTTAAAGTTGTTGGCCCATTTGTTCCTTTTCGGTTTATCTTGGATTAAATGAGCTTCTAGGCCAAGTGATTCATGTTTTCGTGAAATAAATTGGCTAGATGACTTATGTGGGAGTCAACAGATGTTTGTCAAGCACCCACGCAGGTTCAAGACTCAAGCTATCTTGGTTTCAAAGTTATATGCCTATTTGTTCCTTTTCGGTTTATCTTGGATTAATAGAACTTCTAAGCCAAGTGATTCAAGTTTTCATGATATACATTGGTTAGATGGGTTATGGGCAAATCAACAGATGATTGTCTAGCACCCACGGAGGTTCAAGACTCAAGCTATCTTCATTTAAAGTTGTAGCCCTATTTGTTCCTTTTCGGTTTATCTTGGATTAATAGAACTTCAAGGCCAAGTGATTCATGTTTTCATGAAATACATTGGTTAGATGGGTTTTGGGGAAGTGAACAGATGATTGTCTAGTACCCACGGAGGTTCAAGGATCAAGCTATCTAGGTTTAAAGCTGGAGTCCTGTTTGTTCCTTTTCTATTTATCTTGGATTAAAAGAACTTCTCGGCCACGTGATTCATGTTTTCTTGAAATACATTGGTTAGATGGGTTATGGGGAAGTCAACAGATGATTGTCTGGCACCCACGGAGATTCAAGACTCAAGCAATCTTGGTAAAAAGTTGTAGGCCTATTTGTTCCTTTTCGGCTTATCATGGATCCAAAGAACTTCTCGGCCACGTGATTCATGTTTTCATGAAATACATTGGTTAGATGGGTTATGGGGAAGTCAACAGATGATTGTCTAGCACCCACGGAGGTTCAAGACTCAAGCTATCTTCATTTAAAGTTGTAGCCCTATTTGTTCCTTTTCGGTTTATCTTGGATTAATAGAACTTCAAGGCCAAGTGATTCATGTTTTCATGAAATACATTGGTTAGATGGGTTTTGGGGAAGTGAACAGATGATTGTCTAGTACCCATGGAGGTTCAAGGATCAAGCTATCTAGGTTTAAAGCTGGAGGCCTGTTTGTTCCTTTTCGATTAATCTTGGATTAAAAGAACTTCTCGGCCACGTGATTCATGTTTTCTTGAAATACATTGGTTAGATGGGTTATGGGGAAGTCAACAGATGATTGTCTGGCACCCACGGAGGTTCAAGACTCAAGCAATCTTGGTAAAAAGTTGTAGGCCTATTTGTTCCTTTTCGGCTTATCATGGATCCAAAGAACTTCTCGGCCACGTGATTCATGTTTTCATGCAAATGCATTTGTTAGATGGGTTATGGGGAAGTCAACAGATGTTTGTCTAGCACCCACGGTGGTTCAAGACTCAAGCGATCTAGGTTTAAATGTTGTAGGTCTATTTGTTCTTTTTCGGTTTATGTTGGATTAAAAGATCTTCTGGGCCAAGTGATTCATGTTTTCATGATATACATTGGTTAGATGGGTTATGGGGAAGTCAACAGATGATTGTCTAGCACCCACGGAGGTTTAAGACTCAAGCAATCATGGTAGAAAGCTATAGGCCTATTTGTTCCTTTCCTGTTTATCATGGATTCAAAGAACTTCTAAGCCACGTGATTCATGTTTTCATGAAATACCTTGGTTAGATGGGTTATGGGGAAGTCAACAGATGTTTGTCTAGCACCCACGCTGGTTCAAGACTCAAGTTATCTTGGATTCAAAGTTATATTCCTATTTGTTCCTTTTCGGTTTATCTTGGATTAATAGAACTTCTAAGCTAAATGATTCAAGTTTTCATGATATACATTGGTTAGATGGGTTATGGGGAAGTCAACAGATGATTGTCTAGCACCCACGGAGGTTCAAGACTCAAGCTATCTTCATTTAAAGTTGTAGCCTTATTTGTTCCTTTTCGGTTTATCTTGGATTAATAGAACTTCATGGCCAAGTGATTCATGTTTTCATGAAATGCTTTGGTTAGATGGGTTATGGGGAACTCAACAGATGTTTGTCTAACACCCACGAAGGTTCAAGACTCAAGCTATCTAGGTTTAAAGTTGTAGGCCTATTTGTTCCTTTTCGGTTTATCTTGGATTAAAAGAACTTCTAGGCCAAGTGATTTATGTTTTAATGAAATAAGTTGGTTAGATGGGTTATGGGGAAGTCAACAGATGATTGTCTAGCACCAACGGAGGATCAAGACTCAAGCAATCATGGTAAAAAGTTGTAGGCCTATTTGTTCCTTTTCGGCTTATCATGGATCCAAAGAACTTCTAGGCTACGTGATTCATGTTTTTATGAAATACATTGGTTAGATGGGTTATTGGGGAGTCAACAGATGTTTATCTAGCACCCACGGAGGTTCAAGGATGAAGCTATCTTGGTTTAAAGTTGTTGGCCTATTTGTTCCGTTTCGGTTTATCTTGGATGAAAAGAGCTTCTAGGCCAAGTGATTCATGTTTTCATGAAATACATTGGTTAGATGGGTTATGGGGAAGTCAACATATGATTATCTAGCACCCACGGAGCTTCAAGGATCAAGCTATCTTGGTTTAAAGTTGTAGGTCTATTTGTTCCTTTTCGGTTTACCTTGGATTAAATGAACTTCTAGGCCACGTGATTCATGTTTTAATGAAATACATTAGTTAGATGGGTTATGTGGGAGTCAACTGATGTTTTCCAAGCACCCACGGAGGTTCAAGACTCAAGCTATCTAGGTTTAAAGTGGTAGGCCTATTTGTTCCTTTTCGGTTTATCTTGGTTTCGAAGAACTTCTAGGCCAAGTGATTCATGTTTTAATGAAATAAGTTGGTTAGATGGGTTATGGGGAAGTCAACAGATGTTTGTGTTGCACCCACGGAGCTTCAAGTATCAAGCTATCGGTTTATCTTGGATTAAATGAACTTCTAGGCCACGTGATTCATGTTTTTATGAAATACATTAGTTAGATGGGTTATGTGGGAGTCAACAGATGTTTGTCATGCACCCACGGAGGTTCAAGACTCAAGCTATCCAGGTTTAAAGTTGTAGGCCCATTTGTTCCTTTTCGGTTTATCTTGGATTAAATGAACTTCTAGGCCAAGTGATTCATGTTTTCGTGAAATAAATTGGCTAGATGACTTATGTGGGAGTCAACAGATGTTTGTCAAGCACCCACGCAGGTTCAAGACTCAAGGTATGTTGGTTTCAAAGTTATATGCCTATTTGTTCCTTTTCGGTTTATCTTGGATTAATAGAACTTCGAAGCCAAGTGATTCAAGTTTTCATGATATACATTGGTTAGATGGGTTATGGGGAAGTCAACAGATGATTGTCTAGCACCCACGGAGGTTCAAGACTCAAGCTATCTTCATTTAAAGTTGTAGCCCTATTTGTTCCTTTTCTGTTTATCTTGGATTAATAGAACTTCAAGGCCAAGTGATTCATGTTTTCATGGAATACATTGGTTAGATGGGTTTTGGGGAAGTGAACAGATGATTGTCTAGTACCCACGGAGGTTCAAGGATCAAGCTATCTAGGTTTAAAGTTGGAGGCCTGTTTGTTCCTTTTCGATTTATCTTGGATTAAAAGAACTTCTCGGCCACGTGATTCATGTTTTCTTGAAATACATTGGTTAGATGGGATATGGGGAAGTCAACAGATGATTGTCTGGCACCCACGGAGGTGCAAGACTCAAGCAATCTTGGTAAAAAGTTGTAGGCCTATTTGTTCCTTTTCGGCTTATCATGGATCCAAAGAACTTCTAGGCCACGTGATTCATGTTTTCATGAAATACATTGGTTAGATGGGTTATGGGGAAGTCAACAGATGATTGTCTAGCACCCACAGAGGTTCAAGACTCAAGCTATCTTCATTTAAAGTTGTAGCCCTATTTGTTCCTTTTCGGTTTATCTTGGATTAATAGAACTTCAAGGCCAAGTGATTAAAGTTTTCATGCAAATGCATTTGTTAGATGGGTTATGGGGAAGTCAACAGATGTTTGTCTAGCACCCACGGAGGTTCAAGACTCAAGCCATCTAGGTTTAAATGTTGTAGGTCTATTTGTTCTTTTTCGGTTTATGTTGGAATAAAAGATCTTCTGGGCCAAGTGATTCATGTTTTCATGATATACATTGGTTAGATGGGTTATGGGGAAGTCAACAGATGATTGTCTAGCACCCACGGAGGTTCAAGACTCAAGCAATCATGGTAAAAAGCTGTAGGCCTATTTGTTCCTTTCCTGTTTATCATGGTTTCAAAGAACTTCTAAGCCACGTGATTCATGTTTTCATGAAATACCTTGGTTAGATGGGTTATGGGGAAGTCAACAGATGTTTGTCTAGCACCCACGCTGGTTCAAGACTCAAGCTATCTTGGTTTCAAAGTTATATGCCTATCTGTTCCTTTTCGGTTTATCTTGGATTAATAGAACTTCTAAGCTAAGTGATTCAAGTTTTCATGATATACATTGGTTAGATGGGTTATGGGGAAGTCAACAGATGATTGTCTAGCACCCACGGAGGTTCAAGACTCAAGCTATCTAGGTTTAAAGCTGGAGGCCTGTTTGTTCCTTTTCGGTTGATCTTGGATTAAAAGAACTTCTCGGCCACGTGATTCATGTTTTCATGAAATACATTAGTTAGATGGGTTATGGGGAAGTCAACAGATGATTGTCTAGCACGCACGGAGGTTCAGGACTCAAGCTATCTTGGTTTAAAGTTGGAGGCCTATTTGTTCCTTTTCAGTTTATGTTGGATTAAAAGAACTTCTAGGCCACGTGATTCAAGTTTTCATGAAATACATTGGTTAGATGGGTTATGGGGAAGTCAACAGATGTTTGTCTAGCACCCACGGAGGTTCAAGACTCAAGCTATCTTGGTTTAAAGTTGTAGGTCTATTTGTTCCTTTTCTGTTTATCTAGGATTAACAGAATTTATAGGCCAAGTGATTCATGTTTTCATGAAATACATTCGCTAGATGGCTTATGTCGGAGTCTACAGATGTTTGTCAAGCACCCATGGAGGTTGAAGTGTCATTCTATCTTGGTTTAAAAGTTGTAGGCCTATTTGTTCCTTTTCGGTTTATCATGGATTAAAAGAACTTCTAGGCCATGTGATTCATGTTTTCATGAAATACATTGGTAAAATGGGTTATGGGGAAGTCAACAGATGTTTGTCTAGCTCCCACGGAGGTTGAAGTGTCATTCTATCTTGGTTTAAAAGTATTAGGCCTATTTGTTCCTTTTCGGTTTATCTTGGATTAATAGATCTTCTAGGCCAAGTGTTTCATGTTTTCATGAAATACATTGGTTAGATGGGTTATGGGGAAGTCAGCAAATGTTTGTTTAGCACCCACGGAGGTTCAAGGATCAAGCTATCTTGTTTCAAAGTTGTAGGTTTATTTGTTCCTTTTCGGTTTATCTAGGATTAACAGAATTTCTAGGCCAAGTGATTCATGTTTTCATGAAATACATTCGCTAGATGGCTTATGTGGGAGTCAACAGATGTTTTTCAAGCACCCACGGAGGTTGAAGTGTCATTCTATCTTGGTTTAAAATTTGTAGGCCTATTTGTTCCTTTTCGGTTTATCTTGGATTAAAAGATCTTCTCGGCCAAGTGATTCATGTTTTCTTGAAATACATTAGTTAGATGGGTTATGGGAAAGTCAACAGATGATTATCTAGCACCCACGGAGCTTCAAGGATCAAGCTATCTTAGTTTAAAGTTGTAGGTCTATTTGTTCCTTTTTGGTTTACCTTGGATTAAATGAACTTCTAGGCCACGTGATTCATGTTTTAATTAATTACATTAGTTAGATGGGTTATGTGGGAGTGAACTGATGTTTGTCAAGCACCCACGGAGGTTCTAGACTCAAGCTATCTAGGTTTAAAGTTGTAGGCCTATTTGTTCCTTTTCGGTTTATCTTGGTTTCAAAGAACTTCTAGGCCAAGTGATTCATGTTTTCATGAAATAAGTTGGTTAGATGGGTTATGGGGAAGTCAACAGATGTTTGTGTTGCACCCACGGAGCTTCAAGGATCAAGCTATCGGTTTATCTTGGATTAAATGAACTTCTAGGCCACGTGATTCATGTTTTTATGAAATACATTAGCTAGATGGGTTATGTGGGAGTCAACAGATGTTTGTCAAGCACCCACGGAGGTTCAAGACTCAAGCTATCTAGGTTTAATGTTGTAGGCCCATTTGTTCCTTTTCGGTTTATCTTGGATTAAATGAACTTTTAGGCCAAGTGATTCATGATTTCGTGAAATAAATTGGCTAGCTGACTTATGTGGGAGTCAACAGATATTTGTCAAGCACCCACGCTGGTTCAAGACTCAAGCTATCTTGGTTTAAAGTTGTAAGCCTATTTGTTCCTTTTCGGTTTATCTTGGATTAAATGAAGTTCTAGGCCAAGTGACTCATGTTTTCATGAAATGCATTCGTTAGATGGGTTATGTGGAAGTCAGCAGATGTTTGTCTAGCACCCACGAAGGTTCAAGACTCAAGCTATCTTTGTTTAAAGTTGTAGGCCCATTTGTTCCATTTCGGTTTATCTTGGATTAAACGATCTTCTAGGCCAAGTGATTCATGTTTTCATGAAATACATTGGTTAGATGGGTTAAGGGGAAGTCAGCAGATGTTTGTCTAGCACCCACGAAGGTTCAAGACTCAAGCTATCTTGGTTTAAAGTTGTAGGCCCATTTGTTCCATTTCGGTTTATCTTGGATTAAACGATCGTCTAGGCCACGTGATTCATGTTTTCATGAAATACGTTGGTTAGATGGGTTATGGGGAAGTCAACAGATGTTTGTCTAGCACCCACGAAGGTGCAAGACTCAAGCTATCTTGGTTTAACGTTGTAGGCCTATTTGTTCCTTTTCGGATTATCTTGGATTAATAGAACTTGAAGGCCAAGTGACTCATGTTTTCATGAAATGCATTGGTTAGATATCTTATGGGGGAGTCATCAGATGTTTGTCAAGCACCCACGCAAGTTCAAGACTCAAGCTATCTTGGTTAAAAGTTGTAGGCCTATTTGTTCCATTTCGGTTTATCTTGGATTAGAAGATCTTCAAGGCCAAGTGATTCATGTTTTCATGAAATACTTCGGTTAGTTGGGTTATGGGGAAGTCAACAGATGTTTGTCTAGCACCCACGGTGGTTCAAGACTCAAGCTATCTTGGTTTAAAGTGTAGGCCTATTTGTTCCTTTTCGGTTTATCTTGGATTAAATGAAGTTCTAGGCCAAGTGACTCATGTTTTCATGAAATGCATTCGTTAGATGGGTTATAGGGAAGTCAACAGATGTTTGTCTAGCACCGACGGTGGTTCAAGACTCAAGCTATCTTGGTCTAAAGGTGTAGGCCTATTTGTTCCATTTCGTTTTATCTTGGATTAAACGATCTTCTAAGCCAAGTGATTCATGTTTTTAAGAAATACAATGGTTAGATGGGCTATGGGCAAGAAAACAGATGATTGTGTAGCACCAACGGAGGTTCAAGACTCAAGCTATCATGGTTTACAGTTGTAGGCCTATTTGTTCCTTTCGCTTTATCTTGTATTAAAAGATCTTCTAGGCCAAGTGATTCATGTTTTCATGAAATACTTTGGTTAGATGGGTTATGTGGAAGTCAACAGATGTTTGTCTAGCACCCACGGAGGTTCAAGACTCAAGCTATCATGGTTGAAATTTGTAGGCTTATTTGTTCCATTTCGGTTTATCTTAGATTAATAGAACTTTAGGCCAAGTGATTCATGTTTTCATGAAATACATTAGTTCGATGGGTTATGAGGAAGTCAACAGATGTTTGTCTAGCACCCACGAAGGTTCAAGGATCAAGCTATCTTGGTTAATAGTTTTAGGCCTATTTGTTCCATTTCGGTTTATCTTGGATTAATAGAACTTCCAGGCCAAGTGATTCATGTTTTAATGAAATACATTAGTTCGATGGGTTATGGGGAAGTCAACAGGTGATTGTCTAGCACCCACGGAGGTTCAAGATGTAACATCCCTAAATTTCATATGTTCTGACTTTGTTAAATTAATGGGATGGTTTGTATGTTCTGTTACATAAATGGTAATAGATTGAGTTAGAATGATTAATTCGAGATTCTGGCTATACCGTTAAACTCGGTAGATCCTAAGGAAGAAATAGGTGAACTCTCAACTCTTAGATTTACTCTGGCTAAGTTAGGACCTACTGGTAAATTTAATTTTCTTCAGGACCTATTGGGAATTCTTAGAAATCACAAGGGTATTTTAGTCTTTTTACACCTCAGTGGCAAATTAGTGATTCTTCCTTTAAGTGAGTGGCAAAATGGACATTTCACACCCCCTCCCTCTTGCATAAGTGAACCGGCCAGCCTAGGGGGGAGCCAAAGGCTCATCTTCTCCAAAATCTCTAAGTTTCCATAGCTAAGCTTGCTCCAAGGTTCAAGGGTCCAAAGTAAGTATTTTTATACACCTTTTGGCTTAGGTTATTTGATGGTTATTGATCACTATGATCTCTTCTTCAATCCTATGGTATTAGTTTCTTGAGAAACTCATTTTCATCTCCAAGAATCAAGAACACCCATGTCTAAAAGTTGGTTGTTTTGGTTGAATGTTTTGAAGGAAGTTGAAGGGAAGGTTGCCTTGACTACCAATCCCATCTTGGAATCGAGATAGGAGCACTTCAAGGTGAGTGTGGATTTACTTGTGCTATTGTATGATGTTCTTAGAGTGAAAGTGTATGATAAAGGATTAAGCTTGAATCTAGGGTTTTCACCTATGCTTGAGGTTGGATGTGTTTTTATTACATGTTTTCAAGGATTAGGGTTTAGGAAAAATGAGTGGAATGATTGGTATACTTGATGGAATTGAGGACATGATCCCATAGAGAAATTAGGGTTTTGATTTGAAGTTGGGCGTGACACTATTCCTGCCCAGAAGACCAACCACGGGCGTGGTCCCCACCACGGCCCGGCCGTGGTCCTCTCTGGATAGGAAATGTTGATGTCTCGTGCCCAACCACGGCCGTGGTCCCCACCACGGGCTGGCCGTGGTTGGCTCTGGAAAGAAAAATGTTGTGTGCTGAAATCTGACCACGGGGTGTGGTGGCCACCAGGGGCTGGCCGTGGTCCAGACCACGGGCGTGGTGCCAACCAGGGGCAGGCCGTGGTTGTCTCTGTTTCCAATTTGTTAGGTTTTGTTTTCTGAACCGTGGCCGTGGTTACCACCACGGGCTGGCCGTGGTTGACTTTGTTTGTGATATTGTGATGCTTATGTCTAGGGTCTTGATACCATATGCTAGGTTTAGGATGAAGAATGACTTAGCATTAGAATGAGATGTGTAGCTAAGTAAGAATGCTTGATAGAGTTGAGCATGATGGTTATGTGTTGTATATGCTTGAATTGCTTACATGTAATGTTATTATGATGATATTATGAATGAGTATGAGAACATTGCATTGCATAGCGAGATGGCCTAACCGGAAGGGGTTAGTGTACAAAACAGAGGGGTGCCTAGCTGATGAGCTAGATGGAAATGAAATAGCATACTTATTTGCATTGCATTGCGAGGTGACCTAACCGGAAAGGGTTAGTGTACAAAACAGAGGGGTGCCTAGCTTATTAGCTAGAAGGAAACGGAATTGGCATAACACATTCATATGCATATTGCGAGGGCCTAACCGAAAGGGGTTAGTGCACAACAAGAGGAGTGGAGAAAGAAAAAGTGTGAATAAAAGGTGTGAACATCATGTGCATTCATTCATTGCATTGGTTGGTTGGTGTTACTTGACATATTGTGAATTGTGTTATACTTGCTCTCTACTTACATTTATACTTTATCTGCAAGTTATTCATATTCACTGGGAAGTTGTTCTCACCACCTCTTTCTCAGATTCGCAGGAACACCCCGGACCCTCTACGGGTTAAGTACGGAGGATTCTGTTGATTCATTTTTTAGATTTGTATTTTGGTGGAGTTAAGCTCCGTGATGTAACTATAACAGGATGTGTATTCTTCTGATGTAGATGTTACAGGGAACTGAATACTACTTTTGATGTACTCGGTTCTGTATATGTTTAGTGTGCTCAGTCAGGATAGTGTTTAGAATACACTTGTATAACGTTGCATACTCTGATAATGTTTTGGTTGAGATCTGAGATCTCTTTTTAATATCTGTGTATGTGTATATATATAATATATGTACTCTGGTTGGCTTGAAATGGTTATTGGAATTCCGCTGCTTATGTTATAAATTGTGGTAATGTTCAAAAAGCAAAAGGAAACGCTGCCGAATTTTCAATATTTATATATTCCATGTAAGGCTTATGGTTGGTAAATAACATAGTAACTAATAGGTCTTACACAAGACTCAAGCAATCTTGGTAAAAAGTTGTAGGCCTATTTGTTCCTTTTCGGTTTATCAAGGATTCAAAGAACTTCTAGGCCACGTGATTCATGTTTTCATGAAATACATTGGTTAGATGGGTTATGTGGGAGTCAATAGATGTTTGTCAAGTACCCACGGTGGTTCAAGACTCAAGCTATCTAGGTTTAAAGTTGTAGGCCTATTTGTTCCTTTTCGGTTTATCTTGGATTAAAAGAACTTCTAGTCCAAGTGATTCATGTTTTCATGAAATACATTGGTTAGATGGGTTATGGGGAAGTCAACAGATGTTTGTCTAGCACCCACGGAGGTTCAAGGCTCAAGCTATCTTGGTTTAAAGTTGTAGGCCTACTTGTTCCTTTTCGGTTTATCTTGGATTAAAAGAACTTGCAAGCCAAGAGGTTCATGTTTTAATGAAATAAGTTGGTTAGATGGGTTATGGGGAAGTCAACAGATGATTGTCTAGCACCCACGGAGGTTCAAGACTCAAGCAATCTTGGTAAAAAGTTGTAGGCCTATTTGTTCCTTTTCGGTTTATCATGGAATCAAAGAACTTCTAAGCCAAGTGATTCATGTTTTCATGAAATACATTGCTTAGATGGGTTATGGGGAAGTCAACAGATGTTTGTCTAGCACCCATGGAGGTGCAAGGATCAAGCTATTTTGGTTTAAAGTTGTTGGCCTATTTGTTCGTTTTCGGTATATCTTGGATTAAAAGATCTTCTAGGCCAAGTGATTCATGTTTTCATGATATACATTGGTTAGATGGGTTATAGGGAAGCCAACAGATGATTGTCTAGCACCCACGGAGGTTCAAGGATCAAGCTATCTTGGTTTAAAGTTGTAGGTCTATTTGTTGCTTTCCTGTTTATCTAGGATTAACAGAATTTATAGGCCAAGTGATTAACAGATGTTTGTCAAGCACCCACGGAGGTTGAACTGTCATTCTATCTTGGTTTAAAAGTTGTAGGCCTATTTGTTCCTTTTCGGTTTATCATGGATTAAAAGAACTTCTAGGCCAAGTGATTCATGTTTTCATGAAATACATTGGTAAGATGGGTTATGGGGAACACAACAGATGTTTGTCTAGCACCCACGGAGGTTCAAGACTCAAGCTATCTTGGTTTAAAGTTTTGGCCTATTTGTTCCTTTTCGGTTTATCTTGGATTAAAAGATCTTCTAGGCCAAGTGATTCATGTTTTCATGAAATACATTGGTTAGATGGGTTATGGGGAAGTCAACAGATGTTTGTCTAGCACCCACGGAGGTTCAAGGATCAAGCTATCTTGGTTTAAAGTTGTAGGTCTATTTGTTCCTTTTCGGTTTATCTTGGATTAAAAGATCTTCTAGGCCAAGTGATTCATGTTTTCATGATATACATTGGTTAGATGGGTTATGGGGAAGTCAACAGATGTTTGTCTAGCACCCACGGAGGTTGAAGGGTCAAGCTATCTTGGTTTAAAGATGTAGGTCTATTTGTTCCTTTTCTGTTTATCTAGGATTAACAGAATTTATAGGCCAAGTGATTCATGTTTTCATGAAATACATTCGCTAGATGGCTTATGTCGGAGTCAACAGATGTTTGTCAAGCACCCACGGAGGTTGAAGTGTCATTCTATCTTGGTTTAAAAGTTGTAGGCCTATTTGTTCCTTTTCGGTTTATCATGGATTAAAAGAACTTCTAGGCCATGTGATTCATGTTTTCATGAAATACATTGGTAAGATGGGTTATGGGGAAGTCAACAGATGTTTGTCTAGCTCCCACGGAGGTTGAAGTGTCATTCTATCTTGGTTTAAAAGTATTAGGCCTATTTGTTCCTTTTCGGTTTATCTTGGATTAAAAGATCTTCTAGGCCAAGTGTTTCATGTTTTCATGAAATACATTGGTTAGATGGGTTATGGGGAAGTCAGCAAATGTTTGTTTAGCACCCACGGAGGTTCGAGGATCAAGCTATCTTGTTTCAAAGTTGTAGGTTTATTTGTTCCTTTTCGGTTTATCTAGGATTAACAGAATTTCTAGGCCAACTGATTCATGTTTTCATGAAATACATTCGCTAGATGGCTTATGTGGGAGTCAACAGATGTTTTTCAAGCACCCACGGAGGTTGAAGTGTCATTCTATCTTGGTTTAAAATTTGTAGGCCTATTTGTTCCTTTTCGGTTTATCTTGGATTAAAAGATCTTCTCGGCCAAGTGATTCATGTTTTCTTGAAATACATTGGTTAGATCGGTTATGGGAAAGTCAACAGATGATTATCTAGCACCCACGGAGCTTCAAGGATCAAGCTATCTTGGTTTAAAGTTGTAGGTCTATTTGTTCCTTTTTGGTTTACCTTGGATTAAATGAACTTCTAGGCCACGTGATTCATGTTTTAATTAATTACATTAGTTAGATGGGTTATGTGGGAGTGAACTGATGTTTGTCAAGCACCCACGGAGGTTCTAGACTCAAGCTATCTAGGTTTAAAGTTGTAGGCCTATTTGTTCCTTTTCGGTTTATCTTGGTTTCAAAGAACTTCTAGGCCAAGTGATTCATGTTTTCATGAAATAAGTTGGTTAGATGGGTTATGGGGAAGTCAACAGATGTTTGTGTTGCACCCACGGAGCTTCAAGGATCAAGCTATCGGTTTATCTTGGATTAAATGAACTTCTAGGCCACGTGATTCATGTTTTTATGAAATACATTAGTTAGATGGGTTATGTGGGAGTCAACAGATGTTTGTCAAGCACCCACGGAGATTCAAGACTCAAGCTATCTAGGTTTAATGTTGCAGGCCCATTTGTTCCTTTTCGGTTTATCTTGGATTAAATGAACTTTTAGGCCAAGTGATTCATGATTTCGTGAAATAAATTGGCTAGATGACATATGTGGGAGTCAACAGATATTTGTCAAGCACCCACGCTGGTTCAAGACTCAAGCTATCTTGGTTTAAAGTTGTAAGCCTATTTGTTCCTTTTCGGTTTATCTTGGATTAAATGAAGTTCTAGGCCAAGTGACTCATGTTTTCATGAAATGCATTCGTTAGATGGGTTATGTGGAAGTCAGCAGATGTTTGTCTAGCACCCACGAAGGTTCAAGACTCAAGCTATCTTTGTTTGAAGTTGTAGGCCCATTTGTTCCATTTCGGTTTATCTTGGATTAAACGATCTTCTAGGCCAAGTGATTCATGTTTTCATGAAATACATTGGTTAGATGGGTTAAGGGGAAGTCAGCAGATGTTTGTCTAGCACCCACGAAGGTTCAAGACTCAAGCTATCTTGGTTTAAAGTTGTAGGCCCATTTGTTCCATTTCGGTTTATCTTGGATTAAACGATCTTCTAGGCCACGTGATTCATGTTTTTATGAAATACATTAGTTAGATGGGTTATGTGGGAGTCAACAGATGTTTGTCAAGCACCCACGGAGGTTCAAGACTCAAGCTATCTAGGTTTAATGTTGTAGGCCCATTTGTTCCTTTTCGGTTTATCTTGGATTAAATGAACTTTTAGGCCAAGTGATTCATGATTTCGTGAAATAAATTGGCTAGATGACTTATGTGGGAGTCAACAGATATTTGTCAAGCACCCACGCTGGTTCAAGACTCAAGCTATCTTGGTTTAAAGTTGTAAGCCTATTTGTTCCTTTTCGGTTTATCTTGGATTAAATGAAGTTCTAGGCCAAGTTACTCATGTTTTCATGAAATGCATTCGTTAGATGGGTTATGTGGAAGTCAGCAGATGTTTGTCTAGCACCCACGAAGGTTCAAGACTCAAGCTATCTTTGTTTAAAGTTGTAGGCCCATTTGTTCCATTTCGGTTTATCTTGGATTAAACGATCTTCTAGGCCAAGTGATTCATGTTTTCATGAAATACATTGGTTAGATGGGTTAAGGGGAAGTCAGCAGATGTTTGTCTAGCACCCACGAAGGTTCAAGACTCAAGCTATCTTGGTTTAAAGTTGTAGGCCCATTTGTTCCATTTCGGTTTATCTTGGATTAAACGATCGTCTAGGCCAAGTGATTCATGTTTTCATGAAATACGTTGGTTAGATGGGTTATGGGGAAGTTAACAGATGTTTGTCTAGCACCCACGAAGGTGCAAGACTCAAGCTATCTTGGTTTAAAGTTGTAGGCCTATTTGTTCCTTTTCGGATTATCTTGGATTAATAGAACTTGAAGGCCAAGTGACTCATGTTTTCATGAAATGCATTGGTTAGATATCTAATGGGGGAGTCATCAGATGTTTGTCATGCACCCACGCAAGTTCAAGACTCAAGCTATCTTGGTTAAAAGTTGTAGGCCTATTTGTTCCATTTCGGTTTATCTTGGATTAGAAGATCTTCAAGGCCAAGTGATTCATGTTTTCATGAAATACTTCGGTTAGTTGGGTTATGGGGAAGTCAACAGATGTTTGTCTAGCACCCACGGTGGTTCAAGACTCAAGCTATCTTGGTTTAAAGTGTAGGCCTATTTGTTCCTTTTCGGTTTATCTTGGATTAAATGAAGTTCTAGGCCAAGTGACTCATGTTTTCATGAAATGCATTCGTTAGATGGGTTATAGGGACGTCAACAGATGTTTGTCTAGCACCGACGGTGGTTCAAGACTCAAGCTATCTTGGTCTAAAGGTGTAGGCCTATTTGTTCCATTTCGGTTTATCTTGGATTAAACGATCTTCTAGGCCAAGTGATTCATGTTTTTAAGAAATACAATGGTTAGATGGGCTATGGGCAAGAAAACAGATGATTGTGTAGCACCAACGGAGGTTCAAGACTCAAGCTATCATGGTTTAAAGTTGTAGGCCTATTTGTTCCTTTCGCTTTATCTTGTATTAAAAGATCTTCTAGGCCAAGTGATTCATGTTTTCATGAAATACTTTGGTTAGATGGGTTATGTGGAAGTCAACAGATGTTTGTCTAGCACCCACGGAGGTTCAAGACTCAAGCTATCATGGTTGAAATTTGTAGGCTTATTTGTTCCATTTCGGTTTATCTTAGATTAATAGAACTTTAGGCCAAGTGATTCATGTTTTCATGAAATACATTAGTTCGATGGGTTATGAGGAAGTCAACAGATGTTTGTCTAGCACCCACGAAGGTTCAAGGATCAAGCTATCTTGGTTAATAGTTTTAGGCCTATTTGTTCCATTTCGGTTTATCTTGGATTAATAGAACTTCCAGGCCAAGTGATTCATGTTTTAATGAAATACATTAGTTCGATGGGTTATGGGGAAGTCAACAGGTGATTGTCTAGCACCCACGGAGGTTCAAGATGTAACATCCCTAAATTTCATATGTTCTGACTTTGTTAAATTAATGGGATGGTTTGTATGTTCTGTTACATAAATGGTAATAGATTGAGTTAGAATGATTAATTCGAGATTCTGGCTATACCGTTAAACTCGGTAGATCCTAAGGAAGAAATAGGTGAACTCTCAACTCTTAGATTTACTCTGGCTAAGTTAGGACCTACTGGTAAATTTAATTTTCTTCAGGACCTATTGGGAATTCTTAGAAATCACAAGGGTATTTTAGTCTTTTTACACCTCAGTGGCAAATTAGTGATTCTTCCTTTAAGTGAGTGGCAAAATGGACATTTCACACCCCTCCCTCTTGCATAAGTGAACCGGCCAGCCTAGGGGGGAGCCAAAGGCTCATCTTCTCCAAAATCTCTAAGTTTCCATAGCTAAGCTTGCTCCAAGGTTCAAGGGTCCAAAGTAAGTATTTTTATACACCTTTTGGCTTAGGTTATTTGATGGTTATTGATCACTATGATCTCTTCTTCAATCCTATGGTATTAGTTTCTTGAGAAACTCATTTTCATCTCCAAGAATCAAGAACACCCATGTCTAAAAGTTGGTTGTTTTGGTTGAATGTTTTGAAGGAAGTTGAAGGGAAGGTTGCCTTGACTACCAATCCCATCTTGGAATCGAGATAGGAGCACTTCAAGGTGAGTGTGGATTTACTTGTGCTATTGTATGATGTTCTTAGAGTGAAAGTGTATGATAAAGGATTAAGCTTGAATCTAGGGTTTTCACCTATGCTTGAGGTTGGATGTGTTTTTATTACATGTTTTCAAGGATTAGGGTTTAGGAAAAATGAGTGGAATGATTGGTATACTTGATGGAATTGAGGACATGATCCCATAGAGAAATTAGGGTTTTGATTTGAAGTTGGGCGTGACACTATTCACGCCCGTAAGACCAACCACGGGCGTGGTCCCCACCACGGCCTACCGTGGTCCTCTCTCGGATAGGAAATGTTGATGTCTCGTGCCCAACCACGGCCGTGGTCCCCACCACGGGCTGGCCGTGGTTGGCTGCGGAAAGAAAAATGTTGTGTCTTTGAAATCGACCACGGTGTGGTGGCCACCGGTGGCCGTGGTCCGGACCACGGGCGTGGTGCCAACCGAAGCAGCCGTGGTTGTCTCTGTTTCCAATTTGTTAGGTTTTGTTTTCTGAACCGTGGCGTGGTTACCACCACGGCTGGCCGTGGTTGACTTTGTTTGTGATATTGTGATGCTTATGTCTAGGGTCTTGATACCATATGCTAGGTTTAGGATGAAGAATGACTTAGCATTAGAATGAGATGTGTAGCTAAGTAAGAATGCTTGATAGAGTTGAGCATGATGGTTATGTGTTGTATATGCTTGAATTGCTTACATGTAATGTTATTATGATGATATTATGAATGAGTATGAGAACATTGCATTGCATAGCGAGATGGCCTAACCAGAAGGGATTAGTGTACAAAACAGAGGGGTGCCTAGCTGATGAGCTAGATGGAAATGAAATAGCATACTTATTTGCATTGCATTGCGAGGTGACCTAACCGGAAAGGGTTAGTGTACAAAACAGAGGGGTGCCTAGCTTATTAGCTAGAAGGAAACGGAATTGGCATAACACATTCATATGCATATTGCGAGGGCCTAACCGAAAGGGGTTAGTGCACAACAAGAGGAGTGGAGAAAGAAAAAGTGTGAATAAAAGGTGTGAACATCATGTGCATTCATTCATTACATTGGTTGGTTGGTGTTACTTGACATATTGTGAATTGTGTTATACTTGCTCTCTACTTACATTTATACTTTATCTGCAAGTTATTCATATTCACTGGGAAGTTGTTCTCACCACCTCTTTCTCAGATTCGCAGGAACACCCCGGACCCTCTACGGGTTAAGTACGGAGGATTCTGTTGATTCATTTTTTAGATTTGTATTTTGGTGGAGTTAAGCTCCGTGATGTAACTATAACAGGATGTGTATTCTTCTGATGTAGATGTTACAGGGAACTGAATACTACTTTTGATGTACTCGGTTCTGTATATGTTTAGTGTGCTCAGTCAGGATAGTGTTTAGAATACACTTGTATAACGTTGCATACTCTGATAATGTTTTGGTTGAGATCTGAGATCTCTTTTTAATATCTGTGTATGTGTATATATATAATATATGTACTCTGGTTGGCTTGAAATGGTTATTGGAATTCCGCTGCTTATGTTATAAATTGTGGTAATGTTCAAAAAGCAAAAGGAAACGCTGCCGAAATTTCAATATTTATATATTCCATGTAAGGCTTATGGTTGGTAAATAACATAGTAACTAATAGGTCTTACACAAGACTCAAGCAATCTTGGTAAAAAGTTGTAGGCCTATTTGTTCCTTTTCGGTTTATCAAGGATTCAAAGAACTTCTAGGCCACGTGATTCATGTTTTCATGAAATACATTGGTTAGATGGGTTATGTGGGAGTCAATAGATGTTTGTCAAGTACCCACGGTGGTTCAAGACTCAAGCTATCTAGGTTTAAAGTTGTAGGCCTATTTGTTCCTTTTCGGTTTATCTTGGATTAAAAGAACTTCTAGTCCAAGTGATTCATGTTTTCATGAAATACATTGGTTAGATGGGTTATGGGGAAGTCAACAGATGTTTGTCTAGCACCCACGGAGGTTCAAGGCTCAAGCTATCTTGGTTTAAAGTTGTAGGCCTACTTGTTCCTTTTCGGTTTATCTTGGATTAAAAGAACTTGCAAGCCAAGAGGTTCATGTTTTAATGAAATAAGTTGGTTAGATGGGTTATGGGGAAGTCAACAGATGATTGTCTAGCACCCACGGAGGTTCAAGACTCAAGCAATCTTGGTAAAAAGTTGTAGGCCTATTTGTTCCTTTTCGGTTTATCATGGAATCAAAGAACTTCTAAGCCAAGTGATTCATGTTTTCATGAAATACATTGCTTAGATGGGTTATGGGGAAGTCAACAGATGTTTGTCTAGCACCCATGGAGGTGCAAGGCTCAAGCTATTTTGGTTTAAAGTTGTTGGCCTATTTGTTCGTTTTCGGTATATCTTGGATTAAAAGATCTTCTAGGCCAAGTGATTCATGTTTTCATGATATACATTGGTTAGATGGGTTATAGGGAAGCCAACAGATGATTGTCTAGCACCCACGGAGGTTCAAGGATCAAGCTATCTTGGTTTAAAGTTGTAGGTCTATTTGTTGCTTTCCTGTTTATCTAGGATTAACAGAATTTATAGGCCAAGTGATTCATGTTTTCATGAAATACATTGGTTAGATGGGTTATGTGGGAGTCAACAGGTGATTGTCTAGCACCCACGCAGGTTCAAGACTGAACCTATCTTGGTTTAAAAGTTATATGCCTATTTGTTCCATTTCGGTTTATCTTGGATTAATGGAACTTTAGGCCAAGTGATTCCTGTTTTCATGAAATACATTAGTTCGATGGGTTATGAGGAGGTCAACAGATATTTGTCTAGCACCCACGGAGGTTTAAGGATCAAGCTATCTTGGTTAAAAGTTGTAGGCCTATTTGTTCCTTTTCGGTTTATCTTGGAATTAAAAGAACTTCCAGGCCAAGAGGTTCATGCTTTAATGACATAAGTTGGTTAGATGGGTTATGGGGAAGTCAACAGATGATTGTCTAGCAACCACAGAGGTTCAAGACTCAAGCAATCTTGGTAAAAAGTTGTAGGCCGATTTGTTCCTTTTCGGTTTATCATGGATTCAAAGAACTTCTAGGCCACGTGATTCATGTTTTCATGAAATACATTGGTTAGATGGGTTATGAGGGAATCAATAGATGTTTGTCAAGCACCCACGGTGGTTCAAGACTCAAGCTATCTAGGTTTAAAGTTGTAGGCCTATTTGTTCCTTTTTGGTTTATCTTGGATTAAAAGAACTTCTAGGCCAAGTGATTCATGTTTCCATGAAATACATTGGTTAGATGGGTTATAAGGAAGCCAACAGATGTTTGTCTAGCACCCACGGAGGTTCAAGGATCAAGCTATCTTGGTTTGAAGTTGTAGGTCTATTTGTTGCTTTCCTGTTTATCTAGGATTAACAGAATTTCTAGGCCAAGTGATTCACGTTATCATGAAATACATTGGTTAGATGGGTTATCTGGGAGTCAGCAGATGTTTGTCAAGCACCCACGTAGGTTCAAGACTCAACCTATCTTGGTTTAAAAGTTATATGCCTATTTGTTCCATTTCGGTTTATCTTGGATTGATAAAACTTAAGGCCAAGTGATTCATGTTTTCATGAAATACATTAGTTCGATGGGTTATGAGGAAGTCAACAGATGTTTGTCTAGCACCCATGGAGGTTCAAGGATCAAGCTATCTTGGTTAAAAGTTTTAGGCCTATATGTTCCTTTTCGGTTTATCTTGGATTATTAGAACTTCCAGGCTAAGTGATTCATGTTTTAATGAAATACATTAGTTCGATGGGTTATGGGGAAGTCAACATGTGATTGTCTAGCACCCACGGAGGTTCAAGACTCAAGCAATCTTGGTAAAAATTTGTAGGCCTATTTGTTCCTTTTCGGTTTATCATGGATTCAAAGAACTTCTAGGCCACGTGATTCATGTTTTCATGAAATACATTGGTTAGATGGGTTATGTGGGAGTCAATAGATGTTTGTCTAGCACCCACGGAGGTTCAAGACTCAAGCTTTCTTGGTTTAAAGTTGTAGTCCTATTTGTTCCTTTTCGGTTTATCTTGTATTAAATGATGTTCTAGACCAAGTGACTCATGTTTTCATGAAATGCATTGGTTAGATGGGTTTTGGGGAAGTCAACAAATGTTTCTCTAGCACTCACGGAGGTTCAAGACTTAAGCTATCTTGGTTTAAGGTTGTAGGCCTATTTGTTCCTTTTCGGTTTATCTTCGATTAATAGAACTTCTAGGCCATGTGATTCATGTTCTCATGAAATACATTGGCTAGATGGGTTAACGGAGAGTCAACAGATGTTTGTGTAGCACCCACGGAGGTTCAAGACTGAAGCTATTTTAGTTTAAAGTTGTAGGCCTATTTGTTCCACTTCGGTTTATCTTGGATTAAAAGATTTTCGAGGCCAAGTGATTCATGTTTTCGTGAAATACATTGGTTAGATGTGTTATGGGGAAGTGAACAGATGTTTGTCTAGCACCCACAGAGTTTCAAGTCTCAAGCTATCTTGGCTTAAAGTTGTAGGCCTATTTGTTCCTTTTCGGTTTATCTTGGATTTAATGAACTTCTTGGCCAAGTGATTAATGTTTTCATGAAATACATTGGTTAGATGGGTTATGGGGAAGTCAACAGATGTTTGTTTAGCACCCACGGAGGTTCAAGACTCAAGCAATCTTGGTTTAAAGTTATAGGCCTATTTGTTCCTTTTCGGTTTATCTTGGATGAAATGAACTTCTAGGCCAAGTGATTCCTGTTTTCATGAAATACATTGGCCAGATGGCTTATGTGGAAATAAACAGATGTTTGTCAAGCACCCACGTAGGTTCAAGACTCAAGCTATCATGGTTTAAAAGTTATATGCCTATTTATTCCTTTCGGTTTATCTTGGATTCAAGGAACTTCTAGACCAAGTGATTCATGTTTTCATGAAATACATTGGTTAGATAGGTTATGGGGAAGTCAACATATGATTTTCCTGCACCCATGGGGGTTCAAGACTCAAGCTATCACGTATTAAAGTTGTAGGCCTATTTGTTCATTTTCAGTTTATCTTGGATTCAATGAACTTCTAGGCCAAGTGATTATTGTTTTCAGGATATACTTTGTTAGATGGGTTATGGGGAAGTCAACAGATGATTGTGTAGCACCCACGGAGGTTCAAGACTCAAGCTATCATGGTTTAAAGTTGTAGGCCTATTTGTTCCATTGCGGTTTATCTTGGATTAAAAGATCTTTTAGGCTAAGTGATTCATGTTTTCATGAAATAGATTAGCTAGATGGCTTATGTGGGAGTCAACAGATGTTTGTCAAGCAACAACGCAGGTTCAAGACTCAAGCTATCTTGGTTAAAAGTTATATGCCTATTTGTTCCTTTTCGGTTTATCTTGGATTAATACAGCTTCTAGGCCAAGTGAGTCATGTTTTCATGATATACATTCGTTAGATGGGTTATGGGGAATTCAGCAGATGTTTATGTAGCAGCCACGAAGGTTCAAGACTCAAGCTATCTTGTTTTAAAGTTGTAGGCCTGTTTGTTCCTTTTCGGTTTATCTTGGATTAAATGAACTTCTAGGCCAAGTGATTCATGGTTTCATGAAATACATTTGTTAGATGGGTTATGGGGAAGTCAATTGATTATTGTCTAGCACCCATGGAGGTTCAAGACCCATGCAATCTTGGTTTAAAGTTTTAGGCCAATTTGTTCCTTTTCGGTGTATCTTGAATTCAAAGAACTTCTAGGCTAAGTGATTCATGTTTTCATGAAATACATTGGCTAGATGGGTTATGGGGAAGTCAACAGATGATTGTCTAGCACCCACGGTGGTTCAAGACTCGTGCTATCATGGTTTAAAGTTGTAGGCCTATTTGTTTCATTCGGTTTATCATGGATTAAGAGATCTTCTAGGACAAGTGATTCATGTTTTCATGAAATACATTGGTTAGATGGGCTTTGGAGAAGTCAACAGATGTTTGTCTAGCACCCACGAAGGGTCAAGACTCAAGCTATCTTGGTTTAAAATTTATATGCCTATTTGTTCCATTTCGGTTTATCTTGGATTAATAGAACTTCTAGGCCAAGTGATTCACGTTTTCATGAAATGCATTGGTTAGATGTCTTTTGGGGGAGGCAACAGATGTTTGACAAGCACCCATGTATATTCAAGACTCAAGCAATCTTGGTTTAAAGTTGTGGGCCTATTTGTTCCATTTCGGTTTATCTTGGATTAAAAGATCTTCTAGGCCAATTGATTCGTGTTTTCATGAAATACATTGGTTAGATGGGTTATGGGGAAGTCAACAGATGTTTCTCTAGCACCCACGGAGGTTCAAGACTCAAGCTATCATGGTTTAAAGTTGTAGGCCTATTTGTTCCATTTCGGTTTATCTTGGATTAAAAGATCTTCTAGGCCAAGTGATTCATGTTTTCATGTAATACATTGGCTAGATGGCTTATGGGGGAGTCAACAGATGATTGTCAAGCACCCACGGAGGTTCAAGACTCAAGCAATCTTGGTTTAAAAGTTGTAGGACAATTTGTTCCTTTTCGGTTTATCTTGGATTAAAAGAACTTATAGGCCAAGTGACTCATGTTTTCATGAAATACATAGGTTAGATGGCTTATGGGGGAGTCAACAGATGTTTCTCAAGCACCCACAGAGGTTCAAGACTCAAGCAATCATGGTTTAAAAGTTGTAGGCCTATTAGTTCCTTTTCGGTTTATCTGGGATGAAAAGAACTTCTAGCACAAGTGATTAATATTTTCATTTATTACGTTGGTTTGATGGCTTATGGGGGATTGAACAGATGTTTGTCAAGCACCCACGGAGGTTCATGACTGAAGCAATCTTGGTTTCGAAGTTGTAGGCCTATTTGTTCCTTTTCGATTTATCTTGGATTAAAAGTACTTCTAGCCCTAGTGAGTCAGGTTTGCATGAGATTCATTGGCCAGATGGCTAATGGGGGAGTCAACAGATGTTTGTCGACCACCCACGAAGGTTCAAGACTCATACAATCATGGTTTAAAAGTTGTAGGACAATTTGTTCCTTTTCGGTTTATCTTGGATTAAAAGAACTTATAGGCCAAGTGACTCATGTTTTCATGAAATACATAGGTTAGATGGCTTATGGGGGAGTCAACAGATGTTTCTCAAGCACCCACAGAGGTTCAAGACTCAAGCAATCATGGTTTAAAAGTTGTAGGCCTATTAGTTCCTTTTCGGTTTATCTGGGATTAAAAGAACTTCTAGCACAAGTGATTAATATTTTCATTTATTACGTTGGATTGATGGCTTATGGGGGAGTGAACAGATGTTTGTCAAGCACCCACGGAGGTTCATGACTGAAGCAATCTTGGTTTCGAAGTTGTAGGCCTATTTGTTCCTTTTCGGTTTATCTGGGATTAAAAGAACTTCTTGCACAAGTGATAAATATTTTTCATCAATTACATTGGTTAGATGGGTTATGGGGAAGTGAACAGATGTTTGTCTACCACCCACGGAGGCTCAAGACTGAAGCTATCTTGGTTTAAAGTTGTAGGCCTATTTGTTCCACTTCGGTTTATCTTGGATTAAAAGATTTTCGAGGCCAAGTGATTCATGTTTTCGTGAAATACATTGGTTTGATGTGTTATGGGGAAGTGAATAGATATTTGTCTAGCACCCATGGAGGTTCAAGACTCAAGCTATCTTGGTTTAAAGTTGTAGGACTATTTGTTCCATTTGGGTTTATCTTGGATTTAATGAACTTCTAGGCCAAGTGATTCATGGTTTCATGAAATACATTTGTTAAATGGGTTATGGGGAAGTCAATTGATTATTGTCTAGCACCCATGGAGGTTCAAGACCCATGCAATCTTGGTTTAAAGTTTTAGGCCAATTTGTTCCTTTTCGGTGTATCTTGAATTCAAAGAACTTCTAGGCTAAGTGATTCATGTTTTCATGAAATACATTGGCTAGATGGGTTATGGGGAAGTCAACAGATGATTGTCTAGCACCCACGGTGGTTCAAGACGCAAGCTACCTTGGTTTAAAGTTTTAGGTCTATTTGTTCCTTTTGGTTTATCTTGGCTTAAATCAACTTCTAGGCCAAGTGATTCATGATTTGATGAAATATATTGGTTAGATGGGTTTTGTGGGAGTCAACAGATGTTTGTCAAGCACCCACGCAGATTCAAGACTCAACCTATCTTGGTTTAAAAGTTATATGCCTATTTGTTCCTTTTCGGTTTATCTTGGATTAATAGAACTTCTAGGCCAAGTGATTCACGTTTTCATGAAATGCATTGGTTAGATGTCTTGTGGGGGAGTCAACAGATGTTTGACAAGCACCCATGGATGTTGAAGGCTCAAGCAATCTTGGTTTAAAGTTGTGGGCCTATTTGTTCCATTTCGGTTTATCTTCTAGGCGAAGTGATTCGTGTTTTCTTGATATACTTAGGTTAAATGGGTTATGGGGAAGTCAACAGATGTTTGTCTAGCACCCACGGTGGTTCAAGAGTCAAGCTATCTTGGTTTAAAGTTGTAGGCCTATTTGTTGCATTTCGGTTTATCTTGGATTAAATGAAGTTCTAGGCCAAGTGATTCGTGTTTTCAGGATATACTTGGGTTAGATGGGTTATGGGGAAGTCAAGAAATGTTTGATTAGCAACTATGGAGGTTCAAGACTCAAGCTATCACGGATGAAAGTTGTAGCTCGATTTGTTCCATTTCTGTTTATCTTGGATGAAATGAAGTTCAAGGCAGAGTGACTCATGTTTTCATGCAATATATTGGCTAGATGGGTTGTGGGAGAGTCAAGAGATGGTTGTGTGGCACCCACGGAGGTTCAAGACTGAAGCTATCTTGGTTTAAAGTTGTAGGCCTATTTGTTCCACCTCGGTTTATCTTGGATTAAAAGATTTTCGTGGCCAAGTGATTCATGTTTTCGTGAAATACATTGGTTTGATGTGTAATGGGGAAGTGAATAGATGTTTGTCTAGCACCCATGGAGGTTCAAGACTCAAGCTATCACGGATGAAAGTTGTAGGCCGATTTGTTCCATTAGGGTTTATCTTGGATGAAATGAAGTACAAGGCCAAGTGAGTCATGTTTTCATGAAATGCATTGGTTAGATGGGTTATGGGGGAGTCAACAGATGTTTGTCTAGCACCCACGGAGGTTCAAGACTCATGCTATATTGGTTTAAAGTTGTAGGTCTATTTGATTCTTTTCTGTTCATCATGGATTAAAACAACTTCCAGACTAAGTGATTAATGTTTTCATGAAATAGATTGGCTAGATGGCTTATGTGGGAGTCAACAGATGTTTGTCAAACACCCACGCAGGTTCAAGAATCAAGCTATCTTGGTTTAAAGTTGTAGGCCTATTTGTTCCTTTTCGGTTTATCTTGGATTTAATGAACTTCTAGGCCAAGTGATTCATATTTTCATGAAATACATTGGTTAGATGGGTTATGGGGAAGTCAACAGATGTTTGTCTAGCACCCACGGAGGGTCAAGACTCAAGCAATCTTGGTTTAAAGTTGTAGACCTATTTGTTCCGTTTCGGTTTATCTTGGATGAAATGAACTTCTAGGCCAAGTGATTCCTGTTTTCATGAAATACATTGGCTAGATGGCTTATGTGGGAGTAAACAGATGTTTGTCAAGCACCCACGCAGGTTCAAGACTCAAGCTATCTTGGTTTAAAAGTTATATGCCTATTTGATCCTTTCGGTTTATCTTGGATTCAAAGAACTTCTACGCCAAGTAATTCATGTTTTCATGAAATATATTGGTTTGATGTGTTATGGCGAAGTCAACAGATGATTGTCTAGCACCCACGGAGGTTTAAAAGTTATATGCCTATTTGTTGCTTTTCGTGTATCTCGGATTAAATGATCATCTAGGCCAAGTGATTCATGTTTTCAAGAACAATTTTGGTTAGATGGGTTATGGAGCAGTCAACAGATGTTTGTCTACCACCCACGGTGGTCCAAGACTCAAGCTATCTTGGTTTAAAGTTGTAGGTCTATTTGTTCCTTTTCGGTTTATCTTGGATTAAAAGATCTTCTAGGCCAAGTGATTCATGTTTTCATGAAATACATTGGTTATATGGGTTATGGGGAAGTCAACAGATGTTTGTCTAGCACCCACGAAGGTTCAAGACGCAAGTTATCTTGGTTTAAAGTTGTAGGCCTATTTGTTCCTTTTCTGTTTATCTTGGATTAAATGAAGTTGTAGGCCAAGTGACTCATGTTATCATGAAATGCATTGGTTAGATGGGTTATGGGGAAGTCAACAGATGTTTCTCTAGCACCCACGGAGGTTCAAGACTCAAGATATATTGGTTTAAAGTTGTAGGTCTATTTGTTTCTTTTCGGTTTATCTTGGATTAAAACAACTTCTAGGCTAAGTGATTAATGTTTTCATGAAATACATTGGCTAGATGGCTTATGTGGGTGTCAACAGATGTTTGTCAAACACCCACGCAGGTTCAAGACTCAAGCTATCTTGGTTTAAAGTTGTAGGCCCACTTGCTCCTTTTCAGTTTATCTTGGATGGAATAAAGTTCTAGGCCAAGTGACTCATGTTATCATGAAATGCATTGGTTAGATGGGTTATGGGGAAGTCAACAGATGTTTCTCTCGCACCCACGGAGGTTCAAGACTCAAGATATATTGGTTTAAAGTTGTAGGTCTATTTGTTTCTTTTCGGTTTATCTTGGATTAAAACAACTTCTAGGCTAAGTGATTAATGTTTTCATGAAATACATTGGCTAGATGGCTTATGTGGGTGTCAACAGATGTTTGTCAAACACCCACGCAGGTTCAAGACTTAAGCTATCTTGGTTTAAAGTTGTAGGCCCACTTGCTCCTTTTCAGTTTATCTTGGATGGAATAAAGTTCTAGGCCAAGTGACTCATGTTTTCATGAAATCCATTGGTTAGATGGGTTATGGGGAAGTGAACAGATGTTTGACTAGCACCCACGGTGGTTCAAGACTCAAGCTATCTCGGTTTAAAGTTGTTGGCCTATTTGTTCCTTTTCGGTTTATCTTGGATTAAAAGATCTTCTAGGCCAAGTGATTCATGTTTTCATGAAATACATTGGTTAGATGGGTTATGCGGAAGTCAACAAATGTTTTTCTACCACCCACGGAGGTTCAAGACTCAAGCTATCTTGGTATAAAGTTGTAGGCCTATTTGTTCCATTTCGGTTTATCTTGGATTAATAGAACTTTTAGGCCATGTGATTCATGTTTTCATGAAATACATTGGCTAGATGGGTTATGGGGAAGTCAACAGATGTTTGTCTGCCACCCACGAAGGTTCAAGACTGAAGCTATCTTGGTTTAAAGTTGTAGGGCTATTTGTTCCACTTCGGTTTATCTTGGATTAAAAGATTTTCGAGGCCAAGTGATTCATGTTTTCGTGAAATACATTGGTTTGATGTGTTTTGGGGAAGTGAATAGATGTTTGTCTAGCACCGACGGTGGTTCAAGACTCAAGCTATCTTGGTTTAAAGTTGTAGGCCTATTTGTTCCACTTCGGTTTAACTTGGATTAAAAGATTTTCAAGGCCAAGTGATTCATGTTTTCGTGAAATACATTGGTTTGATGTGTTATGGGAAAGTGAATAGATGTTTGTCTAGCACCCACAGAGGTTCAAGACTCAAGCTATCTTAGTTTAAAGTTGTAGGCCTATTTGTTCCTTTTCGGTTTATCTTGGATTTAATGATCTTCTAGGCCAAGTGATTTATATTTTCATGAAATACATTAGTTAGATGGGTTATGGGGAAGTCAACAGATGTTTGTCTAGCACCCACGGGGGGTCAATACTCAAGCAATCTTGGTTTAAAGTGTTAGGCCTATTTGTTCCGTTTCGGTTTATCTTTGATGAAATGAACTTCTAGGCCAAGTGATTCCTGTTTTCATGAAATACATTGGCTAGATGGCTTATGTGGGAGTAAACAGATGTTTGTCTAGCACCCACGAAGGTTCAAGACGCAAGCTATCTTGGTTTAAAGTTTTATGTCTATTTGTTCCTTTTCGGTTTATCTTGGATTAAATCAACTTCTAGGCCATGTGATTCATGTTTTGATGAAATATATTGGTTAGATGGGTTTTGTGGGAGTCAGCAGATGTTTGTCATGCACCCACGCAGATTCAAGACTTAACCTATCTTGGTTTAAAAGTAATATGCCTATTTGTTCCTTTTCGGTTTATCTTGGATTAATAGATCTTCTAGGCCAAGTGATTCATGTTTTCATGAAATACATTGGTTATATGGGGTATGGGGAAGTCAACAGATGTTTGTCTAGCACCCACGAAGGTTCAAGACGCAAGTTATCTTGGTTTAAAGTTGTAGGCCTATTTGTTCCTTTTCTGTTTATCTTGGATTAAATGAAGTTCTAGGCCAAGTGACTCATGTTATCATGAAATACATTCGTTAGATGGGTTATGGGGAAGTCAACAGATGTTTCTCTAGCACCCAAGGAGGTTCAAGACTCAAGATATATTTGTTTAAAGTTGTAGGTCTATTTGTTTCTTTTCGGTTTATCTTGGATTAAATCAACGTCTAGGCTAAGTGATTAATGTTTTCATGAAATACATTGGCTAGATGGCTTATGTGGAAGTCAACAGATGTTTTTCAAACACCCACGCAGGTTCAAGACTCATGTTATCTTGGTTTACAGTTTTTGGCCCACTTGTTCCTTTTCGGTTTATCTTGGATGAAATGAAGTTCTAGGCCATGTGACTCATGTTTTCATGAAATGCATTGGTTAGATGGGTTTTGGGGAAATGAACAGATGTTTGTCTAGCACCCACGGTGGTTCAAGACTCAAGCTATCTCGGTTTAAAGTTGTTGGCCTATTTGTTCCTTTTCGGTTTATCTTGGATGAAAAGATCTTCTAGGCCAAGTGATTCATGTTTTCATGAAATACATTGGCTAGATGGGTTATGGGGAAGTCAACAGATGTTTGTCTGCCACCCACGAAGGTTCAAGACTGAAGCTATCTTGGTTTAAAGTTGTAGGCCTATTTGTTCCACTTCGGATTATCTTGGATTAAAAGATTTTCGAGGCCAAGTGATTCATGTTTTCGTGAAATACATTGGTTTGATGTGTTATGGGGATGTGAATAGATGTTAGTCTAGCACCCACGGTGGTTCAAGACTCAAGCTATCTTGGTTTAAAGTTGTAGGCCTATTTGTTCCACTTCGGTTTAACTTGGATTAAAAGATTTTCGAGGCCAAGTGATTCATGTTTTCGTGAAATACATTGGTTTGATGTGTTATGGGAAAGTGAATAGATGTTTGTTTAGCACCCACGGAGGTTCAAGACTCAAGCTATCTTAGTTTAAAGTTGTAGGCCTATTTGTTCCTTTTCGGTTTATCTTGGATTTAAGGATCTTCTAGGCCAAGTGATTTATATTTTCATGAAATACATTAGTTAGATGGGTTATGGGGAAGTCAACAGATGTTTGTCTAGCACCCACGGGGGGTCAATACTCAAGCAATCTTGGTTTAAAGTGTTAGGCCTATTTGTTCCGTTTCGGTTTATCTTGGATGAAATGAAGTTCTAGGCCAAGTGACTCATGTTTTCATGAAATGCATTGGTTAGATGGGTTTTGGGGAAATGAACAGATGTTTGTCTAGCACCCACGGTGGTTCAAGACTCAAGCTATCTCGGTTTAAAGTTGTTGGCCTATTTGTTCCTTTTCGGTTTATCTTGGATGAAAAGATCTTCTAGGCCAAGTGATTCATGTTTTCATGAAATACATTGGTTAGATGGGTTATGCGGAAGTCAACAGATGTTTATCTACCACCCACGGAGGTTCAAGACTTTATCTATCTTGGTTTAAAGTTGTAGGCCTAATTGTTCCATTTCGGTTTATCTTGGATTAATAGAACTTTTAGGCCATGTGATTCATGTTTTCATGAAATACATTGGCTAGATGGGTTATGGGGAAGTCTACAGATGTTTGTCTACCACCCACGGAGGTTCAAGACTGAAGCTATCTTGGTTTAAAGTTGTAGGCCTATTTGTTCCACTTCGGTTTATCTTGGATTAAAAGATTTTCGAGGCCAAGTGATTCATGTTTTCGTGAAATACATTGGTTTGATGTGTTATGGGGAAGTGAATAGATGTTTGTCTAGCACCCACGGAAGTTCAAGACTCAAGCTATCTTGGTTTAAAGTTGTAGGACTATTTGTTCCATTTCGGTTTATCTTTGATTAAAAGATCTTCAAGGCGACGTGATTCAAGTTTTCATGAAATATATTGGTTAGATGGGTTGTGTGGGAGTCAACAGATGTTTGTCAAGCACCCACGCAGGTTCAAGACTCAACCTATCTTGGTTTAAAAGTTATATGCCTATTTGTTGCTTTCCGTGTATCTCGGATTAATAGAACTTCTAGGCCAAGTGATTCATGTTTTCGTGAAATACATTGGTTAGATGGATTATGGGGAAGTCAACAGATGATTGTCTAGCACCCACGGAGGTTCAAGACTCAAGCGATCTTGTGTTAAATTTGTAGGCCTATTTGTTCCTTTTCGGTTTATCTTGGATTCAAAGAACTTCTAGGCCACGTGATTCAAGTTTTCATGAAATACATTTGCTACATGGCTTATGTGGGAGTCGACAGATGTTTGTTAAGCACCCACGCAGGTTGAAGAATCAAACTATCTTGGTTTAAATGTTATATGCCTATTTGTTCCTTTCGGTTTATCTTGGATTCAAAGAACTTCTAGGCCAAGTGATTCATGTTTTCATGAAATACATTGGTTAGATGGGTTATGGGGAAGTCAACAGATGTTTGTCTAGCACCCACGGAGGTTCAAGGATCAACCTATCTTGCTTTAAATTTGTAGGTCTATTTGTTCCTTTTCAGGTTATCTTGGATTAAATGAACTTCTAGGCCAAGTGACTCATGTTTTCTTGAAATGCATTGGTTAGATGGGTTATGGGGAAGTCAATAGATGTTTGTCAACCACGCACGGAGGTTCAAGACTCAAGCTATCTTGGTTTAAAGTTGCTGGCCTATTTGTTCCATTTCGGTTTATCTTGGATTAAAAGATCTTCTAGGCCAAGTGATTCATGTTTTCATGAAATACATTGGTTAGATGGGTTATGGGGAAGTCAACAGATGTTTTTCAAGCACGCACGAAGGTTCAAGACGCAAGCTATCTTGGTTTAAAGTTGTAGGCCTATTTGTTCCTTTTCTGTTTATCTTGGATTAAATGAACTTCTAGGCCATGTGACTCATGTTTTCATGAAATGAATTGGTTAGATGGGTTATGGGGAAGTGAACAGATGTTTGTCTAGCACCCACGGAGGTTCAAGACTCAAGCTATCTCGGTTTAAAGTTGTTGGCCTATTTGTTCCTTTTCGGTTTATGTTGGATTAAAAGATCTTGTAGGCCAAGTGGTTCATGTTTTCATGAAATACATTGGTTAGATGTGTTATGCGGAAGTCAACAGATGTTTGTCTACCACCCACGGAGGTTCAAGACACAAGCTATCTTGGTTTAAAGTTGTTGGCCTATTTGTTCCATTTCAGTTTATCTTGCGTTAATAGAACTTTTAGGCCATGTGATTCATGTTTTCATGAAATACATTGGCTAGATGGGTTATGGGGAAGTCAACAGATGTTTGTCTACCACCCACGGAGGTTCAAGACTGAAGCTATCTTGGTTTATTATAAAATTTTCGAGGCCAAGTGATTCATCTTTTCGTGAAATACATTGGTTTGATGTGTTATGGGGAAGTGAATAGATGTTTCTCTAGCACCCACGGAGGTTCAAGACTCAAGCTATCTTGGTTTAAAGTTGTAGGACTATTTGTTCCATTTCGGTTTATCTTTGATAAAAAGATCTTCAAGGCCACGAGATTCAAGTTTTCATGAAATATATTGGTTAGATGGGTTATGTGGGAGTCAACAGATGTTTGTCTAGCACGCACGCAGGTTCAAGACTCAAGCTATCTTGGTTTAATGTTGTAGGCCTATTTGTTCCTTTTCGGTTTATCATGGATTTAATGAACTTCTAGGCCAAGTGATTCACATTTTCATGAAATACATTGGTTAGATGGGTTATGGGGAAGTCAACAGATGTTTGTCAAGCACCCACGGAGGGTCAAGACTCAAGCAATCTTGGCTTAAAGTTGTAGGCCTATTTGTTCCGTTTCAGTTTATCTTGGATGAAATGAACTTCTAGGCCAAGTGATTCATGTTTTCATGAAATACATTGGTTAGATGGGTTATGGGGAAGTCAACAGATGTTTGTCTAGCACCCACGGAGGATCAAGGATCAACCTATCTTGGGTTAAATTTGTAGGTCTATTTGTTCCTTTTCAGGTTATCTTGGATTAAAAGATCTTCTAGGCCAAGTGATTCATGTTTTCATGAAATGCATTGGTTAGATGGGTTATGCGGAAGTCAACAGATGTTTGTCTACCAGCCACGGAGGTTCAAGACTCAAGCTATCTTGGTTTAATGTTGTAGGCCTATTTGTTCCTTTTCGGTTTATCATGGATTTAATGAACTTCTAGGCCAAGTGATTCACATTTTCATGAAATACATTGGTTAGATGGGTTATGGGGAAGTCAACAGATGTTTGTCAAGCACCCACGGAGGGTCAAGACTCAAGCAATCTTGGCTTAAAGTTGTAGGCCTATTTGTTCCGTTTCAGTTTATCTTGGATGAAATGAACTTCTAGGCCAAGTGATTCCTGTTTTCATGAAATACATTGGCTAGATGGCTTATGTGGGAGTAAACAGATGTTTGTCAAGCACCCACACAGGTTCAAGACTCAAGCTATCTTGGTTTAAAAGTTATATGCCTATTTGTTCCTTTCGGTTTATCTTGGATTGAAAGAACTCCTACGCCAAGTGATTCATGTTTTCATGATATATATTGGTTTGATGTGTTATGGGGAAGTCAACAGATGATTGTCTAGCACCCACGGAGGTTCAAGACACAAGCTATCTTGGGTTAAAGTTGTAGGCCTATTTGTTCCTTTTCGGTTTATCATGGATTCAAAGAACTTCTAGGCCACGTGATTCAAGTTTTCATGAAATACATTGGCTACATGGCTTATGTGGGAGTCAACAAATGTTTGTTAAGCACCCACGCAGGTTGAAGAATCAAACTATCTTGGTTTAAAAGTTGTATGCCTATTTGCTCCTTTCGGTTTATCTTGGATTCAAAGAACTTCTAGGCCAAGTGACTCATGTTTTCATAAATTGCATTGGTCAGATGGGTTATGGGGAAGTGAACAGATGTTTGTCTAGCACCCACGGAGGTTCAAGATTCAAGCTATCTCGGTTTAAAGTTGTTGGCCTATTTGTTCCTTTTCAGTTTATCTTGGATTAAAAGATCTTCTAGGCCAAGTGATTCATGTTTTCAAGAACTACTTTGGTTAGATGGGTAATGGGGCAGTCAACAGATGTTTGTCTAGCACCCACAATGGTCCAAGACTCAAGCTATCTTGGTTTAAAGTTGTAGGTCTATTTGTTCCTTTTCGGTTTATCTTGGATTAAATGAACTTCTAGGCAGAGTGATTCATGTTTTCGTGAAATACATTGGTTAGATGGGTTATGGGGAAGTCAACAGATGATTGTCTAGCACCCACGGAGGTTCAAGACTCAAGCGATCTTGTGTTAACGTTGTAGGCCTATTTGTTCCTTTTCGGTTTATCTTGGATTCAAAGAACTTCTAGGCCACGTGATTCAAGTTTTCATGAAATACATTTGCTACATGGCTTATGTGGGAGTCGACAGATGTTTGTTAAGCACCCACGCAGGTTGAAGAATCAAACTATCTTGGTTTAAATGTTATATGCCTATTTGTTCCTTTCGGTTTATCTTGGACTCAAAGAACTTCTAGGCCAAGTGATTCATGTTTTCATGAAATACATTGGTTAGATGGGTTATGGGGAAGTCAACAGATGTTTGTCTAGCACCCACGGAGGATCAAGGATCAACCTATCTTGGGTTAAATTTGTAGGTCTATTTGTTCCTTTTCAGGTTATCTTGGATTAAAAGATCTTCTAGGCCAAGTGATTCATGTTTTCATGAAATGCATTGGTTAGATGGGTTATGCGGAAGTCAACAGATGTTTGTCTACCAGCCACGGAGGTTCAAGACACAAGCTATGTTGGTTTAAAGTTGTTGGCCTATTTGTTCCATTTCAGTTTATCTTGCGTTAATAGAACTTTTAGGCCATGTGATTCATGTTTTCATGAAATACATTGGCTAGATGGGTTATGGGGAAGTCAACAGATGTTTGTCTACCACCCACGGAGGTTCAAGACTGAAGCTATCTTGGTTTATTAAAAGATTTTCGAGGCCAAGTGATTCATCTTTTCGTGAAATACATTGCTTAGATGGGTTATGGGGAAGCCAAGAGATTTTTGACCAGCACCCAGGGAGGTTCAAGACTCAAGCAATCTTGGTTTAAAGTTGTGGGCCTATTTGTTCGTTCTTGGTTTATCTTGGATGAAATGAACTTCTAGGCCAAGTGATTCCTGTTTTCCTGGAATACATTGCCTAGATGGCTTATGTGGGAGTAAACAGATGTTTGTCAAGCACCCACGTATGTTCAAGACTCAAGCTATCTTGGTTTAAAAGTTATATGCCTATTTGTTCCTTTCGGATTATCTTGGATTCAAGGAACTTCTAGGCCAAGTGATTCATGTTTTCATGAAATACATTGGTTAGATGTGTTATGGGGAAGTCAACAGATGATTGTCTAGCACCCATGGAGGTTCAAGACTCAAGCTATCATGGATTAAAGTTGTAGGACTATTTGTTCCTTTTCAGTTTATCTGAGATTAAATGAACTTCTAGGCCAAGTGATTCATGTTTTCATGAAATACATTGGTTAGAGGGGTTATGGGGAAGTCAACAGACGATTGTCTAGCTCCCACGGAGGTTCAAGACTCAAGCTATCATGGTTTAAAGTTGTAGGCCTATTTGTTCCTTTTCGGTTTATCTTGGATTAATAGAACTTCTAGGCCAAGTGATTCATGTTTTCATGAAATACATTGGTTAGATGGGTTATGGGGAAGTCAACAGATGTTTCTCTAGCACCCATGGAGGTTCAAGACTCAAGATATCTTGGTATAAAGTTGTAGGTCTATTTGTTCCTTTGCGGTTTATCTTGGATTAAATCAACGTCTAGGCCAAGTGATTCATGTTTTGACGAAATATATTGGTTAGATGGGTTATGTGGGAGTCAACAGATTTTTGTCAAGCACCCACGCAGGTTCAAGACTCAACCTATCTTGGTTTAAAAGTTATATGCCTATTTGTTCCTTTTCGGTTTATCTTGGATTAATAGAACTTCTAGGCCAAGTGATTCACGTTTTCATGAAATGCATTGGTTAGTTGTCTTATGGGGGAGTCAACAGATGTTTGACAAGCACCCATGTATGTTCAAGACTCAAGCAATCTTGGTTTAAAGTTGTGGGCCTATTTGTTCCATTTCGGTTTATCTTGGATTAAAAGATCTTCAAGGCCAAGTGATTCGTGTTTCCATGATATACTTGGGCTAGATGGGTTATGGGGAAGTCAACAAATGTTTGTCTAGCACCCATGGAGGTTCAATACTCAAGCTATCCCGGATTAAAGTTGTAGGCCTATTTGTTCCATTCCGATTTATCTTGGATGAAATGAAGTTCTTGGCCAAGTGACTCATGTTTTCATGAAATGCGTTGGTTAGATGGGTTATGAGGAAGTCAACAGATGTTTGTTTAGCACCCACGGAGGTTCAAGACTCATGCTATCCTGGTTTAAAGTTGTTGGCCTATTTGTTCCTTTTTGGTTTATTTTGGATTAATAGAACTTCTAGGCCATGTGATTCAAGTTTTCATGAAATACATTGGTTAGATGGGTTATGGTGAAGTCAACAGATGATTGTCTAGCACCCACGGAGGTTCAAGACTCAAGATATCTTGGTTTAAAGTTGTAGGTTTATTTGTTCCTTTTCGGTTTATCTTGGATTAAATCAACTTCTAGGCCAAGTGATTCATGTTTTGATGAAATATATTGGTTAGATGGGTTTTGTGGGAGTCAACAGATGTTTGTCAAGCACCCACGCAGGTTCAAGACTCAACCTATCTTGGTTTAAAAGTTATATGCCTATTTGGTCCTTTTCGGTTTATCTTGGATTAATAGAACTTCTAGGCCATATGATTCACGTTTTCATGAAATACATTGGTTAGATGTCTTATGGGGGAGTCAACAGATGCTTGAGAAGCACCCATGGATGTTGAAGACTCAAGCAATCTTGGTTTAAAGTTGTTGGCCTATTTGTTCCATTTCGGTTTATCTTGGATTAAACGATCTTCTAGGCCAAGTGATTCGTGTTTTCTTGATATACTTTGGTTAGATGGGTTATGGGGAAGTCAACAGATGTTTGTCTAGCACCCACGGTGGTTCAAGAGTCAAGCTATCTTGGTTCAAAGTTGTAGGTCTATTTGTTCCATTTCGGTTTATCTTGGATGAAATGAAGTTCTAGGCCAAGTGACTCATGTTTTCATGAAATGCATTGGTTAGATGGGTTATGGGGAAGTCAACAGATGTTTGTCTAGGACCCACCAAGGTTCAAGACTCATCCTATCTTGGTTTAAAGTTGTTGGCCTATTTGATCCTTTTTGGTTTATTTTGGATTAATAGAACTTCTAGGCCATGTGATTCATGTTTTAATGAAATACATTGGTTAGATGGGTTATGGGCAAGTCAACAGATGATTGTCTAGCACCCACGGAGGTTCAAGACTAAAGCAATCATGGTTTAAAGTTGTAGGCCTATTTGTTCCATTTCGGTTTATCTTGGATTAAAAGATCTTCAAGGCCAAGTGACTCATGTTTTCATGATATGCATTGGTTAGATGGGTTATGGGGAAGTGAACAGATGTTTGTCTAGCACCCACGGAGGTTCAAGACTCAAGCTATCTCGGTTTAAAGTTATTGGCCTATTTGTTCCATTTCGGTTTTTCTTGGATTAAAAGATCTTCTGGGCCAAGTGATTCATGTTTCCATAAAATACGTTGGATAGAAGGGTTATGGGGAAGTCAACAGATGATTGTCTAACACCCACAGAGGTTCAAGACTCAAGCTTTCTTGGTTTAAAGTTGTACGCCTATTGGTTCCATTTCGGGTTATCTTGGATTAAAAGATCATCTAGGCCAAGTGATTCATGTTTTCATGAAATACATTGGTTAGATGGGATATGGGGAAGTAAACAGATGTTTGTCTAACACCAACGAAGGTTCAAGACTCAAGGTATCTTGGTTTAAAGTTGTAGTCCTATTTGTTCCATTTCGGTTTATCTTGGATTGAAAGTTCTTCTGGGCCAAGTGATTCATGTTTTGATGAAATACTTTGGTTAGATGGGTTATGGGGAAGTCAACAGATGTTTGTCTAGCACCCACGGAGGTTCAAGACTCAAGCTATCACGGATTAAAGTTGTAGGCCAATTTGTTCGATTTCGGTTTATCTTCAATTAAAAGATCTTCTAGGCCAAGTGATTCATGTTTTCATGAAGTACATTGGTTAGGTGGGTTATAGGGAAGTCAACAGATGCTTGTCTAGCACCCACAGAGGTTCAAGACCCAAGCTATCTTGGTTTAAAGTTGTAGGCCTATTTCTTGCTTTTCGGTTTATCTTGGATTCAAAGAACTTCTAGGCCACGTGATTCAAGTTTTCATGAAATATATTGGTTAGAGGGGTTATGTGGGAGTCAACAGATGTTTGTAAAGCACTCACGCAGGTTCAAGACTCAACCTATATTGGTTTAAAAGTTATATGCCGATTTGTTCCTGTTCGGTTTATCTTGGATTAATAGAACTTCTAGGCCAAGTGATCCATGTTTTCAAGAAATACATTAGTTAGATGAGTTATGGGGAAGTCAACTGATGATTGTCTAGCACCCACAGAGGTTCAAGACTCAAGCTATCATGGTTTAAAGTTGTAGGCCGATTTGTTCCATGTCGGTTTATCTTGGATTCAAAGAACTCCTAGGCCACGTGATTGAAGTTTTCATGAAATATATTGGTTAGAGGGTTATGTGGAAGTCAACAGATGTTTGTAAAGCACTCACGCAGGTTCAAGACTCAACCTTTATTGGTTTAAAAGTTATATGCCGATTTGTTCCTGTTCGGTTTATCTTGGATTAATAGAACTTCTAGGCCAAGTGATCCATGTTTTCTAGAAATACATTAGTTAGATGAGTTATGGGGAAGTCAACTGATGATTGTCTAGCACCCACAGAGTTTCAAGACTCAAGCTATCATGGTTTAAAGTTGTAGGCCGATTTGTTCCATGTCGGTTTATCTTGGATTCAAAGAACTTCTAGGCCACGTGATTGAAGTTTTCATGAAATATATTGGTTAGAGGGGTTATGTGGGAGTAAACAGATGTTTGTAAAGCACTCACGCAGGTTGAAGACTCAACCTATATTGGTTTAAAAGTTATATGCCTATTTGTTCCTTTTCGGTTTATCTTGGATTAATAGAACTTCTAGGCCAAGTGATCCACGTTTTCAAGAAATACATTAGTAAGATGAATTATGGGGAAGTGAACTGATGATTGTCTTGCACCCACAGAGGTTCAAGACTCAAGCTATTATGGTTTAAAGTTGTAGGCCTATTTGTTCTATTTCGGTTTATCTTGGATTGAAAGATCTTCTAGGCCAAATGATTCATGTTTTCATGAAACACTTTGGTTAGATGGGTTATGGGGGAGTCAACAGATGTTTGTCTAGCACCCACGGAGGTTCAAGACTAAAGCTATCTTGGTTTAAAGTTGTAGGCCTATTTGTTCCTTTTTGGTTTATCTTGGATTAATAAAACTTCTAGGCCATGTGATTCAAGTTTTCATGAAATACATTGGTTAGATGGGTTATGGGGAAGTGAACAGATGGTTGTCTAGCACCCACGGATGTTCAAGATTCAATCTATCTTGGTTCAAAGTTGTTGGCCTATTTGTTCGTTTCTCCTTCATCTTGGATTAATAGAACTTCTAGGCCATGTGATTCATGTTTTCATGAAATACAGTGGCTAGATGGGTTATGGGAGAGTCAACAGATGTTTGTGTAGCACCCACGAAGGTTCAAGACTCAAGCTATCTTGGTTTAAAGTTGTAGTCCTATTTGTTCCATTCTGGTTTATCTTGGATTAAAAGATCTTCTGGGCCAAGTGATTTATGTTTTCATGAAATACATTGGATAGAAGGGTTATGTGGAAGTCAACAGATGATTGTCTAACACCCACAGAGGTTCAAGACTCAACCTATCATGGTTTAAAGTTGTAGGCCTATTTGTACCATTTCGGTTTATCTTGGATTAAAAGATCTTCTAGTTCAAGTCATTCATGTTTTCATGAAATACATTGGCTTGATGGCTTATGTGGGAGTCAACAGATGTTTGTCAAGCACCCACACAGGTGCAAGACTCAACCAATCTTGGTTTAAAAGTTATATGCCTATTTGTTCCTTTTCGGTTTATCTTGGATTAATAGAACTTCTAGGCCAAGTGATCCATGTTTTCATGAACTACATTGGTTAGATAGGATATGGGGAAGTAAACAGATGTTTGTCTAGAGCCAACGGAGGTTCAAGACTCAAGCTATCTTGGTTTAAAGTGTTAGTCCTATTGGTTCCATTTCGGTTTATCTTGGATTAAAAGATCATCTAGGCCAAGTGATTCATGTTTTCATGAAATACATTGGTTAGATGGGATATGGGGAAGTAAACAGATGTTTGTCTAGCGCCAACGAAGGTTCAAGACTCAAGATATCTTGGTTTAAAGTTGTAGTCCTATTTGTTCCATTTCGGTTTATCTTGGATTGAAAGTTCTTCTGGGCCAAGTGATTCATGTTTTCATGAAATGCATTGGTTAGATGGGTTATGGGGAAGTCAACAGATGTTTCTCTGCCACCCACGAAGGTTCAAGACTCAAGATATATTGGTTTAAAGTTGAAGGTCTATTTGTTTCTTTTCGGTTTATCATGGATTTAATCAACTTCTAGGCTAAGTGATTAATGTTTTCATGAAATACATTGGCTAGTTGGCTAATGTGGGAGTCAACAGATGTTTGTCAAGCACCCACGGAGGTTCAAGACTCAAGCTATCTTGGTTTAAAGTTGTGGGCCTATTTGTTACTTTCCGGTTTATCTTGGATTCAAAGAACTTCTAGGCCACGTGATTCAAGTTTTCATGAAATATATTGGTTAGAGGGGTTATGTGGGAGTCGACAGATGTTTGTAAAGCACTCACGCAGGTTCAAGACTCAACCTATATTGGTTTAAAAGTTATATGCCTATTTGTTACTTTTCGGTTTATCTTGGATTAATAGAACTTCTAGCCCAAGTGATCCATGTTTTCAAGAAATACATTAGTTAGATGAGTTATGGGGAAGTCAACTGATGATTGTCTAGCACCCACAGAGGTTCAAGACTCAAGCTATCATGGTTTAAAGTTGTTGGCCTATTTGTTCCATTTCGGTTTATCTTGGATTGAAAAAACTTCTAGGCCACGTGATTCAAGTTTTCATGAAATACATTGGTTAGATGGGCTATGGGGAAGTGAACAGATGGTTGTCTAGCACCCACGGATGTTCAAGACTCAAGCATCTTGGTTCAAAGTTGTTGGCCTATTTGTTCCTTTCTGGTTCATCTTGGATTAATAGAACTTCTAGGCCATGTGATTCATGTTTTCATGAAATACAGTGGCTAGATGGGTTATGGGAGAGTCAACAGATGTTTGTGTAGCACCCACGAAGGTTCAAGACTCAAGCTATCTTGGTTTAAAGTTGTAGTCCTATTTTTTCCATTTCGGTTTATCTTGGATTGAAAGTACTTCTAGGCTAAGTGATTCATGTTTTCATGAAATAATTTGGTTAGATGGGTTACGGGGAAGTCAACAGATGTTTGTCTAGCACCCACGGTGGTTCAAGACTCAAAGCTATCTTGGTTTAAAGTTGTAGGCCTATTTGTTCCTTTTCGGTTTTTCTTGGATTAAATGAAGTTCTAGGCCAAGTGACTCATGTTTTCATGAGATGCATTGGTTAGATGGGTTATGGGGAAGTTAACAGATGTTTCTCTGCCACCCAAGGAGGTTCAAGACTCAAGATATATTGGTTTAAAGTTGAAGGTCTATTTGTTTCTTTTCGGTTTATCATGGATTTAATCAACTTCTAGGCTAAGTGATTAATGTTTTCATGAAATACATTGGCTAGTTGGCTAATGTGGGAGTCAACAGATGTTCGTCAAACACCCACGCAGGATCAAGACTCAAGCTATCTTCGTTTAATGTTGTAGGCCTACTTCTTCCTTTTCGGTTTATCTTAGATTAAATGAAGTTCTAGGCCAAGTGACTAATGTTTTCATGAAATGCTTTGGTTAGATGGGTTATGGGGAAGTGAACAGATGTTTGTCTAGCACCCACGGAGGTTCACGTCTCAAGCTATCTTGGTTTAAAGTTGTAGGCCAATTTGTTCCATTTCGGTTTATCTTCGATTAAAAGATCTTCTAGGCCAAGTGACTCATGTTTTCATGAAATGCTTTGGTTAGATGGGTTATGGGGAAGTGAACAGATGTTTGTCTAGCACCCACGGAGGTTCAAGTCTCAAGCTATCTTGGTTTAAAGTTGTAGGCCTATAAGTTCCATTTCGGTTTATCTTCGATTAAAAGATCTTCTAGGCCAAGTGATTCATGTTTTCATGAATTAGATTGGTTAGGTGGGTTATGGGGAAGTCAACAGATTTTGTCTAGCTCCCACGGAGGTTCAAGACTCAAGCTATCTTGGTTTAAAGTTGTAGGCCTATTTGTTCCTTTTCGGTTTATCTTGGATTCAAAGAACTTTTAGGCCACGTGATTTAAGTTTTCATGAAATATATTGGTTAGAGGGGTTATGTGGGAGTCAACAGATGTTTGTAAAGCACTCACGCAGGTTCAAGACTCAACCTATATTGGTTTAAAAGTTATATGCCTATTTGTTCCTTTTCGGTTTATCTTGGATTAATAGAACTTCTAGGCCAAATGATCCATGTTTTCAAGAAATACATTAGTCAGATGAGTTATGGGGAAGTCAACTGATGATTGTCTAGCACCCACAGAGGTTCAAGACTCAAGCTATCATGGTTTAAAGTTGTAGGCCTATTTGTTCTATTTCGGTTTATCTTGGATTGAAAGATCTTCTAGGCCAAATGATTCATGTTTTCATGAAACACTTTGGTTAGATGGGTTATGGGGGAGTCAACAGATGTTTGTCTAGCACCCACGGAGGTTCAAGACTCAAGCTATCTTGGTTTAAAGTTGTAGGCCTATTTGTTCCTTTTTGGTTTATCTTGGATCAATAGAACTTCTAGGCCATGTGATTCAAGTTTTCATGAAATACATTGGTTAGATGGGTTATGGGGAAGTGAACAGATGGTTGTCTAGCACCCACGGATGTTCAAGATTCAATCTATCTTGGTTCAAAGTTGTTGGCCTATTTGTTCCTTTCTGGTTCATCTTGGATTAATAGAACTTCTAGGCCATGTGATTCATGTTTTCATGAAATACAGTGGCTAGATGGGTTATGGGAGAGTCAACAGATGTTTGTGTAGCACCCACGAAGGTTCAAGACTCAAGCTATCTTGGTTTAAAGTTGTAGTCCTATTTGTTCCATTCCTGTTTATCTTGGATTAAAAGATCTTCTGGGCCAAGTGATTCATGTTTTCATGAAATACGTTGGATAGAAGGGTTATGGGGAAGTCAACAGATTATTGTCTAACACCCACAGAGGTTCAAGACTCAACCTATCATGGTTTAAAGTTGTAGGCCTATTTGTACCATTTCGGTTTATCTTGGATTAAAAGATCTTCTAGTTCAAGTCATTTATGTTTTCATGAAATACATTGGCTAGATGGCTTATGTGGGAGTCAACAGATGTTTGTCAAGCACCCACGCAGGTTCAAGACTCAACCAATCTTGGTTGAAAAGTTATATGCCTATTTGTTCCTTTTCGGTTTATCTTGGATTAATAGAACTTCTAGGCCAAGTGATCCATGTTTTCATGAAATACATTGGTTAGATAGGATATGGGGAAGTCAACTGATGATTGTCTAGCACCCACAGAGGTTCAAGACTCAAGCTATCATGGTATAAAGTTGTAGGCCGATTTGTTCCATGTCGGTTTGTCTTGGATTAAAAGATCTTCTAGTTCAAGTCATTCATGTTTTCATGAAATACATTGGCTAGATGGCTTATGTGGGAGTCAACAGATGTTTGTCAAGCACCCACGCAGGTTCAAGACTCAACCAATCTTGGTTTAAAAGTTATATGCCTATTTGTTCCATTTCGGTTTATCTTGGATTAATAGAACTTCTAGGCCAAGTGATTCACGTTTTCATGAGATGCATTGGTTAGATGTCTTATGGGGGAGTCAACAGATGTTTGACAAGCACCCATGGATGTTCATGACTCAAGCAAACTTGGTATAAAGTTGTGGGCCTATTTGTTCCATTTTGGTTTATCTTGGATTAAAAGATCTTCTAGACCAAGTTATTCGTGTTTTCTTCATATACTTTGGTTAGATGGGTTATGGGGAAGTCAACAGATAATTGTCTAGCACCCACGGAGGTTCAAGACTCAAGCTGTCTTGGTTTAAAGTTGTACGCCTAATGGTTCCATTTCGGTTTATCTTGGATTAAAAGATCATCTAGGCCAAGTGATTCATGTTTTCATGAAATACATTGGTTAGATGGGATATGGGGAAGTAAACAGATGTTTGTCTAGCACCAATGAAGGTTCAAGAGTCAAGCTATCTTGGTTTAAAGTTGTAGTCCTATTTGTTCCATTTCGGTTTTTCTTGGATTGAAAGTTCTTCTGGGCCAAGTGATTCATGTTTTGATGAAATACTTTGGTTAGATGGGTTATGGGGCAGTCAACAGATGTTGGTCTAGCACCCACAGAGGTTCAAGACTCAAGCTATCATGGTTTAAAGTTGTAGGCCTATTTGTTCTATTTCGGTTTATCTTGGATTGAAAGATCTTCTAGGCCAAATGATTCATGTTTTCATGAAACACTTTGGTTAGATGGGTTATGGGGGAGTCAACAGATGTTTGTCTAGCACCCACGCAGGTTCAAGACTCAACCAATCTTGGTTTAAAAGTTATATGCCTATTTGTTCCTTTTTGGTTTATCTTGGATTAATAGAACTTCTAGGCCAGGTGATTCATGTTTTCATGAAATACATTTGTTAGATGGATTATGGGGAAGTGAACAGATGGTTGTCTAGCACCCACGGATGTTCAAGATTCAATCTATCTTGGTTCAAAGTTGTTGGCCTATTTGTTCCTTTCTGGTTCATCTTGGATTAATAGAACTTCTAGGCCATGTGATTCATGTTTTCATGAAATACAGTGGCTAGATGGGTTATGGGAGAGTCAACAGATGTTTGTGTAGCACCCACGAAGGTTCAAGACTCAAGCTATCTTGGTTTAAAGTTGTAGTCCTGTTTGTTCCATTTCGGTTTCCCTTGGATTGAAAGTTCTTCTAGGCCAAATGATTCATGTTTTCATGAAACACTTTGGTTAGATGGGTAATGGGGGAGTCAACAGATGTTTGTCTAGCACCCACGGTGGTTGAAGACTCAAAGCTATCTTGGTTTAAAATTGTTGTCCTATTTGTTCCTTTTCGATTTAGCTTGGATTATTAGAACTTTTAGGCCATGTGATTCATGTTTTCATGAAATACATTGGCTAGATGGGTAATGGGAGAGTCAACAGATGTTTGTGTAGCACCCACGGAGGTTCAAGACTCAAGCTATCTTGGTTTAAAGTTGTAGGTCTATTTGTTCCATTTCGGTTTATCTTGGATTGAAAGTTCTTCTGGGCCAAGTGATTCATGTTTTGATGAAATACTTTGGTTAGATGGGTTATGGGGAAGTCAACAGATGTTTGTCTAGCACCCACAGTGGTTCAAGACTCAAGCTATCACGGATTAAAGTTGTAGGCCTATTTGTTCGATTTCGGTTTATCTTCGATTAAAAGATCTTCTAGGCCAAGTGATTCATGTTTTCATGAAGTACATTCGTTAGGTGGGTTATGGGGAAGTCAACAGATGTTTGTCTAGCACCCACGGAGGTTCAAGACTCAAGCTATCTTGGTTTAAAGTTGTAGGCCTATTTGTTACTTTTCGGTTTATCTTGGATTAATAGAACTTCTAGGCCATGTGATTCAAGTTTTCATGAAATACATTTGTTAGATGGATTATGGGGAAGTGAACAGATGGTTGTCTAGCACCCACGGATGTTCAAGATTCAATCTATCTTGGTTCAAAGTTGTTGGCCTATTTGTTCCTTTCTGGTTCATCTTGGATTAATAGAACTTCTAGGCCATGTGATTCATGTTTTCATGAAATACAGTGGCTAGATGGGTTATGGGAGAGTCAACAGATGTTTGTGTAGCACCCACGAAGGTTCAAGACTCAAGCTATCTTGGTTTAAAGTTGTAGTCCTATTTGTTCCATTTCGGTTTCTCTTGGATTGAAAGTTCTTCTAGGCCAAATGATTCATGTTTTCATGAAACACTTTGGTTAGATGGGTAATGGGGGAGTCAACAGATGTTTGTCTAACACCCACGGTGGTTCAAGACTTAAAGCTATCTTGGTTTAAAATTGTTGTCCTATTTGTTCCTTTTCGATTTAGCTTGGATTAATAGAACTTTTAGGCCATGTGATTCATGTTTTCATGAAATACATTGGCTAGATGGGTAATGGGAGAGTCAACAGATGTTTGTGTAGCACCCACGGAGGTTCAAGACTCAAGCTATCTTGGTTTAAAGTTGTAGGTCTATTTGTTCCATTTCGGTTTATCTTGGATTGAAAGTTCTTCTAGGCCAAGTGATTCATGTTTTGATGAAATACTTTGGTTAGATGGGTTATGGGGAAGTCAACAGATGTTTGTCTAGCACCCACGGTGGTTCAAGACTCAAGCTTTCACGGATTAAAGTTGTAGGCCTATTTGTTCGATTTCGGTTTATCTTCGATTAAAAGATCTTCTAGGCCAAGTGATTCATGTTTTCATGAAGTACATTGGTTAGGTGGGTTATGGGGAAGTCAACAGATGTTTGTCTAGCACCCACGGAGGTTCAAGACTCAAGCTATCTTGGTTTAAAGTTGTAGCCCTATTTGTTACTTTTCGGTTTATCTTGGATTCAAAGAACTTGTAGGCCACGTGATTCAAGTTTTCATGAAATATATTGGTTAGAGGGGTTATGTGGGAGTCAACAGATGTTTGTAAAGCACTCACGCAGGTTCAAGACTCAACCTATATTGGTTTAAAAGTTATATGCCTATTTGTTCCTGTTCGGTTTATCTTGGATTAATAGAACTTCTAGGCCAAATGATCCATGTTTTCAAGAAATACATTAGTTAGATGAGTTATAGGGAAGTCAACTGATGATTGTCTAGCACCCACAGAGGTTCAAGACTCAAGCTATCATGGTTTAAAGTTGTAGGCCTATTTGTTCCATTTCGGTTTATCTTGGATTCAAAGAACTTCTAGGCCACGTGATTCAAGTTTTCATGAAATATATTGGTTAGAGGGGTTATGTGGGAGTCAACAGATGTTTGTAAAGCAGTCACGCAGGTTCATGACTCAACCTATATTGGTTTAAAAGTTATATGCCTATTTGTTCCTTTTCGGTTTATCTTGGATTAATAGAACTTCTAGGCCAAGTGATCCATGTTTTCAAGAAATACATTAGTGAGATGAGTTATGGGGAAGTCAACAGATGTTTGTCTAGCACCCACGGAGGTTCAAGACTCATGCTATCTTGGTTTAAAGTTGTTGGCCTATTTGTTCCTTTTTGGTTTATCTTGGATTCAAAGAACTTCTAGGCCAAGTGATCCATGTTTTCAAGAAATACATTAGTGAGATGAGTTATGGGGAAGTAATCAGATGGTTGTCTAGCACCCACGGATGTTCAAGACTCAAGCTATCTTGGTTCAAAGTTGTTGGCCTTTTTGTTCCTTTCTGGTTCATCTTGGATTAATAGAACTTCTAGGCCATGTGATTCATGTTTTCATGAAATACAGTGGCTAGATGGGTTATGGGAGAGTCAACAGATGTTTGTGTAGCACCCACGAAGGGTCAAGACTCAAGCTATCTTGGTTTAAAGTTGTAGTACTATTTTTTCCATTTCGGTTTATCTTGGATTGAAAGTACTTCTTGGCCAAGTGATTCATGTTTTCATGAAATACTTTTGGTTAGATGGGTTACGGGGAAGTCAACAGATGTTTGTCTAGCACCCACGGTGGTTCAAGACTCAAGCTATCTTGGTTTAAAGTTGTAGGCCTATTTGTTCCTTTTCGGTTTATCTTGGATTAAATGAAGTTCTAGGCCAAGTGACTCATGTTTTCATGAAATGCATTGGTTAGATGGGTTATGGGGAAGTCAACAGATGTTTCTCTGCCACCCACGGAGGTTCAAGACTCACGATATATTGGTTTAAAGTTGAAGGTCTATTTGTTTCTTTTCGGTTTATCATGGATTTAATGAACATCTAGGCTAAGTGATTAATGTTTTCACGAAATACATTGGCTAGTTGGCTAATGTGGGAGTCAACAGATGTTCGTCAAACACCCACGCAGGTTCAAGACTCAAGCTATCTTGGTTTAAAGTTGTAGGCCTCTTTGTTCCTTTTCGGTTTATCTTGGATTCAAAGAACTTCTAGGCCACGTGATTTAAGTTTTCATGAAATATATTGGTTAGAGGGGTTATGTGGGAGTCAATAAATGTTTGTAAAGCACTCACGCAGGTTCAAGACTCAACCTATATTGGTTTAAAAGTTATATGCTTATTTGTTCCTTTTCGGTTTATCTTGGATTAATAGAACTTCTAGGCCAAGTGATCCATGTTTTCAAGATATACATTAGTCAGATGAGTTATGGGGAAGTCAACTGATGATTGTCTAGCACCCACAGAGGTTCAAGACTCATGCTATCTTTGTTTAAAGTTGTAGGCCTATTTGTTCTATTTCGGTTTATCTTGGATTGAAAGATTTTCTAGGCCAAATGATTCATGTTTTCATGAAACACTTTGGTTAGATGGGTTATGGGGGAGTCAACAGATGTTTGTCTAGCACCCTCGGAGGTTCAAGACTCAAGCTATCTTGGTTTAATGTTGTAGGCCTATTCGTTCCTTTTTGGTTTATCTTGGATTAATAGAACTTCTAGGCCATGTGATTCAAGTTTTCATGAAATACATTGGTTAGATGGGTTATGGGGAAGTGAACAGATGGTCGTCTAGCACCCACGGATGTTCAAGATTCAATCTATCTTGGTTCAAAGTTGTTGGCCTATTTGTTCCTTTCTGGTTCATCTTGGATTAATAGAACTTCTAGGCCATGTGATTCATGTTTTCATGAAATACAGTGGCTAGATGGGTTATGGGAGAGTAAACAGATCTTTGTGAAGCACCCACGAAGGTTCAAGACTCAAGCTATCTTGGTTTAAAGTTGTAGTCCTATTTGTTCCATTTCGGTTTATCTTGGATTGACAGTTCTTCTAGGCCAAATGATTCATGTTTTCATGAAACACTTTGGTTAGATAGGTAATGGGGGAGTCAACAGATGTTTGTCTAGCACCCAAGGTGGTTCAAGACTCGAAGCTATCTTGGTTTAAAATTGTAGTCCTATTTGTTCCTTTTCGGTTTAGCTTGGATTAATAGAACTTCTAGGCCATGTGATTCATGTTTTCATGAAATACATTGGCTAGATGGGTTATGGGAGAGTCAACAGATGTTTGTATAGCACCCACGGAGGTTGAAAACTCAAGCAATCTTTGTTTAAAGTTGTAGGCCTATTTGTTCCTTTTCGGTTTATCTAGGATTAAATGAACTTCTAGGCCAAGTGATTCATGTTTTCATGAAATACATTGGCTAGATGGCTTATATGGGAGTCAACAGATGTTTGTCAAGCACCCACGCAGGTTCAAGACTCAAGCTATCTTGGTTTGAAAGTTATATGCTTATTTGTTCCTTTCGGTTTATCTTGGATTCAAATAATTTCTAGGCCAAGTGATTCATGTTTTCATGAAATGCATTGGTTAGATGAATTATGGGGAAGTCAACAGATGTTTTTCTAGCACCCATAGAGGTTGAAGACTCTAGCTATCTTGGTTTAAAGTTGTAGGCCTATTTGTTCCTTTTCAGTTTATCTTGGATTTAAAGAACGTCTAGGCCACGTGATTCAAGTTTTCATGAAATATATTGGTTAGGGGGGTTATGTGGTAGTCAACAGATGTTTGTCAAGTACTCACGCAGGTTCAAGACTCAACCTATATTCGTTTAAAAGTTATATGCCTATTTGTTCCTTTTCGGTTTATCTTGGATTAATAGAACTTTAGGCAAAGTGATTAATGTTTTCATGAAATACATTGGTTAGATGAGTTATGGGGAAGTCAACAGATGATTGTCTAGCACCCACAAAGGTTCAAGACTCAAGCTGTATTGGTTTAAAGTTGTAGGCCTATTTGTTCGTTTTCGGATTATCTTGGATTAATAGAACTTCTAGGCCATGAGATTCATGTTTTCATTAAATACATTGGCTAGATGGGTCATGGGAGAGTCAACAGATGTTTGTGTAGCACCCACGAAGGTTCAAGACTCAAGCTATCTTTGTTTAAAGTTGTAGGCCTATTTGTTCCTTTTCGGATTATCTTGGATTAAAAGATCTTCTAGGCCAAGTGATTCATGTTTTCATGAACTACATTTGTTAGATGGGTTATAGGGAAGTCAACAGATGTTTGTCTAGCACCCACGAAGGTTCAAGACTCAAGCTGTCTTGGTTTAAAGTTGTAGGCCTATTTGTTCGTTTTCGGATTATCTTGGATTAATAGAACTTCTAGGCCATGTGATTCATGTTTTCATTAAATACATTGGCTAGATGGGTTATGGGAGAGTCAACAGAAGTTTGTGTAGCACCCACGAAGGTTCAAGACTCAAGCTATCTTGGTTTAAAGTTGTAGGCCTATTTGTTCCATTTCGGTTTATCTTGGATTGAAAGATCTTCTAGGCCAAGTGATTCATGTTTTCATGAAATACTTTGGTTAGATGGGTTATGGGGAAGTCAACAGATGTTTGTCTAGCACCCACGGTGGTTCAAGACTCAAGCTATGTTGGTTTAAAATTGTAGTCATATTTGTTCCTTTTCGGTTTAGCTTGGATTAATATAGCTTCTAGGCCATGTGATTCATGTTTTCATGAATTACATTGGCTATATGGGTTATGGGAGGGTCAACAGATGTTTGTGTAGCACCCACGGAGGTTCAAGACTCAAGCTATCTATGTTTAAAGTTGTAGGCCTATTTGTTCTATTTCGGTTTATCTTGGATTGAAAGATCTTCTAGGCCAAATGATTCATGTTTTCATGAAACACTTTGGTTAGATGGGTTATGGGGGAGTCAACAGATGTTTGTCTAGCACCCACGGAGGTTCAAGACTCAAGCTATCTTGGTTTAATGTTGTAGGCCTATTTGTTCCTTTTTGGTTTATCTTGGATTTATAGAACTTCTAGGTCATGTGATTCAAGTTTTCATGAAATACATTGGTTAGATGGGTTATGGGGAAGTGAACAGATGGTTGTCTAGCACCCACGGATGTTCAAGAATCAATCTATCTTGGTTCAAAGTTGTTGGCCTATTTGTTCCTTTCTGGTTCATCTTGGATTAATAGAACTTCTAGGCCATGTGATTCATGTTTTCATGAAATACATTGGCTAGATGGGTAATAGGAGAGTCAACAGATGTTTGTGTAGCACCCACGGAGGTTCAAGACTCAAGCTATCTTGGTTTAAAGTTGTAGTCCTATTTGTTCCATTTCGGTTTATCTTGGATTGAAAGTTCTTCTAGGCCAAATGATTCATGTTTTCATGAAACACTTTGGTTAGATGGGTAATGGGGGAGTCAACAGATGTTTGTCTAGCACCCACGGTGGTTTAAGACTCAAAGCTATCTTGGTTTAAAATTGTAGTCCTATTTGTTCCTTTTCGGTTTAACTTGGATTAATAGAACTTCTAGGCCATGTGATTCATGTTTTCATGAAATACATTGGCTAGATGGGTAATGGGAGAGTCAACAGATGTTTGTGTAGCACCCACGGAGGTTCAAGACTCAAGCTATCTTGGTTTAAAGTTGTAGGTCTATTTGTTCCATTTCAGTTTATCTTGGATTGAAAGATCTTCTAGGCCAAGTGATTCATGTTTTCATGAAATACTTTGGTTAGATGGGTTATGGGGAAGTCAACAGATGTTTGTCTAGCACCCACGGTGGTTCAAGACTCAAAGCTATCTTGGTTTAAAATTGTAGTCCGATTTGTTCCTTTTCGGTTTAGCTTGGATTAATAGAGCTTCTAGGCCATGTGATTCATGTTTACATGAATTACATTGGCTATATGGGTTACGGGAGGGTCAACAGATGTTTGTGAAGCACCCACGGAGGTTCAAGACTCAAGCTATCTTGGTTTAAAAGTTATATGGCTATTTGTTCCTTTTGGTTTATCTTGGATTCAAATAATTTCTAGGCCAAGTGATTCATGTTTTCATGAAATGCATTGGTTAGATGGGTTATGGGGAAGTGAACAGATGTTTGTCTAGCACCCACGGAGGTTCAAGACTCAACCTATATTATTTTAAAAGTTATATGCCTTTTTGTTCCTTTTCGGTTTAACTTGGATTAATTGAACTTCTAGGCCTAGTGATTCATTTTTTCATGAAATACATTGGTTAGATGAGTTATGGGGAAGTCAACAGATGATTGTCTAGCACCCACGAAGGTTCAAGACTCAAGCTGTCTTGGTTTAAAGTTGTAGGCCTATTTGTTCGTTTTTGGATTATCTTGGATTAATAGAACTTCTAGGCCATGTGATTCATGTTTTCATTAAATACATTGGCTAGATGGGTTATGGGAGAGTCAACAGATGTTTGTGTAGCACCCACGAAGGTTCAAGACTCAAGCTATCTTGGTTTTAAGTTGTAGGCCTATTTGTTCCATTTCGGTTTATCTTGGATTGAAAGATCTTCTAGGCCAAGTGATTCATGTTTTCATGAAATACTTTGGTTAGATGGGTTATGGGGAAGTCAACAAATGTTTGTCTAGCACCCACGGTGGTTCAAGACTCAAGCTATCTTGGTTTAAAATTGTAGTCCTATTTGTTCCATTTCGGTTTAACTTGGATTAATAGAGCTTCTAGGCCATGTGATTCATGTTTTCATGACTTACATTGGCTATATGGGTTACGAGAGGGTCAACAGATGTTTGTGAAGCACCCACGGAGGTTCAAGACTCAAGCTATCTTTGTTTAAAGTTGTAGGTCTATTTGTTCCTTTTCGGTTTATCTTGGATTAAAAGATCTTCTAGGCCAAGTGATTCATGTTTTCATGAAGTACATTGGTTAGATGGGTTATGGGGAAGTCAACAGATGTTTGTGTAACACCCACGAAGGTTCAAGACTCAAGCTGTCTTGGTTTAATGTTGTAGGCCTATTTGTTCGTTTTCGGATTATCTTGGATTAATAGAACTTCTAGGCCATTTGATTCATTTTTTCATTAAATACATTGGCTAGATGGCTTATGTGGGAGTCATCAGATGTTTGACAAACATCCACGCAGGTTCAAGACTCAAGCTATCTTGGTTTAATGTTGTGGGCCTACTTTTTCCATTTCGGTTTATCTTGGATTAACTGAAGTTGTAGGCCAAGTGACTCATGTTTTCATGAAATGCATTGGTTAAAGAGGTTGTGGGGAAGTGAACAGCTATTTGTCTAGCACCCACGGAGGTTCTTGACTCAAGCTATCGTGGTTTAAAGTTGTAGGCCTATTTGTTTCATTTCAGTTTATCTTGGATTAAAAGATCTTCAAGGCCAAGTGATTCATGTTTTCATGAAGTACATTGGTTAGATGGGTTATGGGGAAGTCAACAGATGTTTGTCTAGCACCCACGAAGGTTCAAGACTCAAGCTGTCTTGGTTTAAAGTTGTAGGCCTATTTGTTTGTTTTCGGATTATCTTGGATTAATAGAACTTCTAGGCCATGTGATTCATGTTTTCATTAAATACATTGGCTAGATGGGTTATGGGAGAGTCAACAGATGTTTGTGTAGCACCCACGAAGGTTCAAGACTCAAGCTATCTTGGATTAAAGTTGTAGGCATATTTGTTCCATTTCGGTTTATCTTGGATTGAAAGATCTTCTAGGCCAAGTGACTCATGTTTCATTAAATACATTGGCTATATGGGTTATGGGAGGGTCAACAGATGTTTGTGTAGCACCCACGGAGGTTCAAGACTCAAGCTATCTTTGTTTAAAGTTGTAGGCCTATTTGTTCCTTTTCGGTTTATCTAGTATTAAATGAACTTCTAGGCCAAGTGATTCATGTTTTCCTAAAATACTTTGGCTAGATGGATTATGTGGGAGTCAACAGATGTTTGTCAAGCACCCACGCAGTTCAAGACTCAAGTTATGTTGGTTTAAAAGTTATATGCCTATTTGTTCCTTTCGGTTTATCTAGGATTCAAATAATTTGTAGGCCAAGTGATTCATGTTTTGATGAAATACATTGGCTAGATGGGTTATGGGGAAGTGAACAGGGGTTTGTCTAGCACCCACGGAGGTTCAAGACTCAAGATCTATTGGTTTAAAGTTATAAGTCTTTTTGTTTCTTTTCGGTTTATCTAGGATTAAATCAACTTCTAGGCTAAGTGATTAATGTTTTCATGAAATACATTGGCTAGATGGCTTACGTCGGAGTCATCAGATGTTTGTCAAACATCCACGCAGGTTCAAGACTCAAGCTATCTCGGTTTAATGTTGCGGACCTACTTGTTCCTTTTCGGTTTTTCTTGGATTAAATGAAGTTGTAGGCCAAGTGACTGATGTTTTCATGAAATGCATTGGTTAGATGGGTTGTGGGGAAGTGAACAGCTGTTTGTCTAGCACCCACGGAGGTTCAAGACTCAAGCTATCATGGTTTAAAGTTGTAGGCCTATTTGTTCCATTTCAGTTTATCTTGGATTAAAAGATCTTCTAGGCCAAGTGATTCATGTTTTCATGAAGTACATTGGTTAGATGGGTTATGGGGAAGTCAACAGATGTTTGTCTTGCACCCACGGAGGTTCGAGACTCAAGCTATCTTGGTTTAAAGTTGTAGGCCTGTTTGTTCCTTTTCGGTTTATCTTGGATTCAAAGAACTTCTAGGCCACGTGATTCAAGATTTCATGAAATATATTGGTTAGAGGGGTTATGTGGGAGTCGACAGATGTTTGTAAAGCACTCACGCAGGTTCCAGACTCAACCTATATTGGTTTAAAAGTTATATGCCTATTTGTTCCTTTTCGGTTTATCTTGGATTAATAGAACTTCTAGGCCAAGTGATCCATGTTTTCAAGAAATCCATAAGTTAGATGAGTTATGGGGAAGTCAACAGATGTTTGTCTAGCACCCACGGAGATTGAAGTCTCATGCTATCTTGGTTTAAAGTTGCTGGCCTATTTGTTCCTTTTTTGTTTATCTTGGATTCAAAGAACTTCTAGGCCATGTGATTCAAGTTTTCATGAAATACATTGGTTAGATGGGTTATGGGGAAGTGAACAGATGGTTGTCTAGCACCCACGGATGTTCAAGTCTCAAGATATATTGGTTTAAAGTTGTAGGTCTTTTGGCTTCTTTTCGGTTCATCTTGGATTAAATCAACTTCTAGGCTAAGTGATTAATGTTTTCATGAAATATATTGGTTAGAGGGGTTATGTGGGAGTCAACAGATGTTTGTCAAGCACTCACGCAGGTTCAAGACTCAACCTATATTGGTTTAAAAGTTATATGCCTATTTGTTCCTTTTCGGTTTAACTTGGATTAATAGAACTTCAAGGCCCAGTGATTTATGTTTTCATGAAATACATTGGTTAGATGAGTTATGGGGAAGTCAACAGATGTTTGTCGAGCACCCACGGAGGTTCAAGACTAAAGCTATCTTGGTTTAAAGTTGTAGGCCTATTTGTTCCTTTTCGGTGTATCTCGGATTCAAAGAACTTCTAGGCCACGTGATTGAAGTTTTCATGAAATATATTGGTTAGGGGGGTTATGTGGTAGTCAACTGATGTTTGTCAAGCACTCACGCAGGTTCAAGACTCAAACTATAGTGGTTTAAAGTTGTAGGTCTATTTGTTTCTTTTCTGTTTATCTTGGATTAAATCAACTTCTAGGCTAGGTGATTAATGTTTTCATGAAATACATTGGCTAGATGGCTTATGGGGGAGTCAACAGATGTTTGTCAAACACCCACGCAGGTTCAAGACTCAAGCTATCTTGGTTTAATCTTGTAGGCCGACATGTTCCTTTTCGGTTTATCTTGGATTAAATGAAGTTCTAGGCTAAGTGACTCATGTTTTCAATAAATGCATTGGTTAGATGGGATATGGGGAAATCGGTAGATGTTTTGGTTGCACCCATGGAGGTTCAAGACTCAAGCTATCTTGTTTTAAGGTTGTAGGCATATTTGTTCCTTTTCGGTTTATCTTGGATTAAATGAAGTTCTAGGCTAAGTGACTCATGTTTTCATGAAATGCATTGGTTAGATGGGTTATGGGGAAGTGAACAGATGTTTGTCTAGCACCCACGGAGGTTCAAGACTCAACCTATATTATTTTAAAAGTTATATGCCTATTTGTTCCTTTTCGGTTTAACTTGGATTAATAGAACTTCAAGGCCCAGTGATTTATGTTTTCATGAAATACATTGGTTAGAAGAGTTATGGGGAAGTCAACAGATGTTTGTCTAGCACCCACGGAGGTTCAAGACTAAAGCTATCTTGGTTTAAAGTTGTAGGCCTATATGTTCCTTTTCGGTGTATCTTGGATTCAAAGATCTTCTAGGCCACGTGATTGAAGTTTTCATGAAATATATTGTTTAGGGGGGTTATGTGGTAGTCAACAGATGTTTGTCTAACACCCACGGTTGTTCAAGACTCAAACTATATTGGTTTAAAAGTTTTATGCCTATTTGTACCTTTTCGGTTTATCTAGGATTAAATAAACTTCTAGGCCAAGTGATTCATGTTTTTCTGAAATACATTGGCTAGATGGCTTACGTGGGAGTCAACAGATGTTTGTCAAGCACCCACGCAGGTTCAAGACTCAAACTATCTTGGTTTAAAAGTTATATGCCTATTTGTTCCTTTCGGTTTATCTTGGATTCAAATAATTTCTATCCCAAGTGATTCATGTTTTCATGAAATACATTGGCTAGATGGGTTATGGGGAAGTGAACAGAGGTTTGTTCAGCACCCAAAGAGGTTCAAGACTCAACCTATCTTGGTTTAAAGTTGGAGGCCTATTTGTTCCATTTCGGTTTATCTTGGACTGAAAGATCTTCTAGGCCAAGTGATTCATGTTTTCATGAAATACTTTGGTTAGATGGGTTTTGGGGAAGTCAACAGATGTTTGTCTAGCACCCACGAAGGTTCAAGACTCAAGCTATCTTGGTTTAAAGTTGTAGTCCTATTTGTTCCATTTCGGTTTCTCTTGGATTGAAAGTTCTTCTAGGCCAAATGATTCATGTTTTCATGAAACACTTTGGTTAGATGGGTAATGGGGGAGTCAACAGATGTTTGTCTAGCACCCACGGTGGTTCAAGACTCAAGCTATCTTGGTTTAAAATTGTAGTCCTATTTGTTCCATTTCGGTTTAACTTGGATTAATAGAACTTCTAGGCCACGTGATTCATGTTTTCATGAAATAGATTGGCTATATGGGTTATGGGAGAGTCAACAGATGTTTGTGTAGCACCCACGGAGGTTCAAGACTCAAGCTATCTAGGTTTAAAGTTGTAGGCCTATTTGTTCCATTTTGGTTTATCTTGGATTGAAAGATCTTCTAGGCCAAGTGATTCATGTTTTCATGAAATACTTTGGTTAGATGGGATATGGGAAAGTCAACAGATGTTTGTCAAGCACCCACGGTGGTTCAAGACTCAAGCTATCATGGTTTAAAATTGTAGTCTTATTTGTTCCATTTCGGTTTAGCTTGGATTAATAGAACTTCTAGGCCACGTGATTCATGTTTTCATGAAATACATTGGCTATATGGGTTATGGGAGAGTCAACAGATGTTTGTGTAGCACCCACGAAGGTTCAAGACTCAACTATCTTGGTTTAAAAGTTATATGCCTATTTGTTCCTTTCGGTTTATCTTGGATTCAAATAATTTCTAGCCCAAGTGATTCATGTTTTCATGAAATACATTGGCTAGATGGGTTATGGGGAAGTGAACAGAGGTTTGTCTAGCACCCACGGAGGTTCAAGACTCAAGATATATTGGTTTAAAGTTGTAGGTCTATTTGTTTCTTTTCGGTTTATCTTGGATTAAATCAACTTCTAGGCTAAGTGATTCATGTTTCCATGAAATGCATTGGTTAGATGGGATATGGGGAAATCAGTAGATGTTTTTGTTGCACCCATGGAGGTTCAAGACTCAAGCTATCTTGTTTTAAGGTTGTAGGCATATTTGTTCCTTTTCGGTTTATCTTGGATTAAATGAACTTCTAAGCCAAGTGATTCATGTTTTCATGATAAGCATTGGTTAGATGGGTTATGGGGAAGTCGACAAATATTCGTCTCGTAACCACGGAGATTGAAGACTCAAGCTATCTTGGTTTATCTTGGATTCAAATAATTTCTAGCCCAAGTGATTCATGTTTTCATGAAATACATTGGCTAGATGGGTTATGGGGAAGTGAACAGAGGTTTGTCTAGCACCCACGGAGGTTCAAGACTCAAGATATATTGGTTTAAAGTTGTAGGTCTATTTGTTTCTTTTCGGTTTATCATGGATTAAATCAACTTCTAGGCCACGTGATTCATGTTTTCATGAAATACATTGGCTATATGGGTTATGGGAGAGTCAACAGATGTTTGTGTAGCACCCACGGAAGTTCAAGACTCAAGCTATCTTTGTTTAAAGTTGTAGGCCTAGTTGTACCTTTTCGGTTTATCTAGGATTAAATGAACTTGTAGGCCAAGTGATTCATGTTTTCATGAAATACATTGGCTAGATGGCTTACGTGGGAGTCAACAGATGTTTGTCAAGCACCCACGCAGGTTCAAGACTCAAACTATCTTGGTTTAAAAGTTATATGCCTATTTGTTCCTTTCGGTTTATCTTGGATTCAAATAATTTCTATCCCAAGTGATTCATGTTTTCATGAAATACATTGGCTAGATGGGTTATGGGGAAGTGAACAGAGGTTTGTTTAGCACCCACGGAGGTTCAAGACTCAAGCTATCTTGGTTTAAAGTTGTAGGCCTATTTGTTCCATTTTGGTTTATCTTGGACTGAAAGATCTTCTAGGCCAAGTGATTCATGTTTTCATGAAATACTTTGGTTAGATGGGTTTTGGGGAAGTCAACAGATGTTTGTCTAGCACCCACGGTCGTTCAAGACTCAAACTATATTGGTTTAAAAGTTTTATGCCTATTTGTTCCTTTTCGGTTTATCTTGGATTAATACACCTTCTAGGCCAAGTGATTCATGTTTTCATGAAATACATTGGTTAGATGGGTTATGGGGAAGTCAACCGATGTTTGTGTAGCACCCACGAAGGTTCAAGACTCAAGCTATCTTGGTTTAAAGTTGTAGACCTATTTGTTCCATTTCGGTTTATCTTGGATTGAAAGATCTTCTAGGCCAAGTGATTCATGTTTTCTTGAAATACTTTGGTTAGATGGGTTATGGGGAAGTCAACAGATGTTTGTCTAGCACCCACGGTGGTTCAAGACTCAAGCTATCTTGGTTTAAAATTGTAGTCCTATTTGTTCCATTTCGGTTTAGCTTGGATTAATAGAACTTCTAGGCCACGTGATTCATGTTTTCATGAAATACATTGGCTATATGGGTTATGGGAGAGTCAACAGATGTTTGTGTAGCACCCACGGAAGTTCAAGACTCAAGCTATCTTTGTTTAAAGTTGTAGGCCTAGTTGTACCTTTTCGGTTTATCTAGGATTAAATGAACTTCTAGGCCAAGTGATTCATGTTTTCCTGAAATACATTGGCTAGATGGCTTACGTGGGAGTCAACAGATGTTTGTCAAGCACCCACGGTGGTTCAAGACTCAAGCTATCATGGTTTAAAATTGTAGTCTTATTTGTTCCATTTCGGTTTAGCTTGGATTAATAGAACTTCTAGGCCACGTGATTCATGTTTTCATGAAATACATTGGCTATATGGGTTATGGGAGAGTCAACAGATGTTTGTGTAGCACCCATGAAGGTTCAAGACTCAATTATCTTGGTTTAAAAGTTATATGCCTATTTGTTCCTTTCGGTTTATCTTGGATTCAAATAATTTCTAGCCCAAGTGATTCATGTTTTCATGAAATACATTGGCTAGATGGCTTATGTGGGAGTCAACAGATGTGTGTCAAACACCCACGCAGGTTCAAGACTCAAGCTATCTTGTTTTAAGGTTGTAGGCATATTTGTTCCTTTTCGGTTTATCTTGGATTAAATGAACTTCTAAGCCAAGTGATTCATGTTTTCATGATAAGCATTGGTTAGATGGGTTATGGGGAAGTCGACAGATATTCGTCTCGTAACCACGGAGATTGAAGACTCAAGCTATCTTGGTTTAAAGTTGTAGGCCTATTTGTTCCTTTTCGGTTTATCTTGGATTAAATGAAGTTGTAGGCTAAGTGACTCATGTTTTCATGAAATGCATTGGTTAGATGGTTTATGGGGAAGTGAACAGATGTTTGTCTAGCACCCACGCAGGTTCAAGACTCAACCTATATTATTTTAAAAGTTATATGCCTATTTGTTCCTTTTCGGTTTAACTTGGATTAATAGAACTTCTAGGCCCAGTGATTCATGTTTTCATGAAATACATTGGTTAGATGAGTTATGGGGAAGTCAACAGATGATTGTCTAGCACCCACAGAGGTTCAAGACTCAAGCTATCATGGTTTAAAGTTGTAGGTCTATTTGTTCCATTTCGGTTTATCTTGGATTGAAAGATCTTCTAGGCCAAGTGATTCATGTTTTCATGAAATACTTTGGTTAGATGGGTAATGGGGAAGTCAACAGATGTATGTCTAGCACCCACGTTGGTTCAAGACTCAAGTTGTCTTGATTTAAAGTTGTAGGCGTATTTGTTCGTTTTCGGATTATCTTGGATTAATCGAACTTCTAGGCCATGTGATTCAAGTTTTCATGAAATACATTGGCTACATGGGATATGGGAGAGTCAACAGATGTTTGTGTAGCACCCACGGAGGTTTAAGACTCAAGCTATCTTGGTTTAAAGTTGTAGGCCTTCTTGTTCCTTTTCGGTTTATTTGTGATTAAATGAAGTTCTGGGCCAAGTGACTCATGTTTTCATGAAATGCATTGGTTAGATGGGTTGTGGGGAAGTCAGTAGATGTTTTTGTTGCACCCACGGAGGTTCAAGACTCAAGCTATCTTGGTTTAAAGTTGTAGGCCTATTTGTTCCATTTCGGTTTATCATGGATTAAAAGATCTTCTAGGCTAAGTGATTCATGTTTTCATGAAATACAGTGGTTAGATGGGTTATGGGGAAGTCAACAGATGTTTGTCTAGCACCCACGGAGGTTGAAGACTCAACCTATCATGGTCTAAAGTTGTAGGCCTATTTGTTCCTTTTCAGTTTATCATGGATTAATAGAACTTCTAGGCCAAGTGACTCATGTTTTCATGAAATATATTGGTTAGATGGGTTATGGGGAAGTCAACAGATGTTTGTCTCACACCCACGAAGGTTGAAGATTCAACCTATCTTGGTTTAAAATTTATATCCCTATTTGTTCCTTCTCAGTTTATCTAAGATTAAAAGATCTTCTAGGCTCAGTGATTCATGTTTTCATGATATACATTGGTTAGATGGGTTATGGGGAAGTCAACAGATGATTGTCTAGAACCCACGGAGGTTCAAGACTCAAGCTATTTTGGTTAAAAGTTGTAGGCCTATTTGTTTCATTTCGGTTTATCATGGATTAAAAGATCTACTGGGCTAAAAGTGATTCATGTTTTCATGAAATACATTGGTTAGATGGGTTATGTGCAAGTCAACAGATGATGGTCTAGCACCCACGGAGGTTCACGACTCAAGCTATCATGGTTTAAAGTTGTAGGCCTATTTGTTCCTTTTCGGTTTATCTTGGATTAAAAGATCTTCTAGGCTAAGTGACTTATGTTTTCATGAAATACATTGGTTAGATGGGTTATGGGGAAGTCAACAGATGATTGTCTATCACCCACGGAGGTTCAAGACTCCAGCTATCATGGTTTAAATTTATTGGTCTATTTGTTCCTTCTTAGTTTATCTAGGATTAAAAGAACTTCTAGACCAAGTGACTCATGTTTTAATGAAATACATTGGTTAGATGGCTTGTGGGGAAGTCAACATATGTTTGTCAAGGACCCACGGAGGTTGAAGACTCAAGCTGTCTTGGTTTTAATTTGTAGCCCTATTAGTTCCATTTTGGTTTATCTTGGATTAAAAGATCTTCTAGGCTAAGTGATTCTTGTTTTCATGAAATACATTGGTTAAATGGGTTATGGGGAAGTCAATAGATGATTGTCTAGCACTCACGGAGGTTCAAGACTCAACTTATCATGGTTTAAATTTATCGGCTTATTTGTTCCTTCTCAGTTTATCTTGGATTAAAAAAACTTCTTGGCCACGTGATTCATGTTTGCATGAAATACCTTGGTTAGATGGGTTATGTAGAAGTCAACAGATGTTTGTGTAGCACCCACGAAGGTTCAAGACTCAAGCTATCTTGGTTTAAAGTTGTAGGCCTATTTCTTCCTTTTCGGTTTATCTCGGATTAAATGAAGTTCTGGGCCACGCAATTCATGTTTTCATGAAATACATTGGCTAGATGGCTTATGTTGGAGTCAACAGATGTTTGTCAGGCACCAATGCAGGTTCAAGACTGAAGCTATCGTGGTTTAAAGTTGTTGGCCTATTTGTTCCTTTTCGGTTTATCATGCATTACATGAACTTCTAGGCCAAGTGATTCATATTTTCCTGAACTACATTGGTTAGATGGCTTGTGGGGAAGTCAACATATGTTTGTCAAGGACCCACGGAGGTTGAAGACTCACGCTGTCTTGGTTTTATTTTGTAGCCCTATTTGTTCCATTTCGGTTTATATTAGATTAAAAGATCTTCTAGGCTAAGTGATTCATGTTTTCATGAAATACATTGGTTAAATGGGTTATGGGGAAGTCAACAGATGTTTGTGTAGCACCCACGAAGGGTCAAGACTCAAGCTATCTTGGTTTAAAGTTGTAGGCCTATTTGTTCCTTTTCGGTTTATCTCGGATTAAATGAAGTTCTGGGCCAAGTAATTCATGTTTTCATGAAATACATTGGCTAGATGGCTTATGTGGGAGTCAACAGATGTTTGTCAAGCACCCATGCAGGTTCAAGACTCAACCTATCTTGGTTTAAATGTTATATGGCTATTTGTTCCTTTTCGGTTTATCTTGGATTAATAGAACTTCTAGGCCAAGTGACTCATGTTTTCATGAAATGCATTCGTTACATGGGTTATGGGGAAGTCAACAGATGATTGTCTAGCACCCACGGAGGATCAAGACTCAAGCTATCTTGGTTTAAAAGTTATATGCCTATTTGTTCCTTTTCGGTTTATCTTGGATTAATAGAACTTCTAGGCCAAGTGATTCATGTTTTCATGAAGTAAATTGGTTAGATGGGTTATGGGGAAGTCAACAGATGCTTGTCTAGCACCCACGGAGGTTCAAGACCCAAGCTATCTAGGTTTAGAGTTGTAGGCCTATTTGTTCCTTTTCCGTTTATCTTGGATTGAAAGAACTTCTAGGCCAAGCGATTCATGTTTTCAAGAAACACATTGGCTAGATTGGTTAGGAGGAAGTCAATAGACGTTTGTCAAGCACCCACGCAGGTTCAAGACTCAACCTATCTTGGTTTAAATGTTATATGGCTATTTGTTCCTTTTCGGTTTATCTTGGATTAATAGAACTTCTAGGCCAAGTGATTCATGTTTTCATGATATACATTGGCTAGATGGCTTATGTGGGAGTCAACCGATGTTTGTCAAGTACCCACTCAGGTTCAAGACTCAAGCTATCTTGGTTTAAAAGTTATATGTCTATTTGTTCCTTTTCGGTTTATCTTGGATTAATAGAACTTCCAGGACAAGTGATTCATGTTTTCATGAAATACATTGGTTATATGGGTTATGGGGAAGTCAACAGATGTTTGTCTAGCACCCACGGAGGTTCAAGACTCAAGCTATCTTGATTTAAAGTTGTAGGCTTATTTGATCCTTTTCTGTTTATCTTGGATTAAAACAACTTCTAGGCCAAGTGATTCATGTTTTCATGAAATACATTGGCTAGATGGGTTAGGAGGAAGTCAACAAATGTTTGTCAAGCACCAACGCAGGTTCATGACTCAACCTATCTTGGTTTAGATGTTATATTCCTATTTGTTCCTTTTCGGTTTATCTTGGATTAATAGAACTTCTAGACCAAGTGATTCATGTTTTCATGAAAAACATTGGTTAGATGGGTTATGGGGAAGTCAATAGATGATTATCTAGCACCCACGGAGGTTCAAGACTCAAGCTATCTTGGTTTAAAGTTGTAGGCCTATTTGTTTCATTTCGGTTTAACTTGGATTAATAGAACTTCTAAGCCAAGTGATTCATGTTTTCAAGAAATACATTGGTTAGATGGGTTATGGGGAAGTCAACAGACGATTGTCTAGCACCCAAGGAGGTTCAAGACCGAAGCAATCATGGTTTAAAGTTTTAGGCCTATTTGTTCCTTTTCGGTTTATCTTGGATTCAAAAAACTTCAGGGCCACGTGATTCAACTTTTCATGAAATATATTGGTTAGATGGGTTATGTGGGAGTCAACAGATGTTTGTCAAGCACCCACGCAGGTTCAAGACTCAACATATCTTGGTTTAAAATTTATATGCCTATTTGTTCCTTTTCGGTTTATATTGGATTAATAGAACTTCTAGGCCAAGTGATTCATGTTTTCATGAAATACATTGGTTAGATGGGTTATGGGGAAGTCAACAGATGTTTGTTTAGCACCCACGGAGGTTCAAGACCCAAGCAATCTTGGTTTAAAGTTTTAGGCCTATTTGTTCCTTTTCGATTTATCTTGGATTCAAAAAACTTCAAGGCCACGTGATTCTACTTTTCATGAAATATATTGGTTAGCTGGGTTCTCTGGGAGTCAACAGATGTTTGTCAAGCACCCATGATGGTTCAAGACTCAACCTATCTTGGTTTAAAATTTATATGTCTATTTGTTCCTTTTCGGATTATATTGGATTAAAAGATCTTCTATGTCAAGTGATTCATGTTTTCATGAAATACATTGGCTAGAAGGCTTATGTGGGAGTCAATAGATGTTTGTCTAGCACCCACGCAGGTTCAAGACTCAAGCTATCTTGGTTTAAAAGTTATATGCCTATTTTTTCCTTTTCGGTTAACTTGGATTAATAGAACTTCTAGCCGAAGCGGTTCATGTTTTCATGAAATACATTGGTTAGATGGGTTATGGGGAAGTCAACAGATGATTGTCTAGCACCTACAAAGGTTCAAGACTCAAGCTATCTTGGTTTAAAGTTGTAGGCCTATTTGTTCCTTATCGGCTTATCTTGGATTAAAAGAACTTCTACGCCAAGTGATTCATGATTTCATGAAATACATTGGCTAGATGGCTTATGTGGGAGTCAACAGATGTTTGTCTTGCACCCACGCAGGTTCAAGACTCAAGCTATGTTGGTTTCAAAGTTATATGCCTATTAGTTCCTTTTCGGTTTAACTTGGATTAATAGAATTTGTAGGCCAAGTGATTCATGTTTTCATGAAATACATTGGTTAGATGGGTTATGGGGATGTCAACAGATGATTGTCTAGCATCCACGGAGGTTCAAGACTCATGCTATCATGGTTTAAAGTTGTAGGCATATTTGTTCCATTTCGGTTTATCTTGGATTAAAAGATCTTCTCGGTCAAGTGATTCTTGTTTTCATGAATTACATTGCTAAGATGGGTTACGGGGAAGTCAACAGATGATTGTCTTGCACCTACAGAGGTTCAAGACTCAAGCAATCTAGGTTTAAAGTTGTAGGCCTATTTGTTCCTTTTCGGTTTATCTTGGATTAAGAGAACTACTAGGCCACGTGATTTAACTTTTCATGAAACACATTGGCTAGATGGGCTATGGTGAAGTTAACAGATGATTGTCTAGCACCCACGGAGGTTCAAGACTCAAGCTATCTTGGTTTAAAGTTTTAGGCCTGTTTGTTCTTTTCGGTTTATCTTGGATTCAAAGAAGTTCTAGGTCATGTGATTCAAGTTTTCATGAAATATATTGGTTAGATGGGTTATGTTGGAGTCAACAGATGTTTGTCAAGCACCCACGCAGGTTCAAGACTCAACCTATCTTGGTTTAAAAGTTATATGATTTTTTGTTCCTTTTTGGTAAATCTTGGATTAATAGAACTTCTAGGCCAAGTGATTCATGTTTTCATGAAATAAATTGGTTTGATGGGTTATGGTGAAGTCAACAGATGATTGTCTAGCACCCACGGAGGTTGAAGACTCAAGCTCTCTTGGTTTAAAGTTGTTGGCCTATTTGTTCCTTTTCGGTTTACCTTGGATTAATAGAACTTCTAGGCCATGTGATTCATGTTTTCATGAAATACATTGGCTAGATGGGTTATGGGAGAATCAACAGATGTTTGTCAAGCACCCACGTAGGTTCAAGACTCAAGCTATCTTGGTTTAAAAGTTATATGCCTATTTGTTCCATTCGGATTATCTTGGATTCAAAGATCTTCTAGGCTAAGTGATTCATGTTTTCATGAAATTCATTGGTTAGATGGGTTATGTGGAAGTCAACAGATGTCTGTCTAGCACCCACGGAGGTTCAAGACTCAAGCTATCATGGTTTAATATCGTAGGCCCATTTGCTCCATTTCAGTTTATCTTGGATTAAAAGATCTTCTAGGCCAAGTGACTCATGTTATCATGAAATGCATTGGTTAGATGGGTTATGGGGAAGTTAACAGATGATTGTCTAACACCCACGGAGGTTCAAGACTCAAGCAATCTTGGTTTAAAGTTTTAGGCCTATTTGTTCGTTTTCAGTTTATCTTGGATTCAAAGAACTTCTAGGCCACGTGATTCAACATTTCATGTAATATATTGGTTAGATGGGTTATGTGGGAGTCAACAGATGGTTTTCAAGCACCCACGCAGGTTCAAGACTCAACATATCTTGGTTTAAAATTTATATGCCTATTTGTTCCTTTTTGGTTTATCTTGGATTAATAGAACTTCTAGGGCAAGTGATTCATGTTTTCATGAAATACATTGGTTACATGGGTTATGGGGAAATCAACAGATGATTGTCTGGCACCCACGGCGGTTCAAGACTGAAACTCTCATGGTTTAAAGTTGTAGGCCTATTTGTTCCATTTCGGTTTATCTTGGATTAAAAGATCTTCTAGGCCAAGTGATTCATGTTTTCGTGAAATAAATTGGCTAGATGGCTTATGTGGTAGTTGACAGATGTTTGTCTAGCACCCACGGAGGTTCAAGACTCAAGCAATCTTGCTTTAAAGTTGTTGGCCTATTTGTTCCTTTTCGGTTTATCTTGGATTAATAGAACTTCTAGGCCATGTGATTCATGTTTTCATGAAATATATTGGCTAGATAGGTTATGGGAGAATCAACAGATGATTGTCTAGCACCCACGGCGGTTAGAGACTCAAGCTCTCATGGTTTAAAGTTGTAGGCCTATTTGTTCCATTTCGGATTATCTTGGATTAAAAGATCTTCTAGGCCAAGTGATTCATGTTTTCGTGAAATAAATTGGCTAGATAGCTTATGTGGTAGTCGACAGATGTTTGTCTAGCACCCACGGAGGTTCAAGACTCAAGCTCTCATGGTTTAAAGTTGTTGGCCTATTTGTTCCTTTTCGGTTTATCTTGGATTAAATGAACTTCTAGGCCAAGTGATTCATGTTTTCATGATATACTTTGGCTAGATGGCTTATGTGGGAGTCAACAGATGTTTGTCAAGCACCCACGCAGGTTCATTTCTCAAGTTATCTTGGTTTAAAAGTTATATGCCTATTTGTTCTTTTTCGGTTTATCTTGGATTAATAGAACTTCTAGGCCAAGTGAATCATGTTTTCATGAAATACAATGGTTAGATGGGCTATGGGGAAGTCAACAGATGATTGTCTAGCACCCACGGAGGTTCAAGACTCAAGCTATCAGGGTTTAAAAGTTATATGCCTATTTGTTCCTTTTCAGTTTATCTTGGATTAATAGAACTTCTAGGCCAAGTGATTCATGTTTTCAGGAAATCCATTGGTTAGATGGGTTATGGGGAAGTCAAAAGATGTTTGTCTAGCACCCACGGAGGTTCAAGACTTAAGCTATCTAGGTTTAAAGTTGTAGGCCTATTTATTCCTTTTCCGTTTATCTTGGATTGAAAGAACTTCTACGCCAAGTGAATGTGGCGAAGTCAACAGATGTGTGTCTAGCACCCACGGAGGATCAAGACTCAAGCTATCTAGGTTTAAAGTTATAGGCCTATTTATTCCTTTTCCGTTTATCTTGGATTGAAAGTACTTCTAGGCCAAGTGATTATGGGGAAGTCAACAGATGTGTGTCTAGCACCCACGGAGGTTCAAGACTCAAGCTATCTAGGTTTAAAGTTATAGGCCTATTTATTCCGTTTCCGTTTATCTTGGATTGAAAGAACTTCTTTAAACCATGATAGCTTGAGTCTTGTACCACCGTGGGTGCTAGACAATCATCTGTTGACTTCCCCGTAACCCATCTAACTAATGCATTTCATGAAAACAAGAGTCACTTGGCCTAGAACTTCATTTAATCCAAGATAAATCGAAAAGGAACAAATAGGCCTACAACTTTAAACCATGATAGCTTGAGTCTTGAACCTCCGTGGGTGCTAGACAATCATCTGTTGACTTCCCCGTAACCCATCTAACTAATGCATTTCATGAAAACAAGAGTCACTTGGCCTAGAACTTCATTTAATCCAAGATAAATCGAAAAGGAACAAATAGGCCTACAACTTTAAACCAAGATAGCGTGAGTCTTGAACCTCCGTGGATGCTAGACAAACATCTGTTGACTTCCCCATAGCCCATCTAACGAATGCATTTCATGAAAACATGAGTCACTTGGCCTAGAACTTCATTTAATCCAACATAAACCGAAATGGAACAAATTGGGCTTCAACTTTAAACCATGATAGCTTGAGTCTTGAACCTCCGTGGGTGCTAGACAATCATCTGTTGACTTCCCCGTAACCCATCTAACTAATGCATTTCATGAAAACAAGAGTCACTTGGCCTAGAACTTCATTTAATCCAAGATAAATCGAAAAGGAACAAATAGGCCTACAACTTTCAACCAAGATAGTTTGTGTCTTGTACCTCCCTGGGTACTAGACAAACATCTGTCGACTTCCCCATAACCCATCTAACCAAACTTTTTCATGAAAACATGAATCACTTGGCCTAGAACTTCATTTAATCCAAGATAAATCGAAAAGGAACAAATAGGCCTACAACTTTCAACCAAGATAGTTTGTGTCTTGTACCTCCCTGGGTACTAGACAAACATCTGTCGACTTCCCCATTACCCATCTAACCAAAGTATTTCATGAAAACATGAATCACTTGGCCTAGAACTTCATTTAATCCAAGATAAATCGAAAAGGAACAAATAGGCCTACAACTTTAAACCACGATAGCTTGTGTCTTGTACCACCCAGGGTACTAGACAAACATCTGTCGACTTCCCCATAACCCATCTAACCAAAGTATTTCATGAAAACATGAATCACTTGGCCTAGAAGATCTTTTAATCCAAGATAAACAGAAAAGGAACAAATAGGCCAACAACTTTAAACCACGATAGCTTGAGTCTTGTACCTCCGTGCGTGCTAGACAAACATCTGTTCATTTCCCCATATCCCATCTAACCAACGCATTTCATGAAAACATGAGTCACTTGGCCTAGAACTTCATTTAATCCAAGATAAATCGAAAAGGAACAAATAGGCCTACAACTTTAAACCAACATAGCGTGAGTCTTGAACCTCCGTGGGTGCTAGACAAACATTTGTTGACTTCCCCATAACCCATCTAACAAATGTATTTCACGAAAACATGAATCACTTGGCCTAGAAGATCTTTTAATCCAAGATAAACCGAAATGGAACAAATTGGCCTTCAACTTTAAACCGAGATAGCTTAAGTCTTGAACCTCCGTGGGTGCTAGACAATCATCTGTTGACTTCCCCATAACCCATCTAACCAATGTATTTCTTGAAAACATGAATCACTTCGCCTAGAAGATCTCTTAATCCAAGATAAACCAAAATGGAACAAATAAGCCTACAACTTTAAACCATGATAGCTTGAGTCTTGAACCTCCGTGGGTGCTAGACAATCATCTGTTGACTTGCCCGTAACCCATCTAACGAATGCATTTCATGAAAACAAGAGTCACTTGGCCAAGAACTTCATTTAATCCAAGATAAATCGAAAAGGAACAAATAGGCCTACAACTTTCAACCAAGATAGTTTGTGTCTTGTACCTCCCTGGGTACTAGACAAACATCTGTCGACTTCCCCATAACCCATCTAACCAAAGTATTTCATGAAAACATGAATCACTTGGCCTAGAACTTCATTTAATCCAAGATAAATCGAAAAGGAACAAATAGGCCTACAACTTTCAACCAAGATAGCTTGTGTCTTGTACCACCCAGGGTACTAGACAAACATCTGTCGACTTCCCCATAACCCATCTAACCAAAGTATTTCATGAAAACATGAATCACTTGGCCTAGAAGATCTTTTAATCCAAGATAAACAGAAAAGGAACAAATAGGCCTACAACTTTAAACCACGATAGCTTGAGTCTTGTACCTCCGTGCGTGCTAGACAAACATCTGTTCATTTCCCCATATCCCATCTAACCAACGCATTTCATGAAAACATGAGTCACTTGGCCTAGAACTTCATTTAATCCAAGATAAATCGAAAAGGAACAAATAGGCCTACAACTTTAAACCAACATAGCGTGAGTCTTGAACCTCCGTGGGTGCTCGACAAACATCTGTTGACTTCCCCATAACCCATCTAACAAATGTATTTGACGAAAACATGAATCACTTGGCCTAGAAGATCTTTTAATCCAAGATAAACCGAAAAGGAACAAATAGGCCTACAACTTTAAACCATGACAGCTTGAGTCCTGTACCACCGTGGGTTCTAGACAAACATCTATTGAATTCCCCATAACCCATCTAACCAAAGTATTTCATGAAAACATGAATCAGTTGGCGTAGAAGATCTTTTAATCCATGATAAACTGAAATGGAACAGATAAGCCTACAACTTTAAACCATGATAGCTTGAGTCTTGAACCTCCGTGGGTGCTAGACAATCATCTGTTGACTTCCCCATAACCCATCTAAAGAATGCATTTCATGAAAACATGAGTCACTTGGCCTAGAACTTCATTTAATCCAAGATAAATCGAAAAGGAACAAATAGGCCTACAACTTTCAACCAAGATAGTTTGTGTCTTGTACCTCCCTGGGTACTAGACAAACATCTGTCGACTTCCCCATAACCCATCTAACCAAAGTATTTCATGAAAACATGAATCACTTGGCCTAGAACTTCATTTAATCCAAGATAAATCGAAAAGGAACAAATAGGCCTACAACTTTCAACCAAGATAGCTTGTGTCTTGTACCACCCAGGGTACTAGACAAACATCTGTCGACTTCCCCATAACCCATCTAACCAAAGTATTTCATGAAAACATGAATCACTTGGCCTAGAAGATCTTTTAATCCAAGATAAACAGAAAAGGAACAAATAGGCCTACAACTTTAAACCACGATAGCTTGAGTCTTGTACCTCCGTGCGTGCTAGACAAACATCTGTTCATTTCCCCATATCCCATCTAACCAACGCATTTCATGAAAACATGAGTCACTTGGCCTAGAACTTCATTTAATCCAAGATAAATCGAAAAGGAACAAATAGGCCTACAACTTTAAACCAACATAGCGTGAGTCTTGAACCTCCGTGGGTGCTAGACAAACATTTGTTGACTTCCCCATAACCCATCTAACAAATGTATTTCACGAAAACATGAATCACTTGGCCTAGAAGATCTTTTAATCCAAGATAAACCGAAATGGAACAAATTGGCCTTCAACTTTAAACCGTGATAGCTAAAGTCTTGAACCTCCGTGGGTGCTAGACAATCATCTGTTGACTTCCCCATAACCCATCTAACCAATGTATTTCTTGAAAACATGAATCACTTCGCCTAGAAGATCTCTTAATCCAAGATAAACCAAAATGGAACAAATAAGCCTACAACTTTAAACCATGATAGCTTGAGTCTTGAACCTCCGTGGGTGCTAGACAATCATCTGTTGACTTGCCCGTAACCCATCTAACGAATGCATTTCATGAAAACAAGAGTCACTTGGCCAAGAACTTCATTTAATCCAAGATAAATCGAAAAGGAACAAATAGGCCTACAACTTTCAACCAAGATAGTTTGTGTCTTGTACCTCCCTGGGTACTAGACAAACATCTGTCGACTTCCCCATAACCCATCTAACCAAAGTATTTCATGAAAACATGAATCACTTGGCCTAGAACTTCATTTAATCCAAGATAAATCGAAAAGGAACAAATAGGCCTACAACTTTCAACCAAGATAGCTTGTGTCTTGTACCACCCAGGGTACTAGACAAACATCTGTCGACTTCCCCATAACCCATCTAACCAAAGTATTTCACGAAAACATGAATCACTTGGCCTAGAAGATCTTTTAATCCAAGATAAACAGAAAAGGAACAAATAGGCCTACAACTTTAAACCACGATAGCTTGAGTCTTGTACCTCCGTGCGTGCTAGACAAACATCTGTTCATTTCCCCATATCCCATCTAACCAACGCATTTCATGAAAACATGAGTCACTTGGCCTAGAACTTCATTTAATCCAAGATAAATCGAAAAGGAACAAATAGGCCTACAACTTTAAACCAATATAGCGTGAGTCTTGAACCTCCGTGGGTGCTCGACAAACATCTGTTGACTTCCCCATAACCCATCTAACAAATGTATTTGACGAAAACATGAATCACTTGGCCTAGAAGATCTTTTAATCCAAGATAAACCGAAAAGGAACAAATAGGCCTACAACTTTCAACCAAGATAGCTTGTGTCTTGTACCACCCTGGGTACTAGACAAACATCTGTCGACTTCCCCATAACCCATCTAACCAAAGTATTTCATGAAAACATGAATCACTTGGCCTAGAAGATCTTTTAATCCAAGATAAACAGAAAAGGAACAAATAGGCCTACAACTTTAAACCACGATAGCTTGAGTCTTGTACCTCCGTGCGTGCTAGACAAACATCTGTTCATTTCCCCATATCCCATCTAACCAACGCATTTCATGAAAACATGAGTCACTTGGCCTAGAACTTCATTTAATCCAAGATAAATCGAAAAGGAACAAATAGGCCCACAACTTTAAACCAACATAGCGTGAGTCTTGAACCTCCGTGGGTGCTCGACAAACATCTGTTGACTTCCCCATAACCCATCTAACAAATGTATTTGACGAAAACATGAATCACTTGGCCTAGAAGATCTTTTAATCCAAGATAAACCGAAAAGGAACAAATAGGCCTACAACTTTAAACCATGACAGCTTGAGTCTTGAACCTCCGTGGGTGCTAGACAATCATCTGTTGACTTCCCCATAACCCATCTAACCAATGTATTTCTTGAAAACATGAATCACTTGGCCTAGAAGATCTCTTAATCCAAGATAAACCGAAATGGAACAAATAAGCCTACAACTTTAAACCATGATAGCTTGAGTCTTGTACCACCGTGGGTGCTAGACAAACATCTGTTGACTTCCCCATAACCCATCCAACGAATGCATTTCAAGAAAACATGAGTCACTTGGCCTAGAACTTCATTTAATCCATGATAAACCGAAATGGAACAAATAGGCCTAACACATTTAATCCAACATAGCGTGAGTGTTGAACCTCCGTGGGTGCTAGACAAACATCTGTTGAATTCCCCATAACCCATCTAACCAAAGTATTTCATGAAAACATGAATCAGTTGGCTTAGAAGATCTTTTAATCCATGATAAACTGAAATGGAAAAGATAAGCCTACAACTTTAAACCATGATAGCTTGAGCCCTGAACCTCCATGGGTGCTAGACAATCATCAGTTCACTTCCCCCTAACCCATCTAACAAATGTATTTCACAAAAACATGAATCACTTGGCCTAGAAGTTCTTTAATCCAAGATTAACCGAAATGGAACAAATAAGCCTACAACATTAAACCATGATAGCTTCAGTCTTGAACCTCCGTGGTTGCTCGACAATTATCTGTTGACTTCCCCATAACCCATCTAACGAATGCATTTCATGAAAACATGAGTCACTTGGCCTAGAACTTCATTTAATCCAAGATAAACCAAAAAGGAACAAATAGGCCTAAAACTCTAAACCAAGATAGCTTGAGTCTTGAACCTCCGTGGGTGCTAGACAAACATCTGTTGACTTGCCCATAACCCATCTAACCAAAGTATTTCATGAAAACATGATTCACTTGGCCTAGAAAATCTTTTAATCCAAGATAAACCGAAATGGATCAAATAAGCCAACAACTTTAAACCATGATAGCTTGAGTCTTGAACCTCCGTGGGTGCTAGACAATCATCTGTTGACTTCCCCGTAACCCATCTAACGAATGCATTTCATGAAAACAAGAGTCACTTGGCCTTGAACTTCATTTAATCCAACATAAACCGAAAAGGAACAAATAAGCCTTCAACTTTAAACCATGATAGCTTGAGTCTTGAACCTCCGTGGGTGCTAGACAATCATCTGTTGACTTGCCCGTAACCCATCTAACGAATGCATTTCATGAAAACAAGAGTCACTTGGCCAAGAACTTCATTTAATCCAAGATAAATCGAAAAGGAACAAATAGGCCTACAACTTTCAACCAAGATAGTTTGTGTCTTGTACCTCCCTGGGTACTAGACAAACATCTGTCGACTTCCCCATAACCCATCTAACCAAAGTATTTCATGAAAACATGAATCACTTGGCCTAGAACTTCATTTAATCCAAGATAAACCAAAAAGGAACAAATAGGCCTAAAACTCTAAACCAAGATAGCTTGAGTCTTGAACCTCCGTGGGTGCTAGACAAACATCTGTTGACTTGCCCATAACCCATCTAACCAAAGTATTTCATGAAAACATGATTCACTTGGCCTAGAAAATCTTTTAATCCAAGATAAACCGAAATGGATCAAATAAGCCAACAACTTTAAACCATGATAGCTTGAGTCTTGAACCTCCGTGGGTGCTAGACAATCATCTGTTGACTTCCCCGTAACCCATCTAACGAATGCATTTCATGAAAACAAGAGTCACTTGGCCTTGAACTTCATTTAATCCAACATAAACCGAAAAGGAACAAATAAGCCTTCAACTTTAAACCATGATAGCTTGAGTCTTGAACCTCCGTGGGTGCTAGACAATCATCTGTTGACTTCCCCGTAACCCATCTAACTAATGCATTTCATGAAAACAAGAGTCACTTGGCCTAGAACTTCATTTAATCCAAGATAAATCGAAAAGGAACAAATAGGCCTACAACTTTAAACCAAGATAGCGTGAGTCTTGAACCTCCGTGGATGCTAGACAAACATCTGTTGACTTCCCCATAGCCCATCTAACGAATGCATTTCATGAAAACATGAGTCACTTGGCCTAGAACTTCATTTAATCCAAGATAAACCGAAATGGAACAAATTGGGCTTCAACTTTAAACCATGATAGCTTGAGTCTTGAACCTCCGTGGGTGCTAGACAATCATCTGTTGACTTCCCCGTAACCCATCTAACTAATGCATTTCATGAAAACAAGAGTCACTTGGCCTAGAACTTCATTTAATCCAAGATAAATCGAAAAGGAACAAATAGGCCTACAACTTTAAACCAAGATAGCGTGAGTCTTGAACCTCCGTGGGTGCTAGACAAACATTTGTTGACTTCCCCATAACCCATCTAACAAATGTATTTCACGAAAACATGAATCACTTGGCCTAGAAGATCTTTTAATCCAAGATAAACCGAAATGGAACAAATTGGCCTTCAACTTTAAACCGTGATAGCTAAAGTCTTGAACCTCCGTGGGTGCTAGACAATCATCTGTTGACTTCCCCATAACCCATCTAACCAATGTATTTCTTGAAAACATGAATCACTTCGCCTTGAAGATCTCTTAATCCAAGATAAACCAAAATGGAACAAATAAGCCTACAACTTTGAACCATGATAACTTGAGTCTTGAACCTCCGTGGGTGCTAGACAATCATCTGTTGACTTGCCCGTAACCCATCTAACGAATGCATTTCATGAAAACAAGAGTCACTTGGCCTAGAACTTCATTTCATCCAACATAAACCAAAAAGGAACAAATAAGCCTACAAATTTAAACCATGATAGCTTGAGTCTTGAACGTCCGTGGGTGCAAGGCAATCATCAGTTCACTTCCCCCTAACCCATCTAACAAATGTATTTCACAAAAACATGAATCACTTGGCCTAGAAGTTCTTTTAATCCAAGATTAACCGAAATGGAACAGAGAAGCCTACAACTTTAAACCATGATAGCTTGAGTCTTGTACCACCGTGGGTGCTAGACAAACATCTGTTGACTTCCCCATAACCCATCTAACGAATGCATTTCATGAAAACATGAGTCACTTGGCCTAGAACTTCATTAAATCCAAGATAAACCGAAAAGGAACAAATAGGCCTAAAACTTTAAACCAAGATAGCTTGAGTCTTGAACCTCCGTGGGTGCTAGACAAACATCTGTTGACTTGCCCATAACCCATCTAACCAAAGTATTTCATGAAAACATGATTCACTTGGCCTAGAAAATCTTTTAATCCAAGATAAACCGAAATGGATCAAATAAGCCAACAACTTGAAACCATGATAGCTTGAGTCTTGAACCTCCGTGGGTGCTAGACAATCATCTGTTGACTTCCCCGTAACCCATCTAACCAATGCATTTCATGAAAACAAGAGTCACTTGGCCTTGAACTTCATTTAATCCAACATAAACCGAAAAGGAACAAATAAGCCTTCAACTTTAAACCATGATAGCTTGAGTCTTGTACCACCGTCGGTTCTAGACAAACATCTGTTGAATTCCCCATAACCCATCTAACCAAAAAATTTCATGAAAACATGAATCAGTTGGCTTAGAACATCATTTAATCCAAGATAAACCATAAAGGAACAAATAGGCCTACAACTTTAAACCGTGATAGCTTGAGTCTTGTACCACCGTGGGTTCTACACAAACATCTGATGACTTCCCCATAACCCATCTAACGAATGCATTTCATGAAAACATGAGTCAGTTGGCCTAGAACATCATTTAATCCAAGATAAACCGAAATGGAACAGAGAAGCCTACAACTTTAAACCGTGATAGCTTGAGTCTTGAACCTCCGTGGGTGCAAGACAAACATTTGTTGACTTCCCCATAACCCTTCTAACCATAGTATTTCATGAAAACATGAGTCACTTGGCCTAGAACATCATTTAATCCAAGATAAACCATAAAGGAACAAATAGCCCTACAACTTTAAACCGTGATAGCTTGAGTCTTGTACCACCGTGGGTTCTACACAAACATCTGATGACTTCCCCATAACCCATCTAACGAATGCATTTCATGAAAACATGAGTCACTTGGCCTAGAACTTCATTTAATCCAAGATAAACTGAAAAGGAACAAATAGGCCTACAACTTTAAACCGTGATAGCTTGAGTCTTGTACCACCGTGGGTTCTACACTAACATCTGATGACTTCCCCATAACCCATCTAACGAATGCATTTCATGAAAACATGAGTCACTTGGCCTAGAACTTCATTTAATCCAAGATAAATCGAAAAGGAACAAATAGGCCTACAACTTTAAACCGTGATAGCTTGAGTCTTGTACCACCGTGGGTTCTACACAAACATCTGATGACTTCCCCATAACCCATCTAACGAATGCATTTCATGAAAACATGAGTCACTTGGCCTAGAACTTCATTTAATCCAAGATAAATCGAAAAGGAACAAATAGGCCTACAACTTTAAACCAACATAGCGTGAGTCTTGAACCTCCGTGGGTGCTAGACAATCATCTGTTGACTTCCACATAACCCATCTAACCAATGTATTTCTTGAAAACATGAATCACTTGGCCTAGAAGATCTCTTAATCCAAGATAAACCGAAATGGAACAAATAAGCCTACAACTTTAAACCATGATAGCTTGAGCCCTGAACCTCCATGGGTGCTAGACAATCATCAGTTCACTTCCCCCTAACCCATCTAACAAATGTATTTCACAAAAACATGAATCACTTGGCCTAGAAGTTCTTTAATCCAAGATTAACCGAAATGGAACAGAGAAGCCTACAACTTTAAACCATGATAGCTTGAGTCTTGTACCACCGTGGGTGCTAGACAAACATCTGTTGACTTCCCCATAACCCATCTAACGAATGCATTTCATGAAAACATGAGTCACTTGGCCTAGAACTTCTTTTAATCCAAGATAAACCGAAAAGGAACAAATAAGCCTACAACTTTAAACCATGACAACTTGAGTCTTGAACCTCCGTGGGTGCTAGACAATCATCTGTTGACTTGCCCATAACCCATCTAACCAATGTATTTCATGAAAACATGAATCACTTGGCCTAGAAGATCTTTTAATCCAAGATAAACCGAAATGGAACAAATAGGCCAACAACTTTAAACCATGATAGCTTGAGTCTTGAACCACCGTGGGTGCTAGACAATCATCTGTTGACTTCCTCATAGACCATCTAACCAATGTATTTCATGAAAACATGAATCACTTGGCCTTAAATTTCTTTTAATCCAAGATAAACCGAAAAGGAACAAATAGGCCTACAACTTTAAACCATGATAGCTTGAGTCTTGAACCTCCGTGGGTGCTAGACAATCATCTGTTGACTTCCTCATAACCCATCTAACTAATGTATTTCATGAAAACATGAATCACTTGGCCTAGAACTTCTTTTAATCCAAGATAAATCGAAAAGGAACAAATAGGCCTACAACTTTAAACCGTGATAGCTTGAGTCTTGAACCTCCGTGGATGCTAGACAAACATCTGTTGACTTCCTCATAACCCATCTAACCAATGTATTTCAAGAAAACATGAATCACTTGGCCTAGAACTTCAGTTAATCCAAGATCAACCGAGAGGGAACAAATTGGCCTACAACTTTAAACCATGATAGCTTGAGTCTTGAACCTCCGTGGGTGCTAGACAATCATCTGTTGACTTCCTCATAACCCATCTAACCAATGTATTTCATGAAAACATGAATCACTTGGCCTAGAACTACATTAAATCCAACATAAACCGAAAAGGAACAAATATGCCTACAACTTTAAACCATGATAGCTTGAGTCTTGAACCTCCGTGGGTGCTAGACAATCATTTGTTGACTTCCTCATAACCCATCTAACAAATGTATTTCATGAAAACATGAATCACTTGGCCTACAAGTTCTTTTAATCCAAGATAAACCGAAATGGAACAAATAGGCCTACAACTTTAAACCATGATAGCTTGAGTCTTGAACCTCCGTGGGTGCTAGACAATCATCTGTTGACTTCCTCATAACCCATCTAACCAATGTATTTCTTGAAAACATGAATCACTTGGCCTAGAAGTTCTTTTAATCCAAGATAAACCGAAATGGAACAAATAGGCCTACAACTTTAAACCATGATAGCTTGAGTCTTGAACCTCAGTGGGTGCTAGACAATCATCTGTTGACTTCCTCATAACCCATCTAACCAATGTATTTCATGAAAACATGAATCACTTGGCCTAGAAGTTCTTTTAATCCAAGATAAACCAAAAAGGAACAAATAGGCCTACAACTTTAAACCATGATAGCTTGAGTCTTGAACCTCCGTGGGTGCTAGACAATCATCTGTTGACTTCCTCATAACCCATCTAACAAATGTATTTCATGAAAACATGAATCACTTGGCCTAGAAGTTCTTTTAATCCAAGATAAACCGAAATGGAACAAATAGGCCTACAACTTTAAACCATGATAGCTTGAGTCTTGAACCACCGTGGGTGCTAGACAAACATCTGTTGACTTCCCCATAACCCATCTAACCAATGTATTTCATGAAAACATGAATCACTTGGCCTACAAGTTCTTTTAATCCAAGATAAACCGAAAAGGAACAAATAGGCCTACAACTTTAAACCAAGATAGCTTGAGTCTTGAACCTCCGTGGGTGCTAGACAATCATCTGTTGACTTCCTCATAACCCATCTAACCAATGTATTTCATGAAAACATGAATCACTTGGCCTAGAAGTTCTTTTAATCCAAGATAAACCGAAATGGAACAAATAGGCCTACAACTTTAAACCATGATAGCTTGAGTCTTGAACCTCCGTGGGTGCTAGACAATCATCTGTTGACTTCCCCATAACCCATCTAACGAATGTATTTCATGAAAACATGAATCACTTGGCCTTGAACTTCATTTAATCCAAGATAAACCGAAAAGGAACAAATAGGCCTACAACTTTAAACCATGATAGCTTGAGTCTTGAACCTCCGTGGGTGCTAGACAATCATCTGTTGACTTCCTCATAACCCATCTAACCAATGTATTTCATGAAAACATGAATCACTTGGCCTAGAAGTTCATTTAATCCAAGATAACCGAAAAGGAACAAATAGGCCTACAACTTTAAACCATGATAGCTTGAGTCTTGAACCACCGTGGGTGCTAGACAATCATCTGTTGACTTCCTCATAACCCATCTAACCAATGTATTTCATGAAAACATGAATCACTTGGCCTAGAAGTTCTTTTAATCCAAGATAAACCGAAATGGAACAACTAGGCCTACAACTTTAAACCATGATAGCTTGAGTCTTGAACCACCGTGGGTGCTAGACAATCATTTGTTGACTTCCTCATAACCCATCTAACCAATGTATTTCATGAAAACATGAATCACTTGGCCTAGAAGTTCTTTTAATCCAAGATAAACCGAAAGGAACAAATAGGCCTACAACTTTAAACCATGATAGCTTGAGTCTTGAACCACCGTGGGTGCTAGACAATCATCTGTTGACTTCCCCATAACCCATCTAACGAATGTATTTCATGAAAACATGAGTCAGTTGGCCTTGAACATCATTTAATCCAAGATAAACCGAAATGGAACAAATAGGCCTACAACTTTAAACCGTGATAGCTTGAGTCTTGAACCTCCGTGGGTGCTAGACAAACATTTGTTGACTTCCCCATAACCCATCTAACCCTAGTATTTCATGAAAACATGAGTCACTTGGCCTTGAACTTCATTTAATCCAAGATAAACTTTAAAGGAACAAAGAGGCCTACAACTTCAAACCAAGATAGCGTGAGTCTTGAACCTCCGTGGGTGCTAGACAAACATCTGTTGACTTCGCCATAACCCATCTAACATATGCATTTCATGAAAACAGGAGTCACTAGGCCTAGAACTTATTTTAAAACAAGATAAAACGAAAAAGAACAAATAGGCCTACAACTTTAAGCCATGATAGCTTGAGTCTTGAACCTTCGTGGGTGCTAGACAAACATCATTGACTTCCCCATAACCCATCTAACCAATGCATTTCATGAAAACATGAATCACTTGGCCTAGAAGTTCTTTTAATCAAAGATAAATCGAAATGGAACAAAGAGGCCTACAACTTTAAACCATGATATCTTGAGACTTGAACCTTCGTGAGTGCAAGACAATCATCTGTAGACTTCCTCATAACCCATCTAACCAATGTATTTCATGAAAACATGAATCACTTGGCCTAGAAGTTCTTTTAATCCAAGATAAACCGAAAATGAACAAATAGTCCCACAACTTTAAACCATGATAGCTTGAGTCTTGAACCACCGTGGGTGCTAGACAATCATCTGTTGACTTCCTCATAGCCCATCTAAGCAATGTATTTCATGAAAACATCAATCACTTGGCCTAGAAGTTCTTTTAATCCAAGATAAACCGAAAAGGAACAAATAGGCCTACAACTTTAAACCATGATAGCTTGAGTCTTGAATCTCCGTGGGTGCTAGACAATCATCTGTTGACTTCCACTTAACCCATCTAACCAATGTATTTCATGAAAACATGAATCACTTGGCCTAGAAGTTCTTTTAATCCAAGATAAACCGAAAAGGAACAAATAGGCCTACAACTTTAAACCATGATAGCTTGAGTCTTGAACCACCGTGGGTGCTAGACAATCATCTGTTGACTTCCTCATAGCCCATCTAACCAATGTATTTCATGAAAACATGAATCACTTGGCCTAGAAGTTCTTTTAATCCAAGATAAACCGAAAAGGAACAAATAGGCCTACAACTTTAAACCATGATAGCTTGAGTCTTGAACCTCCGTGGGTGCTAGACAATCATCTGTTGACTTCCTCATAACCCATCTAACCAATGTATTTCATGAAAACATGAATCACTTGGCCTAGAAGTTCTTTTAATCCAAGATAAACCGAAATGGAACAAATAGGCCTACAACTTTAAACCATGATAGCTTGAGTCTTGAACCTCCGTGGGTGCTAGACAATCATCTGTTGACTTCCTCATAACCCATCTAACCAATGTATTTCATGAAAACATGAATCACTTGGCCTAGAAGTTCTTTTAATCCAAGATAAACCGAAATGGAACAAATAGGCCTACAACTTTAAACCATGATAGCTTGAGTCTTGAACCTCCGTGGGTGCTAGACAATCATCTGTTGACTTCCTCATAACCCATCTAACCAATGTATTTCATGAAAACATGAATCACTTGGCCTAGAAGTTCTTTTAATCCAAGATAAACCGAAAAGGAACAAATAGGCCTACAACTTTAAACCATGATAGCTTGAGTCTTGAACCACCGTGGGTGCTAGACAATCATCTGTTGACTTCCTCATAGCCCATCTAACCAATGTATTTCATGAAAACATGAATCACTTGGCCTAGAAGTTCTTTTAATCCAAGATAAACCGAAAAGGAACAAATAGGCCTACAACTTTAAACCATGATAGCTTGAGTCTTGAACCTCCGTGGGTGCTAGACAATCATCTGTTGACTTCCCCATAACCCATCTAACCAATGTATTTCATGAAAACATGAATCACTTGGCCTAGAAGTTCTTTTAATCCAAGATAACCGAAAAGGAACAAATAGGCCTACAACTTTAAACCATGATAGCTTGAGTCTTGAACCTCCGTGGGTGCTAGACAATCATCTGTTGACTTCCTCATAACCCATCTAACAAATGTATTTCATGAAAACATGAATCACTTGGCCTAGAAGTTCTTTTAATCCAAGATAAACCGAAAAGGAACAAATAGGCCTACAACTTTAAACCATGATAGCTTGAGTCTTGAACCTCCGTGGGTGCTAGACAATCATCTGTTGACTTCCCCATAACTCATCTAACCAATGTATTTCATGAAAACATGAATCACTTGGCCTACAAGTTCTTTTAATCCAAGATAATCCGAAAAGGAACAAATAGGCCTACAACTTTAAACCATGATAGCTTGAGTCTTGAACCTCCGTGGGTGCTAGACAATCATCTGTTGACTTCCTCATAACCCATCTAACCAATGTATTTCATGAAAACATGAATCACTTGGCCTAGAAGTTCTTTTAATCCAAGATAAACCGAAAAGGAACAAATAGGCCTACAACTTTAAACCATGATAGCTTGAGTCTTGAACCTCCGTGGGTGCTAGACAATCATCTGTTGACTTCCCCATAACTCATCTAACCAATGTATTTCATGAAAACATGAATCACTTGGCCTAGAAGTTCTTTTAATCCAAGATAAACCGAAATGGAACAAATAGGCCTACAACTTTAAACCATGATAGATTGAGTATTGAACCATCGTGGGTACTAGACAATCATCTGTTGACCTCCACAGAACCCATCTAACCAATGTATTTCATGAAAACATGAATCACTTGGCCTAGAAGTTCTTTTAATCCAAGATAAGCCGAAAAGGAACAAATAGGCCTACAACTTTAAACCATGATAGCTTGAGTCTTGAACCTCCGTGGGTGCTAGACAATCATCTGTTGACTTCCTCATAACCCATCTAACAAATGTATTTCATGAAAACATGAATCACTTGGCCTACAACTTCTTTTAATCCAAGATAAACCGAAAAGGAACAAATAGGCCTACAACTTTAAACCATGATAGCTTGAGTCTTGAACTTCCGTGGGTGCTAGACAATCATCTGTTGACTTCCTCATAACCCATCTAACCAATGTATTTCATGAAAACATGAATCACTTGGCCTAGAAGTTCTTTTAATCCAAGATAAACCGAAAAGGAACAAATAGGCCTACAACTTTAAACCATGATAGCTTGAGTCTTGAACCTCCGTGGGTGCTAGACAATCATCTGTTGACTTCCCCATAACCCATCTAACCAATGTATTTCATGAAAACATGAATCACTTGGCCTACAAGTTCTTTTAATCCAAGATAAACCGAAAAGGAACAAATAGGCCTACAACTTTAAACCATGATAGCTTGAGTCTTTAACCTCGGTGGGTGCTAGACAATCATCATTGACTTACTCATAACCCATCTAACATATTTATTTCATGAAAACATGAATCACTTGGCCTAGAAGTTCTTTTAATCCAAGATAAACCGAAAAGGAACAAATAGGCCTACAACTTTAAACCATGATAGCTTGAGTCTTGAACCTCCGTGGGTGCTAGACAATCATCTGTTGACTTCCTCATAACCCATCTAACCAATGTATTTCATGAAAACATGAATCACTTGGCCTAGAAGTTCTTTTAATCCAAGATAAACCTAAACGGAACAAATAGGCCTACAACTTTAAACCATGATAGCTTGAGTCTTGAACCTCCGTGGGTGCTAGACAATCATCTGTTGACTTCCTCATAACCCATCTAACCAATGTATTTCATGAAAACATGAATCACTTGGCCTAGAAGTTCTTTTAATCCAAGATAACCCGAAAAGGAACAAATAGGCCTACAACTTTAAACCATGATAGCTTGAGTCTTGAATCTCCGTGGGTGCTAGACAATCATCTGTTGACTTCCCCATAACCCATCTAACCAATGTATTTCATGAAAACATGAATCACTTGGCCTACAAGTTCTTTTAATCCAAGATAAACCGAAAAGGAACAAATAGGCCTACAACTTTAAACCATGATAGCTTGAGTCTTGAACCTCGGTGGGTGCTAGACAATCATCTGTTGACTTCCTCATAACCCATCTAACCAATGTATTTCATGAAAACATGAATCACTTGGCCTAGAAGTTCTTTTAATCCAAGATAAACCGAAAAGGAACAAATAGGCCTACAACTTTAAACCATGATAGCTTGAGTCTTGAACCTCCGTGGGTGCTAGACAATCATCTGTTGACTTCCCCATAACCCATCTAACCAATGTATTTCATGAAAACATGAATCACTTGGCCTAGAAGTTCTTTTAATCCAAGATAAACCGAAAAGGAACAAATAGGCCTACAACTTTAAACCATGATAGCTTGAGTCTTGAACTTACGTGGGTGCTAGACAATCATCTGTTGACTTCCTCATAACCCATCTAACGAATGTATTTCATGAAAACATGAATCACTTGGCCTAGAAGTTCTTTTAATCCAAGATAAACCGAAAAGGAACAAATAGGCCTACAACTTTAAACCATGATAGCTTGAGTCTTGAACATCCGTGGGTGCTAGACAATCATCTGTTGACTTCCTCATAACCCATCTAACCAATGTATTTCATGAAAACATGAATCACTTGGCCTAGAAGTTCTTTTAATCCAAGATAAACCGAAAAGGAACAAATAGGCCTACAACTTTAAACCATGATAGCTTGAGTCTTGAACCTCCGTGGGTGCTAGACAATCATCTGTTGACTTCCTCATAACCCATCTAACCAATGTATTTCATGAAAACATGAATCACTTGGCCTAGAAGTTCTTTTAATCCAAGATAAACCGAAAAGGAACAAATAGGCCTACAACTTTAAACCATGATAGCTTGAGTCTTGAACCTCCGTGGGTGCTAGACAATCATCATTGACTTCCCCATAACCCATCTACCCAATGTATTTCATGAAAACTTGAATCCCACGTACTAGATGTTCTTTTAAGACTATATAAAGCGAAAAGGAACAAATAGGCCTACAACTTTAAACCATGATAGCTTGAGTCTTGAACATCAGAGGGTGCTAGACAATCATCTGTTGACTTCCTCATAACCCATCTAACCAATGTATTTCATGAAAACATGAATCACTTGGCCTAGAAGTTCTTTTAATCCAAGATAAACCGAAAAGGAACAAATAGGCCTACAACTTTAAACCATGATAGCTTGAGTCTTGAACCTCCGTGGGTGCTAGACAATCATCTGTTGACTTCCTCATAACCCATCTAACCAATGTATTTCATGAAAACATGAATCACTTGGCCTAGAAGTTCTTTTAATCCAAGATAAACCGAAAAGGAACAAATAGGCCTACAACTTTAAACCATGATAGCTTGAGTCTTGAACCTCAGTGGGTGCTAGACAATCATCTGTTGACTTCCTCATAACCCATCTAACCAATGTATTTCATGAAAACATGAATCACTTGGCCTAGAAGTTCTTTTAATCCAAGATAAACCGAAAAGGAACAAATAGGCCTACAACTTTAAACCATGATAGCTTGAGTCTTGAACCTCCGTGGGTGCTAGACAATCATCTGTTGACTTCCTCATAACCCATCTAACCAATGTATTTCATGAAAACATGAATCACTTGGCCTAGAAGTTCTTTTAATCCAAGATAAACCGAAAAGGAACAAATAGGCCTACAACTTTAAACCATGATAGCTTGAGTCTTGAACCATCGTGGGTGCTAGACAATCATCTGTTGACTTCCTCATAACCCATCTAACGAATGTATTTCATGAAAACATGAATCACTTGGCCTAGAAGTTCTTTTAATCCAAGATAAACCGAAAAGGAACAAATAGGCCTACAACTTTAAACCATGATAGCTTGAGTCTTGAACCTCCGTGGGTGCTAGACAATCATCTGTTGACTTCCTCATAACCCATCTAACCAATGTATTTCATGAAAACATGAATCACTTGGCCTAGAAGTTCTTTTAATCCAAGATAAACCGAAAAGGAACAAATAGGCCTACAACTTTAAACCATGATAGCTTGAGTCTTGAACCTCTGTGGGTGCTAGACAATCATCTGTTGACTTCCTCATAACCCATCTAACCAATGTATTTCATGAAAACATGAATCACTTGGCCTAGAAGTTCTTTTAATCCAAGATAAACCGAAAAGGAACAAATAGGCCTACAACTTTAAACCATGATAGCTTGAGTCTTGAACCTCCGTGGGTGCTAGACAATCATCTGTTGACTTCCTCATAACCCATCTAACCAATGTATTTCATGAAAACATGAATCACTTGGCCTAGAAGTTCTTTAAATCCAAGATAAACCGAAAAGGAACAAATAGGCCTACAACTTTAAACCATGATAGCTTGAGTCTTGAACCTCCGTGGGTGCTAGACAATCATCTGTTGACTTCCTCATAACCCATCTAACCAATGTATTTCATGAAAACATGAATCACTTGGCCTAGAAGTTCTTTTAATCCAAGATAAACCGAAAAGGAACAAATAGGCCTACAACTTTAAACCATGATAGCTTGAGTCTTGAACCTCCGTGGGTGCTAGACAATCATCTGTTGACTTCCCCATAACCCATCTAACCAATGTATTTCATGAAAACATGAATCACTTGGCCTAGAAGTTCTTTTAATCCAAGATAAACCGAAAAGGAACAAATAGGCCTACAACTTTAAACCATGATAGCTTGAGTCTTGAACCTCAGTGGGTGCTAGACAATCATCTGTTGACTTCCTCATAACCCATCTAACCAATGTATTTCATGAAAACATGAATCACTTGGCCTAGAAGTTCTTTTAATCCAAGATAAACCGAAAAGGAACAAATAGGCCTACAACTTTAAACCATGATAGCTTGAGTCTTGAACCTCCGTGGGTGCTAGACAATCATCTGTTGACTTCCCCATAACCCATCTAACCAATGTATTTCATGAAAACATGAATCACTTGGCCTAGAAGTTCTTTTAATCCAAGATAAGCCGAAAAGGAACAAATAGGCCTACAACTTTAAACCATGATAGCTTGAGTCTTGAACCTCAGTGGGTGCTAGACAATCATCTGTTGACTTCCTCATAACCCATCTAACCAATGTATTTCATGAAAACATGAATCACTTGGCCTAGAAGTTCTTTTAATCCAAGATAAACCGAAAAGGAACAAATAGGCCTACAACTTTAAACCATGATAGCTTGAGTCTTGAACCTCGTGGGTGCTAGACAATCATCTGTTGACTTCCTCATAACCCATCTAACCAATGTATTTCATGAAAACATGAATCACTTGGCCTAGAAGTTCTTTTAATCCAAGATAAACCGAAAAGGAACAAATAGGCCTACAACTTTAAACCATGATAGCTTGAGTCTTGAACCTCCGTGGGTGCTAGACAATCATCTGTTGACTTCCTCATAACCCATCTAACCAATGTATTTCATGAAAACATGAATCACTTGGCCTAGAAGTTCTTTTAATCCAAGATAAACCGAAAAGGAACAAATAGGCCTACAACTTTAAACCATGATAGCTTGAGTCTTGAACATCAGTGTGTGCTAGACAATCATCTGTTGACTTCCTCATAACCCATCTAACCAATGTATTTCATGAAAACATGAATCACTTGGCCTAGAAGTTCTTTTAATCCAAGATAAACCGAAAAGGAACAAATAGGCCTACAACTTTAAACCATGATAGCTTGAGTCTTGAACCTCCGTGGGTGCTAGACAATCATCTGTTGACTTCCCCATAACTCATCTAACGAATGTATTTCATGAAAACATGAATCACTTGGCCTAGAAGTTCTTTTAATCCAAGATAAACCGAAAAGGAACAAATAGGCCTACAACTTTAAACCATGATAGCTTGAGTCTTGAACCTCCGTGGGTGCTAGACAATCATCTGTTGACTTCCCCATAACTCATCTAACCAATGTATTTCATGAAAACATGAATCACTTGGCCTAGAAGTTCTTTTAATCCAAGATAAGCCGAAAAGGAACAAATAGGCCTACAACTTTAAACCATGATAGCTTGAGTCTTGAACCACCGTATGTGCTAGACAATCATCTGTTGACTTCCCCATTTCCCATATAAACTATGTATTTCATGAAAACATGAATCACTTGGCCTAGAAGTTCTTTTAATCCAAGATAAACCGAAAAGGAACAAATAGGCCTACAACTTTAAACCATGATAGCTTGAGTCTTGAACCTCAGTGGGTGCTAGACAATCATCTGTTGACTTCCTCATAACCCATCTAACCAATGTATTTCATGAAAACATGAATCACTTGGCCTAGAAGTTCTTTTAATCCAAGATAAACCGAAAAGGAACAAATAGGCCTACAACTTTAAACCATGATAGCTTGAGTCTTGAACTTCCGTGGGTGCTAGACAATCATCTGTTGACTTCCTCATAACCCATCTAACCAATGTATTTCATGAAAACATGAATCACTCGGCCTAGAAGTTCTTTTAATCCAAGATAACCGAAAAGGAACAAATAGGCCTACAACTTTAAACCATGATAGCTTGAGTCTTGAACTTCGTGGGTGCTAGACAATCATCTGTTGACTTCCTCATAACCCATCTAACCAATGTATTTCATGAAAACATGAATCACTTGGCCTAGAAGTTCTTTTAATCCAAGATAAACCGAAAAGGAACAAATAGGCCTACAACTTTAAACCATGATAGCTTGAGTCTTGAACCTCAGTGGGTGCTAGACAATCATCTGTTGACTTCCTCATAACCCATCTAACCAATGTATTTCATGAAAACATGAATCACTTGGCCTAGAAGTTCTTTTAATCCAAGATAAACCGAAAAGGAACAAATAGGCCTACAACTTTAAACCATGATAGCTTGAGTCTTGAACCTCCGTGGGTGCTAGACAATCATCTGTTGACTTCCTCATAACCCATCTAACCAATGTATTTCATGAAAACATGAATCACTTGGCCTAGAAGTTCTTTTAATCCAAGATAAACCGAAAAGGAACAAATAGGCCTACAACTTTAAACCATGATAGCTTGAGTCTTGAACCTCCGTGGGTGCTAGACAATCATCTGTTGACTTCCTCATAACCCATCTAACCAATGTATTTCATGAAAACATGAATCACTTGGCCTAGAAGTTCTTTTAATCCAAGATAAACCGAAAAGGAACAAATAGGCCTACAACTTTAAACCATGATAGCTTGAGTCTTGAACCTCCGTGGGTGCTAGACAATCATCTGTTGACTTCCTCATAACCCATCTAACCAATGTATTTCATGAAAACATGAATCACTTGGCCTAGAAGTTCTTTTAATCCAAGATAAACCGAAAAGGAACAAATAGGCCTACAACTTTAAACCATGATAGCTTGAGTCTTGAATCTCTGTGGGTGCTAGACAATCATCTGTTGACTTCCTCATAACCCATCTAACCAATGTATTTCATGAAAACATGAATCACTTGGCCTAGAAGTTCTTTTAATCCAAGATAAACCGAAAAGGAACAAATAGGCCTACAACTTTAAACCATGATAGCTTGAGTCTTGAACCTCCTGGGTGCTAGACAATCATCTGTTGACTTCCTCATAACCCATCTAACCAATGTATTTCATGAAAACATGAATCACTTGGCCTAGAAGTTCTTTTAATCCAAGATAAACCGAAAAGGAACAAATAGGCCTACAACTTTAAACCATGATAGCTTGAGTCTTGAACCTCCGTGGGTGCTAGACAATCATCATTGACTTCCTCATAACCCATCTAACCAATGTATTTCATGAAAACATGAATCACTTGGCCTAGAAGTTCTTTTAATCCAAGATAAACCGAAAAGGAACAAATAGGCCTACAACTTTAAACCATGATAGCTTGAGTCTTGAACCTCCGTGGGTGCTAGACAATCATCTGTTGACTTCCTCATAACCCATCTAACCAATGTATTTCATGAAAACATGAATCACTTGGCCTAGAAGTTCTTTTAATCCAAGATAAAGCGAAAATGGACAAATAGGCCTACAACTTTAAACCATGATAGCTTGAGTCTTGAACCTCAGTGGGTGCTAGACAATCATCTGTTGACTTCCTCATAACCCATCTAACCAATGTATTTCATGAAAACATGAATCACTTGGCCTAGAAGTTCTTTTAATCCAAGATAAACCGAAAAGGAACAAATAGGCCTACAACTTTAAACCATGATAGCTTGAGTCTTGAACCTCAGTGGGTGCTAGACAATCATCTGTTGACTTCCTCATAACCCATCTAACCAATGTATTTCATGAAAACATGAATCACTTGGCCTAGAAGTTCTTTTAATCCAAGATAAACCGAAAAGGAACAAATAGGCCTACAACTTTAAACCATGATAGCTTGAGTCTTGAACCTCCGTGGGTGCTAGACAATCATCTGTTGACTTCCTCATAACCCATCTAACCAATGTATTTCATGAAAACATGAATCACTTGGCCTAGAAGTTCTTTTAATCCAAGATAAACCGAAAAGGAACAAATAGGCCTACAACTTTAAACCATGATAGCTTGAGTCTTGAACCTCCGTGGGTGCTAGACAATCATCTGTTGACTTCCCCATAACTCATCTAACCAATGTATTTCATGAAAACATGAATCACTTGGCCTACAAGTTCTTTTAATCCAAGATAAACCGAAATGGAACAAATAGGCCTACAACTTTAAACCATGATAGCTTGAGTCTTGAACTTCCGTGGGTGCTAGACAATCATCTGTTGACTTCCTCATAACCCATCTAACCAATGTATTTCATGAAAACATGAATCACTTGGCCTAGAAGTTCTTTTAATCCAAGATAAACCGAAAAGGAACAAATAGGCCTACAACTTTAAACCATGATAGCTTGAGCCTTGAACCTTCGTGTGTGCTAGACAATCATCTGTTGACTTCCTCATAACCCATCTAACCAATGTATTTCATGAAAACATGAATCACTTGGCCTAGAAGTTCTTTTAATCCAAGATAAACCGAAAAGGAACAAATAGGCCTACAACTTTAAACCATGATAGCTTGAGTCTTGAACCTCGGTGGGTGCTAGACAATCATCTGTTGACTTCCCCATAACCCATCTAACCAATGTATTTCATGAAAACATGAATCACTTGGCCTAGAAGTTCTTTTAATCCAAGATAAACCGAAAAGGAACAAATAGGCCTACAACTTTAAACCATGATAGCTTGAGTCTTGAACCTCCGTGGGTGCTAGACAATCATCTGTTGACTTCCTCATAACCCATCTAACCAATGTATTTCATGAAAACATGAATCACTTGGCCTAGAAGTTCTTTTAATCCAATATAAACCGAAAAGGAACAAATAGGCCTACAACTTTAAACCATTATAGCTTGAGTCATAAACCTCAGTGGGTGCTAGACAATCATCTGTTGACTTCCTCATAACCCATCTAACCAATGTATTTCATGAAAACATGAATCACTTGGCCTAGAAGTTCTTTTAATCCAAGATAAACCGAAAAGGAACAAATAGGCCTACAACTTTAAACCATGATAGCTTGAGTCTTGAACCTCCGTGGGTGCTAGACAATCATCTGTTGACTTCCTCATAACCCATCTAACCAATGTATTTCATGAAAACATGAATCACTTGGCCTAGAAGTTCTTTTAATCCAAGATAAACCGAAAAGGAACAAATAGGCCTACAACTTTAAACCATGATAGCTTGAGTCTTGAACCTCCTGGGTGCTAGACAATCATCTGTTGACTTCCTCATAACCCATCTAACCAATGTATTTCATGAAAACATGAATCACTTGGCCTAGAAGTTCTTTTAATCCAAGATAAACCGAAAAGGAACAAATAGGCCTACAACTTTAAACCATGATAGCTTGAGTCTTGAACCTCCGTGGGTGCTAGACAATCATCTGTTGACTTCCTCATAACCCATCTAACCAATGTATTTCATGAAAACATGAATCACTTGGCCTAGAAGTTCTTTTAATCCAAGATAAATCGAAAAGGAACAAATAGGCCTACAACTTTAAACCATGATAGCTTGAGTCTTGAACCTCCGTGGGTGCTAGACAATCATCTGTTGACTTCCTCATAACCCATCTAACCAATGTATTTCATGAAAACATGAATCACTTGGCCTAGAAGTTCTTTTAATCCAAGATAAACCGAAAAGGAACAAATAGGCCTACAACTTTAAACCATGATAGCTTGAGTCTTGAACCTCCGTGGGTGCTAGACAATCATCTGTTGACTTCCTCATAACCCATCTAACCAATGTATTTCATGAAAACATGAATCACTTGGCCTAGAAGTTCTTTTAATCCAAGATAAACCGAAAAGGAACAAATAGGCCTACAACTTTAAACCATGATAGCTTGAGTCTTGAACCTCCGTGGGTGCTAGACAATCATCAGTTGACTTCCCCATAACCCATCTAACCAATGTATTTCATGAAAACATGAATCACTTGGCCTAGAAGTTCTTTTAATCCAAGATAAAGCGAAAAGGAACAAATAGGCCTACAACTTTAAACCATGATAGCTTGAGTCTTGAACCTCCGTGGGTGCTAGACAATCATCTGTTGACTTCCCCATAACTCATCTAACCAATGTATTTCATGAAAACATGAATCACTTGGCCTAGAAGTTCTTTTAATCCAAGATAAACCGAAAAGGAACAAATAGGCCTACAACTTTAAACCATGATAGCTTGAGTCTTGAACCTCCGTGGGTGCTAGACAATCATCTGTTGACTTCCTCATAACCCATCTAACCAATGTATTTCATGAAAACATGAATCACTTGGCCTAGAAGTTCTTTTAATCCAAGATAAACCGAAAAGGAACAAATAGGCCTACAACTTTAAACCATGATAGCTTGAGTCTTGAACAACAGTGGGTGCTAGACAATCATCTGTTGACTTCCTCATAACCCATCTAACCAATGTATTTCATGAAAACATGAATCACTTGGCCTAGAAGTTCTTTTAATCCAAGATAAACCGAAAAGGAACAAATAGGCCTACAACTTTAAACCATGATAGCTTGAGTCTTGCACCTCAGTGGGTGCTAGACAATCATCTGTTGACTTCCTCATAACCCATCTAACCAATGTATTTCATGAAAACATGAATCACTTGGCCTAGAAGTTCTTTTAATCCAAGATAAACCGAAAAGGAACAAATAGGCCTACAACTTTAAACCATGATAGCTTGAGTCTTGAACCTCCGTGGGTGCTAGACAATCATCTGTTGACTTCCTCATAACCCATCTAACCAATGTATTTCATGAAAACATGAATCACTTGGCCTAGAAGTTCTTTTAATCCAAGATAAAGCGAAAAGTAACAAATAGTCATACAACTTTAAACCATTATATCTTGAGTCTTGAACCTCAGTGATTTTTAGACAATCATCTGTTGACTTCCCCATAACCCATCTAACCAATGTATTTCATGAAAACATGAATCACTTGGCCTAGAAGTTCTATTAATCCAAGATAATCCGAAAAGGAACAAATAGGCCTACAACTTTAAACCATGATAGCTTGAGTCTTGAACCTCCGTGGGTGCTAGACAATCATCTGTTGACTTCCTCATAACCCATCTAACCAATGTATTTCATGAAAACATGAATCACTTGGCCTAGAAGTTCTTTTAATCCAAGATAAACCGAAAAGGAACAAATAGGCCTACAACTTTAAACCATGATAGCTTGAGTCTTGAACCTCGTGTGTGCTAGACAATCATCTGTTGACTTCCCCATAACTCATCTAACCAATGTATTTCATGAAAACATGAATCACTTGGCCTAGAAGTTCTTTTAATCCAAGATAAACCGAAAAGGAACAAATAGGCCTACAACTTTAAACCATGATAGCTTGAGTCTTGAACCTCCGTGGGTGCTAGACAATCATCTGTTGACTTCCTCATAACCCATCTAACCAATGTATTTCATGAAAACATGAATCACTTGGCCTAGAAGTTCTTTTAATCCAAGATAAACCGAAAAGGAACAAATAGGCCTACAACTTTAAACCATGATAGCTTGAGTCTTGAACGTCAGTGGGTGCTAGACAATCATCTGTTGACTTCCTCATAACCCATCTAACCAATGTATTTCATGAAAACATGAATCACTTGGCCTAGAAGTTCTTTTAATCCAAGATAAACCGAAAAGGAACAAATAGGCCTACAACTTTAAACCATGATAGCTTGAGTCTTGAACCTCAGTGGGTGCTAGACAATCATCTGTTGACTTCCCCATAACACATCTAACCAATGTATTTCATGAAAACATGAATCACTTGGCCTAATAGTTCTTTTAATCCAAGATAAACCGAAAAGGAACAAATAGGCCTACAACTTTAAACCATGATAGATTGAGTCTTGAACCATCGTGGGTGCTAGACAATCATCTGTTGACCTCCGCATAACCCATCTAACCAATGTATTTCATGAAAACATGAATCACTTGGCCTAGAAGTTCTTTTAATCGAAGATAAACCGAAAAGGAACAAATAGGCCTACAACTTTAAACCATGATAGCTTGAGTCTTGAATCTCCGTGGGTGCTAGACAATCATCTGTTGACTTCCTCATAACCCATCTAACCAATGTATTTCATGAAATCATGAATCACTTGGCCTCGAAGTCTATTAATCCAATATAAACCGAAAAGGAACAAATAGCACCCCAAAAATAAACCATGATAGCTTGAGTCTTGAACCACCGTGGGTGCTAGACAATCATCTGTTGACTTCCTCATAGCCCATCTAACCAATGTATTTCATGAAAACATGAATCACTTGGCCTAGAAGTTCTTTTAATCCAAGATAAACCGAAAAGGAACAAATAGGCCTACAACTTTAAACCATGATAGCTTGAGTCTTGAACCACCGTGGGTGCTAGACAATCATCTGTTGACTTCCTCATAGCCCATCTAACCAATGTATTTCATGAAAACATGAATCACTTGGCCTAGAAGTTCTTTTAATCCAAGATAAACCGAAAAGGAACAAATAGGCCTACAACTTTAAACCATGATAGCTTGAGTCTTGAACCTCCATGGGTGCTAGACAATCATCTGTTGACTTCCTCATAACCCATCTAACCAATGTATTTCATGAAAACATGAATCACTTGGCCTAGAAGTTCTTTTAATCCAAGATAAACCGAAAAGGAACAAATAGGCCTACAACTTTAAACCATGATAGCTTGAGTCTTGAACCTCCGTGGGTGCTAGACAATCATCTGTTGACTTCCTCATAACCCATCTAACCAATGTATTTCATGAAAACATGAATCACTTGGCCTAGAAGTTCTTTTAATCCAAGATAAACCGAAAAGGAACAAATAGGCCTACAACTTTAAACCATGATAGCTTGAGTCTTGAATCTACGTGGGTGCTAGACAATCATCTGTTGACTTCCTCATAACCCATCTAACCAATGTATTTCATGAAAACATGAATCACTTGGCCTAGAAGTTCTTTTAATCCAAGATAAACCGAAAAGGAACAAATAGGCCTACAACTTTAAACCATGATAGCTTGAGTCTTGAACCTCGGTGGGTGCTAGACAATCATCTGTTGACTTCCTCATAACCCATCTAACCAATGTATTTCATGAAAACATGAATCACTTGGCCTAGAAGTTCTTTTAATCCAAGATAAACCGAAAAGGAACAAATAGGCCTACAACTTTAAACCATGATAGCTTGAGTCTTGAATCTCCGTGGGTGCTAGACAATCATCTGTTGACTTCCTCATAACCCATCTAACCAATGTATTTCATGAAAACATGAATCACTTGGCCTAGAAGTTCTTTTAATCCAAGATAAAGCGAAAAGGAACAAATAGGCCTACAACTTTAAACCATGATAGCTTGAGTCTTGAACCTCCGTGGGTGCTAGACAATCATCTGTTGACTTCCTCATAACCCATCTAACCAATGTATTTCATGAAAACATGAATCACTTGGCCTAGAAGTTCTTTTAATCCAAGATAAACCGAAAAGGAACAAATAGGCCTACAACTTTAAACCATGATAGCTTGAGTCTTGAACCTTCGTGAGTGCTAGACAATCATCTGTTGACTTCCTCATAACCCATCTAACCAATGTATTTCATGAAAACATGAATCACTTGGCCTAGAAGTTCTTTTAATCCAAGATAAACCGAAAAGGAACAAATAGGCCTACAACTTTAAACCATGATAGCTTGAGTCTTGAACCTCCGTGGGTGCTAGACAATCATCTGTTGACTTCCTCATAACCCATCTAACCAATGTATTTCATGAAAACATGAATCACTTGGCCTAGAAGTTCTTTTAATCCAAGATAAACCGAAAAGGAACAAATAGGCCTACAACTTTAAACCATGATAGCTTGAGTCTTGAATCTCCGTGGGTGCTAGACAATCATCTGTTGACTTCCTCATAACCCATCTAACCAATGTATTTCATGAAAACATGAATCAATCGGCCTAGAAGTTCTTTTAATCCAAGATAAGCCGAAAGAGATCAAGTAGGCCTACAGCTTTATGCCATGATAGCTTGAGTCTTACAGCTCCGTGGGTGCTAGACAATCATCTGTTGACTTCCTCATCACCCATCTAACCAATGTATTTCATGAAAACATGAATCACTTGGCCTAGAAGTTCTTTTAATCCAAGATAAACCGAAAAGGAACAAATAGGCCTACAACTTTAAACCATGATAGCTTGAGTCTTGAACCACCGTGGGTGCTAGACAATCATCTGTTGACTTCCTCATAACCCATCTAACCAATGTATTTCATGAAAACATGAATCACTTGGCCTAGAAGTTCTTTTAATCCAAGATAAACCGAAAAGGAACAAATAGGCCTACAACTTTAAACCATGATAGCTTGAGTCTTGAACCTCAGTGGGTGCTAGACAATCATCTGTTGACTTCCTCATAACCCATCTAACCAATGTATTTCATGAAAACATGAATCACTTGGCCTAGAAGTTCTTTTAATCCAAGATAAGCCGAAAAGGAACAAATAGGCCTACAACTTTAAACCATGATAGCTTGAGTCTTGAACCTCCGTGGGTGCTAGACAATCATCTGTTGACTTCCTCATAACCCATCTAACCAATGTATTTCATGAAAACATGAATCACTTGGCCTAGAAGTTCTTTTAATCCAAGATAAACCGAAAAGGAACAAATAGGCCTACAACTTTAAACCATGATAGCTTGAGTCTTGAACCATCGGGGTGCTAGACAATCATCTGTTGACTTCCTCATAACCCATCTAACCAATGTATTTCATGAAAACATGAATCACTTGGCCTAGAAGTTCTTTTAATCCAAGATAAACCGAAAAGGAACAAATAGGCCTACAACTTTAAACCATGATAGCTTGAGTCTTGAACCTCCGTGGGTGCTAGACAATCATCTGTTGACTTCCTCATAACCCATCTAACCAATGTATTTCATGAAAACATGAATCACTTGGCCTAGAAGTTCTTTTAATCCAAGATAAACCGAAAAGGAACAAATAGGCCTACAACTTTAAACCATGATAGCTTGAGTCTTGAATCTCGGTGGGTGCTAGACAATCATCTGTTGACTTCCTCATAACCCATCTAACCAATGTATTTCATGAAAACATGAATCACTTGGCCTAGAAGTTCTTTTAATCCAAGATAAACCGAAAAGGAACAAATAGGCCTACAACTTTAAACCATGATAGCTTGAGTCTTGAACCTCAGTGGGTGCTAGACAATCATCTGTTGACTTCCTCATAACCCATCTAACCAATGTATTTCATGAAAACATGAATCACTTGGCCTAGAAGTTCTTTTAATCCAAGATAAACCGAAAAGGAACAAATAGGCCTACAACTTTAAACCATGATAGCTTGAGTCTTGAACCTCCGTGGGTGCTAGACAATCATCTGTTGACTTCCCTCATAACCCATCTAACCAATGTATTTCATGAAAACATGAATCACTTGGCCTAGAAGTTCTTTTAATTTAAGATAAGCCGAAAAGGAACAAATAGGCCTACAACTTTAAACCATGATAGCTTGAGTCTTGAACCTCCGTGGGTGCTAGACAATCATCTGTTGACTTCCTCATAACCCATCTAACCAATGTATTTCATGAAAACATGAATCACTTGGCCTAGAAGTTCTTTTAATCCAAGATAAACCGAAAAGGAACAAATAGGCCTACAACTTTAAACCATGATAGCTTGAGTCTTGAATCTCGGTGGGTGCTAGACAATCATCTGTTGACTTCCTCATAACCCATCTAACCAATGTATTTCATGAAAACATGAATCACTTGGCCTAGAAGTTCTTTTAATCCAAGATAAACCGAAAAGGAACAAATAGGCCTACAGCTTTAAACCATGATAGCTTGAGTCTTGAACCTCCGTGGGTGCTAGACAATCATCATTGACTTCCTCATAACCCATCTAACCAATGTATTTCATGAAAACATGAATCACTTGGCCTAGAAGTTCTTTTAATCCAAGATAAACCGAAAAGGAACAAATAGGCCTACAACTTTAAACCATGATAGCTTGAGTCTTGAACCTCCGTGGGTGCTAGACAATCATCTGTTGACTTCCTCATAACCCATCTAACCAATGTATTTCATGAAAACATGAATCACTTGGCCTAGAAGTTCTTTTAATCCAAGATAAACCGAAAAGGAACAAATAGGCCTACAACTTTAAACCATGATAGCTTGAGTCCTAAACCTCAGTGGGTGCTAGACAATCATCTGTTGACTTCCTCATAACCCATCTAACCAATGTATTTCATGAAAACATGAATCACTTGGCCTAGAAGTTCTTTTAATCCAAGATAAACCGAAAAGGAACAAATAGGCCTACAACTTTAAACCATGATAGCTTGAGTCTTGAACCTCAGTGGGTGCAAGTCAAACATCTGTTGACTTCCTCATAACCCATCTAACCAATGTATTTCATGAAAACATGAATCACTTGGCCTAGAAGTTCTTTTAATCCAAGATAAGCCGAAAAGGAACAAATATGCCTAAAACTTTAAACCATTATAGCTTTATTCTTGAAAATCAGATGGTGCTAGACAATCATCTGTTGACTTCCTCATAACCCATCTAACCAATGTATTTCATGAAAACATGAATCACTTGGCCTAGAAGTTCTTTTAATCCAAGATAAACCGAAAAGGAACAAATAGGCCTACAACTTTAAACCATGATAGCTTGAGTCTTGAACCTTCGTGGGTGCTAGACAATCATCTGTTGACTTCCTCATAACCCATCTAACCAATGTATTTCATGAAAACATGAATCACTTGGCCTAGAAGTTCTTTTAATCCAAGATAAACCGAAAAGGAACAAATAGGCCGACAACTTTAAACCATGATAGCTTGAGTCTTGAACCACCGTGGGTGCTAGACAATCATCTGTTGACTTCCTCATAGCCCATCTAACCAATGTATTTCATGAAAACATGAATCACTTGGCCTAGAAGTTCTTTTAATCCAAGATAAACCGAAAAGGAACAAATAGGCCTACAACTTTAAACCATGATAGCTTGAGTCTTGAACCTCTGTGAGTGCTAGACAATCATCTGTTGACTTCCTCATAACCCATCTAACCAATGTATTTCATGAAAACATGAATCACTTGGCCTAGAAGTTCTTTTAATCCAAGATAAACCGAAAAGGAACAAATAGGCCTACAACTTTAAACCATGATAGCTTGAGTCTTGAACCTCAGTGGGTGCTAGACAATCATCTGTTGACTTCCTCATAACCCATCTAACCAATGTATTTCATGAAAACATGAATCACTTGGCCTAGAAGTTCTTTTAATCCAAGATAAACCGAAAAGGAACAAATAGGCCTACAACTTTAAACCATGATAGCTTGAGTCTTGAACCTCCGTGGGTGCTAGACAATCATCTGTTGACTTCCTCATAACCCATCTAACCAATGTATTTCATGAAAACATGAATCACTCGGCCTAGAAGTTCTTTTAATCCAAGATAAGCCGAAAAGGAACAAATAGGCCCACAACTTTAAACCATGATAGCTTGAGTCTTGAACCTCAGTGGGTGCTAGACAATCATCTGTTGACTTCCTCATAACCCATCTAACCAATGTATTTCATGAAAACATGAATCACTTGGCCTTCAAGTTCTTTTAATCCAAGATAAACCGAAAAGGAACAAATAGGCCTACAACTTTAAACCATGATAGCTTGAGTCTTGAATCTCGGTGGGTGCTAGACAATCATCTGTTGACTTCCTCATAACCCATCTAACCAATGTATTTCATGAAAACATGAATCACTTGGCCTAGAAGTTCTTTTAATCCAAGATAAACCGAAAAGGAACAAATAGGCCTACAACTTTAAACCATGATAGCTTGAGTCTTGAACCTCGTGGGTGCTAGACAATCATCTGTTGACTTCCTCATAACCCATCTAACCAATGTATTTCATGAAAACATGAATCACTTGGCCTAGAAGTTCTTTTAATCCAAGATAAACCGAAAAGGAACAAATAGGCCTACAACTTTAAACCATGATAGCTTGAGTCTTGAACCTCCGTGGGTGCTAGACAATCATCTGTTGACTTCCTCATAACCCATCTAACCAATGTATTTCATGAAAACATGAATCACTTGGCCTAGAAGTTCTTTTAATCCAAGATAAACCGAAAAGGAACAAATAGGCCTACAACTTTAAACCATGATAGCTTGAGTCTTGAACCTCAGTGGGTGCTAGACAATCATCTGTTGACTTCCTCATAACCCATCTAACCAATGTATTTCATGAAAACATGAATCACTTGGCCTAGAAGTTCTTTTAATCCAAGATAAACCGAAAAGGAACAAATAGGCCTACAACTTTAAACCATGATAGCTTGAGTCTTGAACCTCCGTGGGTGCTAGACAATCATCTGTTGACTTCCTCATAACCCATCTAACCAATGTATTTCATGAAAACATGAATCACTTGGCCTACAAGTTCTTTTAATCCAAGATAAACGGAAAAGGAACAAATAGGCCTACAACTTTAAACCATGATAGCTGGAGTCTTGAACCTCAGAGGGTGCTATACAATCATCTGTTGACTTCCTCATATGACATCTAACCATTGTATTTCATGAAATCATGAATAACTTGGCCTAGAAGTTCTTTTAATCCAAGATAAACCGAAAAGGAACAAATAGGCCTACAACTTTAAACCATGATAGCTTGAGTCTTGAACCTTCGTGGGTGCTAGACAATCATCTGTTGACTTCCTCATAACCCATCTAACCAATGTATTTCATGAAAACATGAATCACTTGGCCTAGAAGTTCTTTTAATCCAAGATAAGCGAAAAGGAACAAATAGGCCTACAACTTTAAACCATGATAGATTGAGTCTTGAACCATCGTGGGTGCTAGACAATCATCTGTTGACTTCCTCATAACCCATCTAACCAATGTATTTCATGAAAACATGAATCACTTGGCCTAGAAGTTCTTTTAATCCAAGATAAACCGAAAAGGAACAAATAGGCCTACAACTTTAAACCATGATAGCTTGAGTCTTGAACCTCAGTGGGTGCTAGACAATCATCTGTTGACTTCCTCATAACCCATCTAACCAATGTATTTCATGAAAACATGAATCACTTGGCCTAGAAGTTCTTTTAATCCAAGATAAACCGAAAAGGAACAAATAGGCCTACAACTTTAAACCATGATAGCTTGAGTCTTGAACCTCCGTGGGTGCTAGACAATCATCTGTTGACTTCCTCATAACCCATCTAACCAATGTATTTCATGAAAACATGAATCACTTGGCCTAGAAGTTCTTTTAATCCAAGATAATCCGAAAAGGAACAAATAGGCCTACAACTTTAAACCATGATAGCTTGAGTCTTGAACCTCCGTGGGTGCTAGACAATCATCTGTTGACTTCCTCATAACCCATCTAACCAATGTATTTCATGAAAACATGAATCACTTGGCCTAGAAGTTCTTTTAATCCAAGATAAACCGAAAAGGAACAAATAGGCCTACAACTTTAAACCATGATAGCTTGAGTCTTGAACCTCAGTGGGTGCTAGACAATCATCTGTTGACTTCCTCATAACCCATCTAACCAATGTATTTCATGAAAACATGAATCACTTGGCCTAGAAGTTCTTTTAATCCAAGATAAACCGAAAAGGAACAAATAGGCCTACAACTTTAAACCATGATAGCTTGAGTCTTGAACCTCGTGGGTGCTAGACAATCATCTGTTGACTTCCTCATAACCCATCTAACCAATGTATTTCATGAAAACATGAATCACTTGGCCTAGAAGTTCTTTTAATCCAAGATAAACCGAAAAGGAACAAATAGGCCTACAACTTTAAACCATGATAGCTTGAGTCTTGAACCTCCGTGGGTGCTAGACAATCATCTGTTGACTTCCTCATAACCCATCTAACCAATGTATTTCATGAAAACATGAATCACTTGGCCTAGAAGTTCTTTTAATCCAAGATAAACCGAAAAGGAACAAATAGGCCTACAACTTTAAACCATGATAGCTTGAGTCTTGAACCTCCGTGGGTGCTAGACAATCATCTGTTGACTTCCTCATAACCCATCTAACCAATGTATTTCATGAAAACATGAATCACTTGGCCTAGAAGTTCTTTTAATCCAAGATAAACCGAAAAGGAACAAATAGGCCTACAACTTTAAACCATGATAGCTTGAGTCTTGAACCTCCGTGGGTGCTAGACAATCATCTGTTGACTTCCTCATAACCCATCTAACCAATGTATTTCATGAAAACATGAATCACTTGGCCTAGAAGTTCTTTTAATCCAAGATAAGCGAAAAGGAACAAATAGGCCTACAACTTTAAACCATGATAGCTTGAGTCTTGAACCTCCGTGGGTGCTAGACAATCATCTGTTGACTTCCTCATAACCCATCTAACCAATGTATTTCATGAAAACATGAATCACTTGGCCTAGAAGTTCTTTTAATCCAAGATAAACCGAAAAGGAACAAATAGGCCTACAACTTTAAACCATGATAGCTTGAGTCTTGAACCTCGTGGGCGCTAGACAATCATCTGTTGACTTCCTCATAACCCATCTAACCAATGTATTTCATGAAAACATGAATCACTTGGCCTAGAAGTTCTTTTAATCCAAGATAAACCGAAAAGGAACAAATAGGCCTACAACTTTAAACCATGATAGCTTGAGTCTTGAACCTCCGTGGGTGCTAGACAATCATCTGTTGACTTCCTCATAACCCATCTAACCAATGTATTTCATGAAAACATGAATCACTTGGCCTAGAAGTTCTTTTAATCCAAGATAAACCGAAAAGGAACAAATAGGCCTACAACTTTAAACCATGATAGCTTGAGTCTTGAACCTCAGTGGGTGCTAGACAATCATCTGTTGACTTCCTCATAACCCATCTAACCAATGTATTTCATGAAAACATGAATCACTTGGCCTAGAAGTTCTTTTCATCCAAGATAAGCCGAAAAGGAACAAATAGGCCTACAACTTTAAACCATGATAGCCTGAGCCGTGAACCTACGAGATACATAGACAATCATCTGTTGACTTCCTCATAACCCATCTAACCAATGTATTTCATGAAAACATGAATCACTTGGCCTAGAAGTTCTTTTAATCCAAGATAAACCGAAAAGGAACAAATAGGCCTACAACTTTAAACCATGATAGCTTGAGTCTTGAACCTCCGTGGGTGCTAGACAATCATCTGTTGACTTCCTCATAACCCATCTAACCAATGTATTTCATGAAAACATGAATCACTTGGCCTAGAAGTTCTTTTAATCCAAGATAAACCGAAAAGGAACAAATAGGCCTACAACTTTAAACCATGATAGCTTGAGTCTTGAACCTCCGTGGGTGCTAGACAATCATCTGTTGACTTCCTCATAACCCATCTAACCAATGTATTTCATGAAAACATGAATCACTTGGCCTAGAAGTTCTTTTAATCCAAGATAAACCGAAAAGGAACAAATAGGCCTACAACTTTAAACCATGATAGCTTGAGTCTTGAACCTCCGTGGGTGCTAGACAATCATCTGTTGACTTCCTCATAACCCATCTAACCAATGTATTTCATGAAAACATGAATCACTTGGCCTAGAAGTTCTTTTAATCCAAGATAAACCGAAAAGGAACAAATAGGCCTACAACTTTAAACCATGATAGCTTGAGTCTTGAACCTCCGTGGGTGCTAGACAATCATCTGTTGACTTCCTCATAACCCATCTAACCAATGTATTTCATGAAAACATGAATCACTTGGCCTAGAAGTTCTTTTAATCCAAGATAAACCGAAAAGGAACAAATAGGCCTACAACTTTAAACCATGATAGCTTGAGTCTTGAACTTCGGTGGGTGCTAGACAATCATCTGTTGACTTCCTCATAACCCATCTAACCAATGTATTTCATGAAAACATGAATCACTTGGCCTAGAAGTTCTTTTAATCCAAGATAAAGCGAAAAGGAACAAATAGGCCTACAACTTTAAACCATGATAGCTTGAGTCTTGAACCTCCGTGGGTGCTAGACAATCATCTGTTGACTTCCTCATAACCCATCTAACCAATGTATTTCATGAAAACATGAATCACTTGGCCTAGAAGTTCTTTTAATCCAAGATAAACCGAAAAGGAACAAATAGGCCTACAACTTTAAACCATGATAGCTTGAGTCTTGAACCTCCGTGGGTGCTAGACAATCATCTGTTGACTTCCTCATAACCCATCTAACCAATGTATTTCATGAAAACATGAATCACTTGGCCTAGAAGTTCTTTTAATCCAAGATAAACCGAAAAGGAACAAATAGGCCTACAACTTTAAACCATGATAGCTTGAGTCTTGAACCTCGGTGGGTGCTAGACAATCATCTGTTGACTTCCTCATAACCCATCTAACCAATGTATTTCATGAAAACATGAATCACTTGGCCTAGAAGTTCTTTTAATCCAAGATAAACCGAAAAGGAACAAATAGGCCTACAACTTTAAACCATGATAGCTTGAGTCTTGAACCTTCGTGGGTGCTAGACAATCATCTGTTGACTTCCTCATAACCCATCTAACCAATGTATTTCATGAAAACATGAATCACTTGGCCTAGAAGTTCTTTTAATCCAAGATAAACCGAAAAGGAACAAATAGGCCTACAACTTTAAACCATGATAGCTTGAGTCTTGAACATCAGAGGGTGCTAGACAATCATCTGTTGACTTCCTCATAACCCATCTAACCAATGTATTTCATGAAAACATGAATCACTTGGCCTAAAAGTTCTTTTAATCCAAGATAAACCGAAAAGGAACAAATAGGCCTACAACTTTAAACCATGATAGCTTGAGTCTTGAACCTCCGTGGGTGCTAGACAATCATCTGTTGACTTCCTCATAACCCATCTAACCAATGTATTTCATGAAAACATGAATCACTTGGCCTAGAAGTTCTTTTAATCCAAGATAAACCGAAAAGGAACAAATAGGCCTACAACTTTAAACCATGATAGCTTGAGTCTTGAACCTTCGTGAGTGCTAGACAATCATCTGTTGACTTCCTCATAACCCATCTAACCAATGTATTTCATGAAAACATGAATCACTTGGCCTAGAAGTTCTTTTAATCCAAGATAAACCGAAAAGGAACAAATAGGCCTACAACTTTAAACCATGATAGCTTGAGTCTTGAACCTCCGTGGGTGCTAGACAATCATCTGTTGACTTCCTCATAACCCATCTAACCAATGTATTTCATGAAAACATGAATCACTTGGCCTAGAAGTTCTTTTAATCCAAGATAAACCGAAAAGGAACAAATAGGCCTACAACTTTAAACCATGATAGCTTGAGTCTTGAACCTCCGTGGGTGCTAGACAATCATCTATTGACTTCCTCATAACCCATCTAACCAATGTATTTCATGAAAACATGAATCACTTGGCCTAGAAGTTCTTTTAATCCAAGATAAACCGAAAAGGAACAAATAGGCCTACAACTTTAAACCATGATAGCTTGAGTCTTGAACCTCCGTGGGTGCTAGACAATCATCTGTTGACTTCCTCATAACCCATCTAACCAATGTATTTCATGAAAACATGAATCACTTGGCCTAGAAGTTCTTTTAATCCAAGATAAACCGAAAAGGAACAAATAGGCCTACAACTTTAAACCATGATAGCTTGAGTCTTGAACCTCGTGGGTGCTAGACAATCATCTGTTGACTTCCTCATAACCCATCTAACCAATGTATTTCATGAAAACATGAATCACTTGGCCTAGAAGTTCTTTTAATCCAAGATAAACCGAAAAGGAACAAATAGGCCTACAACTTTAAACCATGATAGCTTGAGTCTTGAACCTCCGTGGGTGCTAGACAATCATCTGTTGACTTCCTCATAACCCATCTAACCAATGTATTTCATGAAAACATGAATCACTTGGCCTAGAAGTTCTTTTAATCCAAGATAAACCGAAAAGGAACAAATAGGCCTACAACTTTAAACCATGATAGCTTGAGTCTTGAACCTCCGTGGGTGCTAGACAATCATCTGTTGACTTCCTCATAACCCATCTAACCAATGTATTTCATGAAAACATGAATCACTTGGCCTAGAAGTTCTTTTAATCCAAGATAAACAGAAAAGGAACAAATAGGCCTACAACTTTAAACCATGATAGCTTGAGTCTTGAATCTCCGTGGGTGCTAGACAATCATCTGTTGACTTCCTCATAACCCATCTAACCAATGTATTTCATGAAAACATGAATCACTTGGCCTAGAAGTTCTTTTAATCCAAGATAAACCGAAAAGGAACAAATAGGCCTACAACTTTAAACCATGATAGCTTGAGTCTTGAACCTCCGTGGGTGCTAGACAATCATCTGTTGACTTCCTCATAACCCATCTAACCAATGTATTTCATGAAAACATGAATCACTTGGCCTAGAAGTTCTTTTAATCCAAGATAAACCGAAAAGGAACAAATAGGCCTACAACTTTAAACCATGATAGCTTGAGTCTTGAACCTCCGTGGGTGCTAGACAATCATCTGTTGACTTCCTCATAACCCATCTAACCAATGTATTTCATGAAAACATGAATCACTTGGCCTAGAAGTTCTTTTAATCCAAGATAAACCGAAAAGGAACAAATAGGCCTACAACTTTAAACCATGATAGCTTGAGTCTTGAACCTCCGTGGGTGCTAGACAATCATCTGTTGACTTCCTCATAACCCATCTAACCAATGTATTTCATGAAAACATGAATCACTTGGCCTAGAAGTTCTTTTAATCCAAGATAAACCGAAAAGGAACAAATAGGCCTACAACTTTAAACCATGATAGCTTGAGTCTTGAACCTCCGTGGGTGCTAGACAATCATCTGTTGACTTCCTCATAACCCATCTAACCAATGTATTTCATGAAAACATGAATCACTTGGCCTAGAAGTTCTTTTAATCCAAGATAACCGAAAAGGAACAAATAGGCCTACAACTTTAAACCATGATAGCTTGAGTCTTGAACCTCCGTGGGTGCTAGACAATCATCTGTTGACTTCCTCATAACCCATCTAACCAATGTATTTCATGAAAACATGAATCACTTGGCCTAGAAGTTCTTTTAATCCAAGATAAACCGAAAAGGAACAAATAGGCCTACAACTTTAAACCATGATAGCTTGAGTCTTGAACCCTCGTGGGTGCTAGACAATCATCTGTTGACTTCCTCATAACCCATCTAACCAATGTATTTCATGAAAACATGAATCACTTGGCCTAGAAGTTCTTTTAATCCAAGATAAACCGAAAAGGAACAAATAGGCCTACAACTTTAAACCATGATAGCTTGAGTCTTGAACCTCCGTGGGTGCTAGACAATCATCTGTTGACTTCCTCATAACCCATCTAACCAATGTATTTCATGAAAACATGAATCACTTGGCCTAGAAGTTCTTTTAATCCAAGATAAACCGAAAAGGAACAAATAGGCCTACAACTTTAAACCATGATAGCTTGAGTCTTGAACCTCAGTGGGTGCTAGACAATCATCTGTTGACTTCCTCATAACCCATCTAACCAATGTATTTCATGAAAACATGAATCACTTGGCCTAGAAGTTCTTTTAATCCAAGATAAACCGAAAAGGAACAAATAGGCCTACAACTTTAAACCATGATAGCTTGAGTCTTGAACCTCCGTGGGTGCTAGACAATCATCTGTTGACTTCCTCATAACCCATCTAACCAATGTATTTCATGAAAACATGAATCACTTGGCCTAGAAGTTCTTTTAATCCAAGATAAACCGAAAAGGAACAAATAGGCCTACAACTTTAAACCATGATAGCTTGAGTCTTGAACTTCAGTGGGTGCTAGACAATCATCTTTTGACTTCCTCATAACCCATCTAACCAATGTATTTCATGAAAACATGAATCACTTGGCCTAGAAGTTCTTTTAATCCAAGATAAGCCGAAAAGGAACAAATAGGCCTACAACTTTAAACCATGATAGCTTGAGTCTTGAACCTCAGTGGGTGCTAGACAATCATCTGTTGACTTCCTCATAACCCATCTAACCAATGTATTTCATGAAAACATGAATCACTTGGCCTAGAAGTTCTTTTAATCCAAGATAAACCGAAAAGGAACAAATAGGCCTACAACTTTAAACCATGATAGCTTGAGTCTTGAACCTCCGTGGGTGCTAGACAATCATCTGTTGACTTCCTCATAACCCATCTAACCAATGTATTTCATGAAAACATGAATCACTTGGCCTAGAAGTTCTTTTAATCCAAGATAAACCGAAAAGGAACAAATAGGCCTACAACTTTAAACCATGATAGCTTGAGTCTTGAACCTCCGTGGGTGCTAGACAATCATCTGTTGACTTCCTCATAACCCATCTAACCAATGTATTTCATGAAAACATGAATCACTTGGCCTAGAAGTTCTTTTAATCCAAGATAAACCGAAAAGGAACAAATAGGCCTACAACTTTAAACCATGATAGCTTGAGTCTTGAACCTCCGTGGGTGCTAGACAATCATCTGTTGACTTCCTCATAACCCATCTAACCAATGTATTTCATGAAAACATGAATCACTTGGCCTAGAAGTTCTTTTAATCCAAGATAAACCGAAAAGGAACAAATAGGCCTACAACTTTAAACCATGATAGCTTGAGTCTTGAACCTCCGTGGGTGCTAGACAATCATCTGTTGACTTCCTCATAACCCATCTAACCAATGTATTTCATGAAAACATGAATCACTTGGCCTAGAAGTTCTTTTAATCCAAGATAAACCGAAAAGGAACAAATAGGCCTACAACTTTAAACCATGATAGCTTGAGTCTTGAACCCTCGTGAGTGCTAGACAATCATCTGTTGACTTCCTCATTACCCATCTAACCAATGTATTTCATGAAAACATGAATCACTTGGCCTAGAAGTTCTTTTAATCCAAGATAAAGCGAAAAGGAACAAATAGGCCTACAACTTTAAACCATGATAGCTTGAGTTTTGAATCTCGGTGGGAGCTAGACAATCATCTGTTGACTTCCTCATAACCCATCTAACCAATGTATTTCATGAAAACATGAATCACTTGGCCTAGAAGTTCTTTTAATCCAAGATAAACCGAAAAGGAACAAATAGGCCTACAACTTTAAACCATGATAGCTTGAGTCTTGAACCTCCGTGGGTGCTAGACAATCATCTGTTGACTTCCTCATAACCCATCTAACCAATGTATTTCATGAAAACATGAATCACTTGGCCTAGAAGTTCTTTTAATCCAAGATAAACCGAAAAGGAACAAATAGGCCTACAACTTTAAACCATGATAGCTTGAGTCTTGAACCTCCGTGGGTGCTAGACAATCATCTGTTGACTTCCTCATAACCCATCTAACCAATGTATTTCATGAAAACATGAATCACTTGGCCTAGAAGTTCTTTTAATCCAAGATAAACCGAAAAGGAACAAATAGGCCTACAACTTTAAACCATGATAGCTTGAGTCTTGAACCTTCGTGGGTGCTAGACAATCATCTGTTGACTTCCTCATAACCCATCTAACCAATGTATTTCATGAAAACATGAATCACTTGGCCTAGAAGTTCTTTTAATCCAAGATAAACCGAAAAGGAACAAATAGGCCTACAACTTTAAACCATGATAGCTTGAGTCTTGAACCTCCGTGGGTGCTAGACAATCATCTGTTGACTTCCTCATAACCCATCTAACCAATGTATTTCATGAAAACATGAATCACTTGGCCTAGAAGTTCTTTTAATCCAAGATAAACCGAAAAGGAACAAATAGGCCTACAACTTTAAACCATGATAGCTTGAGTCTTGAACCTCCGTGGGTGCTAGACAATCATCTGTTGACTTCCTCATAACCCATCTAACCAATGTATTTCATGAAAACATGAATCACTTGGCCTAGAAGTTCTTTTAATCCAAGATAAGCCGAAAAGGAACAAATAGGCCTACAACTTTAAACCATGATAGCTTGAGTCTTGAACCTCCGTGGGTGCTAGACAATCATCTGTTGACTTCCTCATAACCCATCTAACCAATGTATTTCATGAAAACATGAATCACTTGGCCTAGAAGTTCTTTTAATCCAAGATAAACCGAAAAGGAACAAATAGGCCTACAACTTTAAACCATGATAGCTTGAGTCTTGAACCTCCGTGGGTGCTAGACAATCATCTGTTGACTTCCTCATAACCCATCTAACCAATGTATTTCATGAAAACATGAATCACTTGGCCTAGAAGTTCTTTTAATCCAAGATAAACCGAAAAGGAACAAATAGGCCTACAACTTTAAACCATGATAGCTTGAGTCTTGAACCTCAGTGGGTGCTAGACAATCATCTGTTGACTTCCTCATAACCCATCTAACCAATGTATTTCATGAAAACATGAATCACTTGGCCTAGAAGTTCTTTTAATCCAAGATAATCCGAAAAGGAACAAATAGGCCTACAACTTTAAACCATGATAGCTTGAGTCTTGAACCACCGTGGGTGCTAGACAATCATCTGTTGACTTCCTCATAACCCATCTAACCAATGTATTTCATGAAAACATGAATCACTTGGCCTAGAAGTTCTTTTAATCCAAGATAAACCGAAAAGGAACAAATAGGCCTACAACTTTAAACCATGATAGCTTGAGTCTTGAACATCCGTGGGTGCTAGACAATCATCTGTTGACTTCCTCATAACCCATCTAACCAATGTATTTCATGAAAACATGAATCACTTGGCCTAGAAGTTCTTTTAATCCAAGATAAACCGAAAAGGAACAAATAGGCCTACAACTTTAAACCATGATAGCTTGAGTCTTGAACCTCCGTGGGTGCTAGACAATCATCTGTTGACTTCCTCATAACCCATCTAACCAATGTATTTCATGAAAACATGAATCACTTGGCCTAGAAGTTCTTTTAATCCAAGATAAACCGAAAAGGAACAAATAGGCCTACAACTTTAAACCATGATAGCTTGAGTCTTGAAATTCAGTGGGTGCTAGACAATCATCTGTTGACTTCCTCATAACCCATCTAACCAATGTATTTCATGAAAACATGAATCACTTGGCCTAGAAGTTCTTTTAATCCAAGATAAGCCGAAAAGGAACAAATAGGCCTACAACTTTAAACCATGATAGCTTGAGTCTTGAACCTCCGTGGGTGCTAGACAATCATCTGTTGACTTCCTCATAACCCATCTAACCAATGTATTTCATGAAAACATGAATCACTTGGCCTAGAAGTTCTTTTAATCCAAGATAAACCGAAAAGGAACAAATAGGCCTACAACTTTAAACCATGATAGCTTGAGTCTTGAACCTCCGTGGGTGCTAGACAATCATCTGTTGACTTCCTCATAACCCATCTAACCAATGTATTTCATGAAAACATGAATCACTTGGCCTAGAAGTTCTTTTAATCCAAGATAAACCGAAAAGGAACAAATAGGCCTACAACTTTAAACCATGATAGCTTGAGTCTTGAACCTCCGTGGGTGCTAGACAATCATCTGTTGACTTCCTCATAACCCATCTAACCAATGTATTTCATGAAAACATGAATCACTTGGCCTAGAAGTTCTTTTAATCCAAGATAAACCGAAAAGGAACAAATAGGCCTACAACTTTAAACCATGATAGCTTGAGTCTTGAACCTCCGTGGGTGCTAGACAATCATCTGTTGACTTCCTCATAACCCATCTAACCAATGTATTTCATGAAAACATGAATCACTTGGCCTAGAAGTTCTTTTAATCCAAGATAAACCGAAAAGGAACAAATAGGCCTACAACTTTAAACCATGATAGCTTGAGTCTTGAACCTCCGTGGGTGCTAGACAATCATCTGTTGACTTCCTCATAACCCATCTAACCAATGTATTTCATGAAAACATGAATCACTTGGCCTAGAAGTTCTTTTAATCCAAGATAAACCGAAAAGGAACAAATAGGCCTACAACTTTAAACCATGATAGCTTGAGTCTTGAACCCTCGTGGGTGCTAGACAATCATCATTGACTTCCTCATAACCCATCTAACCAATGTATTTCATGAAAACATGAATCACTTGGCCTAGAAGTTCTTTTAATCCAAGATAAACCGAAAAGGAACAAATAGGCCTACAACTTTAAACCATGATAGCTTGAGTCCTAAACCTCAGTCGGTGCTAGACAATCATCTGTTGACTTCCTCATAACCCATCTAACCAATGTATTTCATGAAAACATGAATCACTTGGCCTAGAAGTTCTTTTAATCCAAGATAAACCGAAAAGGAACAAATAGGCCTACAACTTTAAACCATGATAGCTTGAGTCTTGAACCTTCGTGGGTGCTAGACAATCATCTGTTGACTTCCTCATAACCCATCTAACCAATGTATTTCATGAAAACATGAATCACTTGGCCTAGAAGTTCTTTTAATCCAAGATAAACCGAAAAGGAACAAATAGGCCTACAACTTTAAACCATGATAGCTTGAGTCTTGAACCTCCGTGGGTGCTAGACAATCATCTGTTGACTTCCTCATAACCCATCTAACCAATGTATTTCATGAAAACATGAATCACTTGGCCTAGAAGTTCTTTTAATCCAAGATAAACCGAAAAGGAACAAATAGGCCTACAACTTTAAACCATGATAGCTTGAGTCTTGAACCTTCGTGGGTGCTAGACAATCATCTGTTGACTTCCTCATAACCCATCTAACCAATGTATTTCATGAAAACATGAATCACTTGGCCTAGAAGTTCTTTTAATCCAAGATAAACCGAAAAGGAACAAATAGGCCTACAACTTTAAACCATGATAGCTTGAGTCTTGAACCTCCGTGGGTGCTAGACAATCATCTGTTGACTTCCTCATAACCCATCTAACCAATGTATTTCATGAAAACATGAATCACTTGGCCTAGAAGTTCTTTTAATCCAAGATAAACCGAAAAGGAACAAATAGGCCTACAACTTTAAACCATGATAGCTTGAGTCTTGAACCTCCGTGGGTGCTAGACAATCATCTGTTGACTTCCTCATAACCCATCTAACCAATGTATTTCATGAAAACATGAATCACTTGGCCTAGAAGTTCTTTTAATCCAAGATAAGCGAAAAGGAACAAATAGGCCTACAACTTTAAACCATGATAGCTTGAGTCTTGAACCTCGTGGGTGCTAGACAATCATCTGTTGACTTCCTCATAACCCATCTAACCAATGTATTTCATGAAAACATGAATCACTTGGCCTAGAAGTTCTTTTAATCCAAGATAAACCGAAAAGGAACAAATAGGCCTACAACTTTAAACCATGATAGCTTGAGTCTTGAACCTCAGTGGGTGCTAGACAATCATCTGTTGACTTCCTCATAACCCATCTAACCAATGTATTTCATGAAAACATGAATCACTTGGCCTAGAAGTTCTTTTAATCCAAGATAAACCGAAAAGGAACAAATAGGCCTACAACTTTAAACCATGATAGCTTGAGTCTTGAACCTCCGTGGGTGCTAGACAATCATCTGTTGACTTCCTCATAACCCATCTAACCAATGTATTTCATGAAAACATGAATCACTTGGCCTAGAAGTTCTTTTAATCCAAGATAAGCCGAAAAGGAACAAATAGGCCTACAACTTTAAACCATGATAGCTTGAGTCTTGAACCTCCGTGGGTGCTAGACAATCATCTGTTGACTTCCTCATAACCCATCTAACCAATGTATTTCATGAAAACATGAATCACTTGGCCTAGAAGTTCTTTTAATCCAAGATAAACCGAAAAGGAACAAATAGGCCTACAACTTTAAACCATGATAGCTTGAGACTTGAACCTTCGTGTGTGCTAGACAATCATCTGTTGACTTCCTCATAACCCATCTAACCAATGTATTTCATGAAAACATGAATCACTTGGCCTAGAAGTTCTTTTAATCCAAGATAAACCGAAAAGGAACAAATAGGCCTACAACTTTAAACCATGATAGCTTGAGTCTTGAACCTCCGTGGGTGCTAGACAATCATCTGTTGACTTCCTCATAACCCATCTAACCAATGTATTTCATGAAAACATGAATCACTTGGCCTAGAAGTTCTTTTAATCCAAGATAAACCGAAAAGGAACAAATAGGCCTACAACTTTAAACCATGATAGCTTGAGTCTTGAACCTCCGTGGGTGCTAGACAATCATCTGTTGACTTCCTCATAACCCATCTAACCAATGTATTTCATGAAAACATGAATCACTTGGCCTAGAAGTTCTTTTAATCCAAGATAAGCGAAAAGGAACAAATAGGCCTACAACTTTAAACCATGATAGCTTGAGTCTTGAACCTCCGTGGGTGCTAGACAATCATCTGTTGACTTCCTCATAACCCATCTAACCAATGTATTTCATGAAAACATGAATCACTTGGCCTAGAAGTTCTTTTAATCCAAGATAAACCGAAAAGGAACAAATAGGCCTACAACTTTAAACCATGATAGCTTGAGTCTTGAACCTCCGTGGGTGCTAGACAATCATCTGTTGACTTCCTCATAACCCATCTAACCAATGTATTTCATGAAAACATGAATCACTTGGCCTAGAAGTTCTTTTAATCCAAGATTAAGCGAAAAGGAACAAATAGGCCTACAACTTTAAACCATGATAGCTTGAGTCTTGAACCTCCGTGGGTGCTAGACAATCATCTGTTGACTTCCTCATAACCCATCTAACCAATGTATTTCATGAAAACATGAATCACTTGGCCTAGAAGTTCTTTTAATCCAAGATAAACCGAAAAGGAACAAATAGGCCTACAACTTTAAACCATGATAGCTTGAGTCTTGAACCTCCGTGGGTGCTAGACAATCATCTGTTGACTTCCTCATAACCCATCTAACCAATGTATTTCATGAAAACATGAATCACTTGGCCTAGAAGTTCTTTTAATCCAAGATAAACCGAAAAGGAACAAATAGGCCTACAACTTTAAACCATGATAGCTTGAGTCTTGAACCTCCGTGGGTGCTAGACAATCATCTGTTGACTTCCTCATAACCCATCTAACCAATGTATTTCATGAAAACATGAATCACTTGGCCTAGAAGTTCTTTTAATCCAAGATAAGCGAAAAGGAACAAATAGGCCTACAACTTTAAACCATGATAGCTTGAGTCTTGAACCTCCGTGGGTGCTAGACAATCATCTGTTGACTTCCTCATAACCCATCTAACCAATGTATTTCATGAAAACATGAATCACTTGGCCTAGAAGTTCTTTTAATCCAAGATAAACCGAAAAGGAACAAATAGGCCTACAACTTTAAACCATGATAGCTTGAGTCTTGAACCTCGTGGGTGCTAGACAATCATCTGTTGACTTCCTCATAACCCATCTAACCAATGTATTTCATGAAAACATGAATCACTTGGCCTAGAAGTTCTTTTAATCCAAGATAAACCGAAAAGGAACAAATAGGCCTACAACTTTAAACCATGATAGCTTGAGTCTTGAACCTCAGTGGGTGCTAGACAATCATCTGTTGACTTCCTCATAACCCATCTAACCAATGTATTTCATGAAAACATGAATCACTTGGCCTAGAAGTTCTTTTAATCCAAGATAAACCGAAAAGGAACAAATAGGCCTACAACTTTAAACCATGATAGCTTGAGTCTTACAGCTCAGTGGGTTCTAGACAATCATCTGTTGACTTCCTCATAACCCATCTAACCAATGTATTTCATGAAAACATGAATCACTTGGCCTAGAAGTTCTTTTAATCCAAGATAAACCGAAAAGGAACAAATAGGCCTACAACTTTAAACCATGATAGCTTGAGTCTTGAACCTCAGTGGGTGCTAGACAATCATCATTGACTTCCTCATAACCCATCTAACCAATGTATTTCATGAAAACATGAATCACTTGGCCTAGAAGTTCTTTTAATCCAAGATAAACCGAAAAGGAACAAATAGGCCTACAACTTTAAACCATGATAGCTTGAGTCTTGAACCTCCGTGGGTGCTAGACAATCATCTGTTGACTTCCTCATAACCCATCTAACCAATGTATTTCATGAAAACATGAATCACTTGGCCTAGAAGTTCTTTTAATCCAAGATAAACCGAAAAGGAACAAATAGGCCTACAACTTTAAACCATGATAGCTTGAGTCTTGAACTTCAGTGGGTGCTAGACAATCATCTGTTGACTTCCTCATAGCCCATCTAACCAATGTATTTCATGAAAACATGAATCACTTGGCCTAGAAGTTCTTTTAATCCAAGATAAACCGAAAAGGAACAAATAGGCCTACAACTTTAAACCATGATAGCTTGAGTCTTGAACCTCGGTGGGTGCTAGACAATCATCTGTTGACTTCCTCATAACCCATCTAACCAATGTATTTCATGAAAACATGAATCACTTGGCCTAGAAGTTCTTTTAATCCAAGATAAACCGAAAAGGAACAAATAGGCCTACAACTTTAAACCATGATAGCTTGAGTCTTGAACCTCCGTGGGTGCTAGACAATCATCTCTGTTGACTTCCTCATAACCCATCTAACCAATGTATTTCATGAAAACATGAATCACTTGGCCTAGAAGTTCTTTTAATCCAAGATAAACCGAAAAGGAACAAATAGGCCTACAACTTTAAACCATGATAGCTTGAGTCTTGAACTTCCGTGGGTGCTAGACAATCATCTGTTGACTTCCTCATAACCCATCTAACCAATGTATTTCATGAAAACATGAATCACTTGGCCTAGAAGTTCTTTTAATCCAAGATAAACCGAAAAGGAACAAATAGGCCTACAACTTTAAACCATGATAGCTTGAGTCTTGAACCTCCGTGGGTGCTAGACAATCATCTGTTGACTTCCTCATAACCCATCTAACCAATGTATTTCATGAAAACATGAATCACTTGGCCTAGAAGTTCTTTTAATCCAAGATAAACCGAAAAGGAACAAATAGGCCTACAACTTTAAACCATGATAGCTTGAGTCTTGAACCTCCGTGGGTGCTAGACAATCATCTGTTGACTTCCTCATAACCCATCTAACCAATGTATTTCATGAAAACATGAATCACTTGGCCTAGAAGTTCTTTTAATCCAAGATAAGCCGAAAAGGAACAAATAGGCCTACAACTTTAAACCATGATAGCTTGAGTCTTGAACCTCCGTGGGTGCTAGACAATCATCTGTTGACTTCCTCATAACCCATCTAACCAATGTATTTCATGAAAACATGAATCACTTGGCCTAGAAGTTCTTTTAATCCAAGATAAACCGAAAAGGAACAAATAGGCCTACAACTTTAAACCATGATAGCTTGAGTCTTGAACCTCCGTGGGTGCTAGACAATCATCTGTTGACTTCCTCATAACCCATCTAACCAATGTATTTCATGAAAACATGAATCACTTGGCCTAGAAGTTCTTTTAATCCAAGATAAACCGAAAAGGAACAAATAGGCCTACAACTTTAAACCATGATAGCTTGAGTCTTGAACCTCCGTGGGTGCTAGACAATCATCTGTTGACTTCCTCATAACCCATCTAACCAATGTATTTCATGAAAACATGAATCACTTGGCCTAGAAGTTCTTTTAATCCAAGATAAGCCGAAAAGGAGCAACTAGGCCTACAACTTTAAACCATGATAGCTTGAGTCTTGAACTTCAGTGGGTGCTAGACAATCATCTGTTGACTTCCTCATAACCCATCTAACCAATGTATTTCATGAAAACATGAATCACTTGGCCTAGAAGTTCTTTTAATCCAAGATAAACCGAAAAGGAACAAATAGGCCTACAACTTTAAACCATGATAGCTTGAGTCTTGAACCTCCGTGGGTGCTAGACAATCATCTGTTGACGTTCTCATAACCCATCTAACCAATGTATTTCATGAAAACATGAATCACTTGGCCTAGAAGTTCTTTTAATCCAAGATAAACCGAAAAGGAACAAATAGGCCTACAACTTTAAACCATGATAGCTTGAGTCTTGAACCTCCGTGGGTGCTAGACAATCATCTGTTGACTTCCTCATAACCCATCTAACCAATGTATTTCATGAAAACATGAATCACTTGGCCTAGAAGTTCTTTTAATCCAAGATAACCGAAAAGGAACAAATAGGCCTACAACTTTAAACCATGATAGCTTGAGTCTTGAACCTCCGTGGGTGCTAGACAATCATCTGTTGACTTCCTCATAACCCATCTAACCAATGTATTTCATGAAAACATGAATCACTTGGCCTAGAAGTTCTTTTAATCCAAGATAAACCGAAAAGGAACAAATAGGCCTACAACTTTAAACCATGATAGCTTGAGTCTTGAACCTCAGTGGGTGCTAGACAATCATCTGTTGACTTCCTCATAACCCATCTAACCAATGTATTTCATGAAAACATGAATCACTTGGCCTAGAAGTTCTTTTAATCCAAGATAAACCGAAAAGGAACAAATAGGCCTACAACTTTAAACCATGATAGCTTGAGTCTTGAACCTCCGTGGGTGCTAGACAATCATCTGTTGACTTCCTCATAACCCATCTAACCAATGTATTTCATGAAAACATGAATCACTTGGCCTAGAAGTTCTTTTAATCCAAGATAAACCGAAAAGGAACAAATAGGCCTACAACTTTAAACCATGATAGCTTGAGTCTTGAACCTCCGTGGGTGCTAGACAATCATCTGTTGACTTCCTCATAACCCATCTAACCAATGTATTTCATGAAAACATGAATCACTTGGCCTAGAAGTTCTTTTAATCCAAGATAAACCGAAAAGGAACAAATAGGCCTACAACTTTAAACCATGATAGCTTGAGTCTTGAACCTCCGTGGGTGCTAGACAATCATCTGTTGACTTCCTCATAACCCATCTAACCAATGTATTTCATGAAAACATGAATCACTTGGCCTAGAAGTTCTTTTAATCCAAGATAACCCGAAAAGGAACAAATAGGCCTACAACTTTAAACCATGATAGCTTGAGTCTTGAACCTCCGTGGGTGCTAGACAATCATCTGTTGACTTCCTCATAACCCATCTAACCAATGTATTTCATGAAAACATGAATCACTTGGCCTAGAAGTTCTTTTAATCCAAGATAAACCGAAAAGGAACAAATAGGCCTACAACTTTAAACCATGATAGCTTGAGTCTTGAACCTCCGTGGGTGCTAGACAATCATCTGTTGACTTCCTCATAACCCATCTAACCAATGTATTTCATGAAAACATGAATCACTTGGCCTAGAAGTTCTTTTAATCCAAGATAAACCGAAAAGGAACAAATAGGCCTACAACTTTAAACCATGATAGCTTGAGTCTTGAACCTCCGTGGGTGCTAGACAATCATCTGTTGACTTCCTCATAACCCATCTAACCAATGTATTTCATGAAAACATGAATCACTTGGCCTAGAAGTTCTTTTAATCCAAGATAAACCGAAAAGGAACAAATAGGCCTACAACTTTAAACCATGATAGCTTGAGTCTTGAACCTCCGTGAGTGCTAGACAATCATCTGTTGACTTCCTCAGAACCCATCTAACCAATGTTTTTAATGAAAACATGAATCACTTGGCCTTCAAGTTCTTTTAATCCAAGATAAGCCGAAAAGGAACAACTAGGCCTACAACTTTAAACCATGATAGCTTGATTCTTGAACCTTCGTGAGTGCTAGACAATCATCTGTTGACTTCCTCATAACCCATCTAACCAATGTATTTCATGAAAACATGAATCACTTGGCCTAGAAGTTCTTTTAATCCAAGATAAACCGAAAAGGAACAAATAGGCCTACAACTTTAAACCATGATAGCTTGAGTCTTTAACCTCAGTGGGTGCTAGACAATCATCTGTTGACTTCCACATAACCCATCTAACCAATGTATTTCATGAAAACATGAATCACTTGGCCTAGAAGTTCTTTTAATCCAAGATAAACCGAAAAGGAACAAATAGGCCTACAACTTTAAACCATGATAGCTTGAGTCTTGAACCTCCGTGGGTGCTAGACAATCATCTGTTGACTTCCTCATAACCCATCTAACCAATGTATTTCATGAAAACATGAATCACTTGGCCTAGAAGTTCTTTTAATCCAAGATAAACCGAAAAGGAACAAATAGGCCTACAACTTTAAACCATGATAGCTTGAGTCTTGAACCTCCGTGGGTGCTAGACAATCATCTGTTGACTTCCTCATAACCCATCTAACCAATGTATTTCATGAAAACATGAATCACTTGGCCTAGAAGTTCTTTTAATCCAAGATAAACCGAAAAGGAACAAATAGGCCTACAACTTTAAACCATGATAGCTTGAGTCTTGAACCTCCGTGGGTGCTAGACAATCATCTGTTGACTTCCTCATAACCCATCTAACCAATGTATTTCATGAAAACATGAATCACTTGGCCTAGAAGTTCTTTTAATCCAAGATAAACCGAAAAGGAACAAATAGGCCTACAACTTTAAACCATGATAGCTTGAGTCTTGAACCTCAATGGGTGCTAGACAATCATCTGTTGACTTCCTCATAACCCATCTAACCAATGTATTTCATGAAAACATGAATCACTTGGCCTAGAAGTTCTTTTAATCCAAGATAAACCGAAAAGGAACAAATAGGCCTACAACTTTAAACCATGATAGCTTGAGTCTTGAACCTTCGTGAGTGCTAGACAATCATCTGTTGACTTCCTCATAACCCATCTAACCAATGTATTTCATGAAAACATGAATCACTTGGCCTAGAAGTTCTTTTAATCCAAGATAAACCGAAAAGGAACAAATAGGCCTACAACTTTAAACCATGATAGCTTGAGTCTTGAACCTCCGTGGGTGCTAGACAATCATCTGTTGACTTCCTCATAACCCATCTAACCAATGTATTTCATGAAAACATGAATCACTTGGCCTAGAAGTTCTTTTAATCCAAGATAAACCGAAAAGGAACAAATAGGCCTACAACTTTAAACCATGATAGCTTGAGTCTTGAACATCAGAGGGTGCTAGACAATCATCTGTTGACTTCCTCATAACCCATCTAACCAATGTATTTCATGAAAACATGAATCACTTGGCCTAGAAGTTCTTTTAATCCAAGATAAACCGAAAAGGAACAAATAGGCCTACAACTTTAAACCATGATAGCTTGAGTCTTGAACCACCGTGGGTGCTAGACAATCATCTGTTGACTTCCTCATAGCCCATCTAACCAATGTATTTCATGAAAACATGAATCACTTGGCCTAGAAGTTCTTTTAATCCAAGATAAACCGAAAGGAACAAATAGGCCTACAACTTTAAACCATGATAGCTTGAGTCTTGAACCTCCGTGGGTGCTAGACAATCATCTGTTGACTTCCTCATAACCCATCTAACCAATGTATTTCATGAAAACATGAATCACTTGGCCTAGAAGTTCTTTTAATCCAAGATAAACCGAAAAGGAACAAATAGGCCTACAACTTTAAACCATGATAGCTTGAGTCTTGAACCTCCGTGGGTGCTAGACAATCATCTGTTGACTTCCTCATAACCCATCTAACCAATGTATTTCATGAAAACATGAATCACTTGGCCTAAAAGTTCTTTTAATCCAAGATAAACCGAAATGGAACAAATAGGCCTACAACTTTAAACCATGATAGATTGAGTCTTGAACCATCGTAGGTGCTAGACAATCATCTGTTGACCTCCACATAACCCATCTAACCAATGTATTTCATGAAAACATGAATCACTTGGCCTAGAAGTTCTTTTAATCCAAGATAAACCGAAAAGGAACAAATAGGCCTACAACTTTAAACCATGATAGCTTGAGTCTTGAACATCAGAGGGTGCTAGACAATCATCTGTCGACTTCCACATAACCCATCTAACCAATGTATTTCATGAAAACATGAATCACTTGGCCTAGAAGTTCTTTTAATCCAAGATAAACCGAAAAGGAACAAATAGGCCTACAACTTTAAACCATGATAGCTTGAGTCTTGAACCTCCGTGGGTGCTAGACAATCATCTATTGACTTCCTCATAACCCATCTAACCAATGTATTTCATGAAAACATGAATCACTTGGCCTAGAAGTTCTTTTAATCCAAGATAAACCGAAAAGGAACAAATAGGCCTACAACTTTAAACCATGATAGCTTGAGTCTTGAACCTCCGTGGGTGCTAGACAATCATCTGTTGACTTCCTCATAACCCATCTAACCAATGTATTTCATGAAAACATGAATCACTTGGCCTAGAAGTTCTTTTAATCCAAGATAAACCGAAAAGGAACAAATAGGCCTACAACTTTAAACCATGATAGCTTGAGTCTTTCAGCTCAGTGGGTGCTAGACAATCATCTGTTGACTTCCTCATAACCCATCTAACCAATGTATTTCATGAAAACATGAATCACTTGGCCTAGAAGTTCTTTTAATCCAAGATAAACCGAAAAGGAACAAATAGGCCTACAACTTTAAACCATGATAGCTTGAGTCTTGAACCTCCGTGGGTGCTAGACAATCATCATTGACTTCCTCATAACCCATCTAACCAATGTATTTCATGATAACATGAATCACTCGGCATAGAAGTTCTTTTAATCCAATATAAAGCGAAAAGGAACAAATAGGCCTACAACTTTAAACCATGATAGCTTGAGTCTTGAACCTCCGTGGGTGCTAGACAATCATCTGTTGACTTCCTCATAACCCATCTAACCAATGTATTTCATGAAAACATGAATCACTTGGCCTAGAAGTTCTTTTAATCCAAGATAACCGAAAAGGAACAAATAGGCCTACAACTTTAAACCATGATAGCTTGAGTCTTGAACCTCCGTGGGTGCTAGACAATCATCTGTTGACTTCCTCATAACCCATCTAACCAATGTATTTCATGAAAACATGAATCACTCGGCCTAGAAGTTCTTTTAATCCAAGATAAACCGAAAAGGAACAAATAGGCCTACAACTTTAAACCATGATAGCTTGAGTCTTGAACCTCCTGGGTGCTAGACAATCATCTGTTGACTTCCTCATAACCCATCTAACCAATGTATTTCATGAAAACATGAATCACTTGGCCTAGAAGTTCTTTTAATCCAAGATAAACCGAAAAGGAACAAATAGGCCTACAACTTTAAACCATGATAGCTTGAGTCTTGAACCTCAGTGGGTGCTAGACAATCATCTGTTGACTTCCTCATAACCCATCTAACCAATGTATTTCATGAAAACATGAATCACTTGGCCTAGAAGTTCTTTTAATCCAAGATAAACCGAAAAGGAACAAATAGGCCTACAACTTTAAACCATGATAGCTTGAGTCTTGAACCTCCGTGGGTGCTAGACAATCATCTGTTGACTTCCTCATAACCCATCTAACCAATGTATTTCATGAAAACATGAATCACTTGGCCTAGAAGTTCTTTTAATCCAAGATAAACCGAAAAGGAACAAATAGGCCTACAACTTTAAACCATGATAGCTTGAGTCTTGAACCTCCGTGGGTGCTAGACAATCATCTGTTGACTTCCTCATAACCCATCTAACCAATGTATTTCATGAAAACATGAATCACTTGGCCTAGAAGTTCTTTTAATCCAAGATAACCGAAAAGGAACAAATAGGCCTACAACTTTAAACCATGATAGCTTGAGTCTTGAACCTCCGTGGGTGCTAGACAATCATCTGTTGACTTCCTCATAACCCATCTAACCAATGTATTTCATGAAAACATGAATCACTTGGCCTAGAAGTTCTTTTAATCCAAGATAAACCGAAAAGGAACAAATAGGCCTACAACTTTAAACCATGATAGCTTGAGTCTTGAACCTCCGTGGGTGCTAGACAATCATCTGTTGACTTCCTCATAACCCATCTAACCAATGTATTTCATGAAAACATGAATCACTTGGCCTAGAAGTTCTTTTAATCCAAGATAAACCGAAAAGGAACAAATAGGCCTACAACTTTAAACCATGATAGCTTGAGTCTTGAACCTCCGTGGGTGCTAGACAATCATCTGTTGACTTCCTCATAACCCATCTAACCAATGTATTTCATGAAAACATGAATCACTTGGCCTAGAAGTTCTTTTAATCCAAGATAAGCCGAAAAGGAACAAATAGGCCTACAACTTTAAACCATGATAGCTTGAGTCTTGAACCTTCGTGGGTACTAGACAATCATCTGTTGACTTCCTCATAACCCATCTAACCAATGTATTTCATGAAAACATGAATCACTTGGCCTAGAAGTTCTTTTAATCCAAGATAAACCGAAAAGGAACAAATAGGCCTACAACTTTAAACCATGATAGCTTGAGTCTTGAACCTCGTGGGTGCTAGACAATCATCTGTTGACTTCCTCATATCCCATCTAACCAATGTATTTCATGAAAACATGAATCACTTGGCCTAGAAGTTCTTTTAATCCAAGATAAACCGAAAAGGAACAAATAGGCCTACAACTTTAAACCATGATAGCTTGAGTCTTGAACCTCCGTGGGTGCTAGACAATCATCTGTTGACTTCCTCATAACCCATCTAACCAATGTATTTCATGAAAACATGAATCACTTGGCCTAGAAGTTCTTTTAATCCAAGATAAACCGAAAAGGAACAAATAGGCCTACAACTTTAAACCATGATAGCTTGAGTCTTGAACCTCCGTGGGTGCTAGACAATCATCTGTTGACTTCCTCATAACCCATCTAACCAATGTATTTCATGAAAACATGAATCACTTGGCCTAGAAGTTCTTTTAATCCAAGATAAGCCGAAAAGGAACAAATAGGCCTACAACTTTAAACCATGATAGCTTGAGTCTTGAACCTCCGTGGAGTGCTAGACAATCATCTGTTGACTTCCTCATAACCCATCTAACCAATGTATTTCATGAAAACATGAATCACTTGGCCTAGAAGTTCTTTTAATCCAAGATAAACCGAAAAGGAACAAATAGGCCTACAACTTTAAACCATGATAGCTTGAGTCTTGAACCTCCGTGGGTGCTAGACAATCATCTGTTGACTTCCTCATAACCCATCTAACCAATGTATTTCATGAAAACATGAATCACTTGGCCTAGAAGTTCTTTTAATCCAAGATAAACCGAAAAGGAACAAATAGGCCTACAACTTTAAACCATGATAGCTTGAGTCTTGAACTTCCGTGGGTGCTAGACAATCATCTGTTGACTTCCTCATAACCCATCTAACCAATGTATTTCTTGAAAACATGAATCACTTGGCCTAGAAGTTCTTTTAATCCAAGATAAGCCGAAAAGGATCAAATAGGCCTACAACTTTAAACCATGATAGCTTGAGCCTTGAACCTTCGTGAGTGCTAGACAATCATCTGTTGACTTCCTCATAACCCATCTAACCAATGTATTTCATGAAAACATGAATCACTTGGCCTAGAAGTTCTTTTAATCCAAGATAAACCGAAAAGGAACAAATAGGCCTACAACTTTAAACCATGATAGCTTGAGTCTTGAACTTCCGTGGGTGCTAGACAATCATCTGTTGACTTCCTCATAACCCATCTAACCAATGTATTTCATGAAAACATGAATCACTTGGCCTAGAAGTTCTTTTAATCCAAGATAAACCGAAAAGGAACAAATAGGCCTACAACTTTAAACCATGATAGCTTGAGTCTTGAACCTCCGTGGGTGCTAGACAATCATCTGTTGACTTCCTCATAACCCATCTAACCAATGTATTTCATGAAAACATGAATCACTTGGCCTAGAAGTTCTTTTAATCCAAGATAAACCGAAAAGGAACAAATAGGCCTACAACTTTAAACCATGATAGCTTGAGTCTTGAACCTCCGTGGGTGCTAGACAATCATCTGTTGACTTCCTCATAACCCATCTAACCAATGTATTTCATGAAAACATGAATCACTTGGCCTAGAAGTTCTTTTAATCCAAGATAAGCCGAAAAGGAACATATAGGCCTACAACTTTAAACCATGATAGCTTGAGTCTTGAACCTCCGTGGAGTGCTAGACAATCATCATTGACTTCCTCATAACCCATCTAACCAATGTATTTCATGAAAACATGAATCACTTGGCCTAGAAGTTCTTTTAATCCAAGATAAACCGAAAAGGAACAAATAGGCCTACAACTTTAAACCATGATAGCTTGAGTCTTGAACCTCCGTGGGTGCTAGACAATCATCTGTTGACTTCCTCATAACCCATCTAACCAATGTATTTCATGAAAACATGAATCACTTGGCCTAGAAGTTCTTTTAATCCAAGATAAACCGAAAAGGAACAAATAGGCCTACAACTTTAAACCATGATAGCTTGAGTCTTGAACCTCCGTGGGTGCTAGACAATCATCTGTTGACTTCCTCATAACCCATCTAACCAATGTATTTCATGAAAACATGAATCACTTGGCCTAGAAGTTCTTTTAATCCAAGATAAGCGAAAAGGAACAAATAGGCCTACAACTTAAACCCATGATAGCTTGAGTCGTGAACCTCGTGTGTGCTAGACAATCATCTGTTGACTTCCTCATAACCCATCTAACCAATGTATTTCATGAAAACATGAATCACTTGGCCTAGAAGTTCTTTTAATCCAAGATAAACCGAAAAGGAACAAATAGGCCTACAACTTTAAACCATGATAGCTTGAGTCTTGAACCTCGTGGGTGCTAGACAATCATCATTGACTTCCTCATAACCCATCTAACCAATGTATTTCATGAAAACATGAATCACTTGGCCTAGAAGTTCTTTTAATCCAAGATAAACCGAAAAGGAACAAATAGGCCTACAACTTTAAACCATGATAGCTTGAGTCTTGAACCTCCGTGGGTGCTAGACAATCATCTGTTGACTTCCTCATAACCCATCTAACCAATGTATTTCATGAAAACATGAATCACTTGGCCTAGAAGTTCTTTTAATCCAAGATAAACCGAAAAGGAACAAATAGGCCTACAACTTTAAACCATGATAGCTTGAGTCTTGAACCTCCGTGGGTGCTAGACAATCATCTGTTGACTTCCTCATAACCCATCTAACCAATGTATTTCATGAAAACATGAATCACTTGGCCTAGAAGTTCTTTTAATCCAAGATAAGCCGAAAAGGATCAAATAGGCCTACAACTTTAAACCATGATAGCTTGAGTCTTGAACCTCTATGGGTGCTAGACAATCATCTGTTGACTTCCTCATAACCCATCTAACCAATGTATTTCATGAAAACATGAATCACTTGGCCTAGAAGTTCTTTTAATCCAAGATAAACCGAAAAGGAACAAATAGGCCTACAACTTTAAACCATGATAGCTTGAGTCTTGAATCTCCGTGGGTGCTAGACAATCATCTGTTGACTTCCTCATAACCCATCTAACCAATGTATTTCATGAAAACATGAATCACTTGGCCTAGAAGTTCTTTTAATCCAAGATAAGCCGAAAAGGAACAAATAGGCCTACAACTTTAAACCATGATAGCTTGAGTCTTGAACCTCAGTGGGTGCTAGACAATCATCTGTTGACTTCCTCATAACCCATCTAACCAATGTATTTCATGAAAACATGAATCACTTGGCCTAGAAGTTCTTTTAATCCAAGATAAACCGAAAAGGAACAAATAGGCCTACAACTTTAAACCATGATAGCTTGAGTCTTGAACCTCAGTGGGTGCTAGACAATCATCTGTTGACTTCCTCATAACCCATCTAACCAATGTATTTCATGAAAACATGAATCACTTGGCCTACAAGTTCTTTTAATCCAAGATAAACCGAAAAGGAACAAATAGGCCTACAACTTTAAACCATGATAGCTTGAGTCTTGAACCACCGTGTGTGCTAGACAATCATCTGTTGACTTCCTCATGGCCCATCTAACCAATGTATTTCATGAAAACATGAATCACTTGGCCTAGAAGTTCTTTTAATCCAAGATAAACCGAAAAGGAACAAATAGGCCTACAACTTTAAACCATGATAGCTTGAGTCTTGAACCTCCGTGGGTGCTAGACAATCATCTGTTGACTTCATAACCCATCTAACCAATGTGTTTCATGAAAACATGAATCACTTGGCCTAGAAGTTCATTTAATTCAAGATAAACCGAAAAAAGAACAAATAGGCCTACAACTTTAAACCATGATAGCTTGAGTCTTGAACCTGAGTGGGTGCTAGACAATCATCTGTTGACTTCCTCATAACCCATCTAACCAATGTATTTCATGAAAACATGAATCACTTGGCCTAGAAGTTCTTTTAATCCAAGATAAACCGAAAAGGAACAAATAGGCCTACAACTTTAAACCATGATAGCTTGAGTCTTGAACCTCCGTGGGTGCTAGACAATCATCTGTTGACTTCCTCATAACCCATCTAACCAATGTATTTCATGAAAACATGAATCACTTGGCCTAGAAGTTCTTTTAATCCAAGATAAACCGAAAAGGAACAAATAGGCCTACAACTTTAAACCATGATAGCTTGAGTCTTGAACCTCCGTGGGTGCTAGACAATCATCTGTTGACTTCCTCATAACCCATCTAACCAATGTATTTCATGAAAACATGAATCACTTGGCCTAGAAGTTCTTTTAATCCAAGATAAGCCGAAAAGGAACAAATAGGCCTACAACTTTAAACCATGATAGCTTGAGTCTTGAACCTCCGTGGGTGCTAGACAATCATCTGTTGACTTCCTCATAACCCATCTAACCAATGTATTTCATGAAAACATGAATCACTTGGCCTAGAAGTTCTTTTAATCCAAGATAAACCGAAAAGGAACAAATAGGCCTACAACTTTAAACCATGATAGCTTGAGTCTTGAACCTCAGTGGGTGCTAGACAATCATCTGTTGACTTCCCCATAACCCATCTAACCAATGTATTTCGTGAAAACATGAATCACTTGGCCTACAAGTTCTTTTAATCCAAGATAATCCGAAAAGGAACAAATAGGCCTACAACATTAAACCATGATAGCTTAAGTCTTGAACTTCCGTGGAGTGCTAGACAATCATCTGTTGACTTCCTCATAACCCATCTAACCAATGTATTTCATGAAAACATGAATCACTTGGCCTAGAAGTTCTTTTAATCCAAGATAAACCGAAAAGGAACAAATAGGCCTACAACTTTAAACCATGATAGCTTGAGTCTTGAACCTTCGTGGGTGCTAGACAATCATCTGTTGACTTCCTCATAACCCATCTAACCAATGTATTTCATGAAAACATGAATCACTTGGCCTAGAAGTTCTTTTAATCCAAGATAAACCGAAAAGGAACAAATAGGCCTACAACTTTAAACCATGATAGCTTGAGTCTTGAACCTCCGTGGGTGCTAGACAATCATCTGTTGACTTCCTCATAACCCATCTAACCAATGTATTTCATGAAAACATGAATCACTTGGCCTAGAAGTTCTTTTAATCCAAGATATACCGAAATGGAACAACTAGGCCTACAACTTTAAACCATGATAGCTTGAGTCTTGAACCTCAGTGGGTGCTAGACAATCATCTGTTGACTTCCTCATAACCCATCTAACCAATGTATTTCATGAAAACATGAATCACTTGGCCTAGAAGTTCTTTTAATCCAAGATAAACCGAAAAGGAACAAATAGGCCTACAACTTTAAACCATGATAGCTTGAGTCTTGAACCTTCGTGGGTGCGAGACAATCATCTGTTGACTTCCTCATAACCCATCTAACCAATGTATTTCATGAAAACATGAATCACTTGGCCTAGAAGTTCTTTTAATCCAAGATAAACCGAAAAGGAACAAATAGGCCTACAACTTTAAACCATGATAGCTTGAGTCTTGAACCTCCGTGGGTGCTAGACAATCATCTGTTGACTTCCTCATAACCCATCTAACCAATGTATTTCATGAAAACATGAATCACTTGGCCTAGAAGTTCTTTTAATCCAAGATAAACCGAAAAGGAACAAATAGGCCTACAACTTTAAACCATGATAGCTTGAGTCTTGAACCTCCGTGGGTGCTAGACAATCATCTGTTGACTTCCTCATAACCCATCTAACCAATGTATTTCATGAAAACATGAATCACTTGGCCTAGAAGTTCTTTTAATCCAAGATAATCCGAAAAGGAACAAATAGGCCTACAACTTTAAACCATGATAGGTTGAGTCTTGAACCTCGTGGAGTGCTAGACAATCATCTGTTGACTTCCTCATAACCCATCTAACCAATGTATTTCATGAAAACATGAATCACTTGGCCTAGAAGTTCTTTTAATCCAAGATAAACCGAAAAGGAACAAATAGGCCTACAACTTTAAACCATGATAGCTTGAGTCTTGAACCTCCGTGGGTGCTAGACAATCATCTGTTGACTTCCTCATAACCCATCTAACCAATGTATTTCATGAAAACATGAATCACTTGGCCTAGAAGTTCTTTTAATCCAAGATAAACCGAAAAGGAACAAATAGGCCTACAACTTTAAACCATGATAGCTTGAGTCTTGAACCTCCGTGGGTGCTAGACAATCATCTGTTGACTTCCTCATAACCCATCTAACCAATGTATTTCATGAAAACATGAATCACTTGGCCTAGAAGTTCTTTTAATCCAAGATAAGCGAAAAGGAACAAATAGGCCTACAACTTTAAACCATGATAGCTTGAGTCTTGAACCTCGTGGGTGCTAGACAATCATCTGTTGACTTCCTCATAACCCATCTAACCAATGTATTTCATGAAAACATGAATCACTTGGCCTAGAAGTTCTTTTAATCCAAGATAAACCGAAAAGGAACAAATAGGCGTACAACTTTAAACCATGATAGCTTGAGTCTTGAACCTCAGTGGGTGCTAGACAATCATCTGTTGACTTCCTCATAACCCATCTAACCAATGTATTTCATGAAAACATGAATCACTTGGCCTAGAAGTTCTTTTAATCCAAGATAAACCGAAAAGGAACAAATAGGCCTACAACTTTAAACCATGATAGCTTGAGTCTTGAACCACCGTGGGTGCTAGACAATCATCTGTTGACTTCCTCATAACCCATCTAACCAATGTATTTCATGAAAACATGAATCACTTGGCCTAGAAGTTCTTTTAATCCAAGATAAACCGAAAAGGAACAAATAGGCCTACAACTTTAAACCATGATAGCTTGAGTCTTGAACCTCCGTGAGTGCTAGACAATCATCTATTGACTTCCTCATAACCCATCTAACCAATGTATTTCATGAAAACATGAATCACTTGGCCTAGAAGTTCTTTTAATCCAAGACAAACCGAAATGGAACAAATAGGCCTACAACTTTAAACCATGATAGCTTGAGTCTTGAACCTCCGTGGGTGCTAGACAATCATCTGTTGACTTCCTCATAACCCATCTAACCAATGTATTTCATGAAAACATGAATCACTTGGCCTAGAAGTTCTTTTAATCCAAGATAAACCGAAAAGGAACAAATAGGCCTACAACTTTAAACCATGATAGCTTGAGTCTTGAACCTCCGTGGGTGCTAGACAATCATCTGTTGACTTCCTCATAACCCATCTAACCAATGTATTTCATGAAAACATGAATCACTTGGCCTAGAAGTTCTTTTAATCCAAGATAAACCGAAAAGGAACAAATAGGCCTACAACTTTAAACCATGATAGCTTGAGTCTTGAACCTCGTGGGTGCTAGACAATCATCTGTTGACTTCCTCATAACCCATCTAACCAATGTATTTCATGAAAACATGAATCACTTGGCCTAGAAGTTCTTTTAATCCAAGATAAACCGAAAAGGAACAAATAGGCCTACAACTTTAAACCATGATAGCTTGAGTCTTGAACCTCCGTGGGTGCTAGACAATCATCTGTTGACTTCCTCATAACCCATCTAACCAATGTATTTCATGAAAACATGAATCACTTGGCCTAGAAGTTCTTTTAATCCAAGATAAACCGAAAAGGAACAAATAGGCCTACAACTTTAAACCATGATAGCTTGAGTCTTGAACCTCCGTGGGTGCTAGACAATCATCTGTTGACTTCCTCATAACCCATCTAACCAATGTATTTCATGAAAACATGAATCACTTGGCCTAGAAGTTCTTTTAATCCAAGATAAACCGAAAAGGAACAAATAGGCCTACAACTTTAAACCATGATAGCTTGAGTTTTGAATCTCCGTGGGAGCTAGTCAATCAACTATTGACTTCCTCATAACCCATCTAACCAATGTATTTCATGAAAACATGAATCACTTGGCCTAGAAGTTCTTTTAATCCAAGATAAACCGAAAAGGAACAAATAGGCCTACAACTTTAAACCATGATAGCTTGAGTCTTGAACCTCCGTGGGTGCTAGACAATCATCTGTTGACTTCCTCATAGCCCATCTAACCAATGTATTTCATGAAAACATGAATCACTTGGCCTAGAAGTTCTTTTAATCCAAGATAAACCGAAAAGGAACAAATAGGCCTACAACTTTAAACCATGATAGCTTGAGTCTTGAACCTCCGTGGGTGCTAGACAATCATCTGTTGACTTCCTCATAACCCATCTAACCAATGTATTTCATGAAAACATGAATCACTTGGCCTAGAAGTTCTTTTAATCCAAGATAAGCCGAAAAGGAACAAATAGGCCTGCAACTTTAAACCAAGATAGATTGATTCTTGAAACTGCGTGGGCGATAGACAATCATCTGTTGACTTCCTCATAACCCATCTAACCAATGTATTTCATGAAAACATGAATCACTTGGCCTAGAAGTTCTTTTAATCCAAGATAAACCGAAAAGGAACAAATAGGCCTACAACTTTAAACCATGATAGCTTGAGCCTTGAACCTTCGTGAGTGCTAGACAATCATCTGTTGACTTCCTCATAACCCATCTAACCAATGTATTTCATGAAAACATGAATCACTTGGCCTAGAAGTTCTTTTAATCCAAGATAAACCGAAAAGGAACAAATAGGCCTACAACTTTAAACCATGATAGCTTGAGTCTTGAACCTCCGTGGGTGCTAGACAATCATCTGTTGACTTCCTCATAACCCATCTAACCAATGTATTTCATGAAAACATGAATCACTTGGCCTAGAAGTTCTTTTAATCCAAGATAAACCGAAAAGGAACAAATAGGCCTACAACTTTAAACCATGATAGCTTGAGTCTTGAACCTCCGTGGGTGCTAGACAATCATCTGTTGACTTCCTCATAACCCATCTAACCAATGTATTTCATGAAAACATGAATCACTTGGCCTAGAAGTTCTTTTAATCCAAGATAAACGGAAAAGAAACAAATAGGCCTACAACTTTAAACCAAGATAACTTGAGTCTTGAACCTCGTGGGTGCTAGACAATCATCATTGACTTCCTCATAACCCATCTAACCAATGTATTTCATGAAAACATGAATCACTTGGCCTAGAAGTTCTTTTAATCCAAGATAAACCGAAAAGGAACAAATAGGCCTACAACTTTAAACCATGATAGCTTGAGTCTTGAACCTCCGTGGGTGCTAGACAATCATCTGTTGACTTCCTCATAACCCATCTAACCAATGTATTTCATGAAAACATGAATCACTCGGTCTAGAAGTTCTTTTAATCCAAGATAAACCGAAAAGGAACAAATAGGCCTACAACTTTAAACCATGATAGCTTGAGTCTTGAACCTCAGTGGGTGCTAGACAATCATCATTGACTTCCTCATAACCCATCTAACCAATGTATTTCATGAAAACATGAATCACTTGGCCTAGAAGTTCTTTTAATCCAAGATAAGCCGAAAAGGAACAAATAGGCCTACAACTTTAAACCATGATAGATTGAGTCTTGAACCATCGTAGGTGCTAGACAATCATCTGTTGACTTCCATATAACCCATCTAACCAATGTATTTCATGAAAACATGAATCACTTGGCCTAGAAGTTCTTTTAATCCAAGATAAACCGAAAAGGAACAAATAGGCCTACAACTTTAAACCATGATAGCTTGAGTCTTGAACCTTCGTGGGTGCTAGACAATCATCTGTTGACTTCCTCATAACCCATCTAACCAATGTATTTCATGAAAACATGAATCACTTGGCCTAGAAGTTCTTTTAATCCAAGATAAACCGAAAAGGAACAAATAGGCCTACAACTTTAAACCATGATAGCTTGAGTCTTGAACCTCCGTGGGTGCTAGACAATCATTTGTTGACTTCCTCATAACCCATCTAACCAATGTATTTCATGAAAACATGAATCACTTGGCCTAGAAGTTCTTTTAATCCAAGATAAACCGAAAAGGAACAAATAGGCCTACAACTTTAAACCATGATAGCTTGAGTCTTGAATCTCCGTGGGTGCTAGACAATCATCTGTTGACTTCCTCATAACCCATCTAACCAATGTATTTCATGAAAACATGAATCACTTGGCCTAGAAGTTCTTTTAATCCAAGATAAGCGAAAAGGAACAAATAGGCCTACAACTTTAAACCATGATAGCTTGAGTCTTGAACCTCCGTGGGTGCTAGACAATCATCTGTTGACTTCCTCATAACCCATCTAACCAATGTATTTCATGAAAACATGAATCACTTGGCCTAGAAGTTCTTTTAATCCAAGATAAACCGAAAAGGAACAAATAGGCCTACAACTTTAAACCATGATAGCTTGAGTCTTGAACCTCCGTGGGTGCTAGACAATCATCTGTTGACTTCCTCATAACCCATCTAACCAATGTATTTCATGAAAACATGAATCACTTGGCCTAGAAGTTCTTTTAATCCAAGATAAACCGAAAAGGAACAAATAGGCCTACAACTTTAAACCATGATAGCTTGAGTCTTGAACCTCCGTGGGTGCTAGACAATCATCTGTTGACTTCCTCATAACCCATCTAACCAATGTATTTCATGAAAACATGAATCACTTGGCCTAGAAGTTCTTTTAATCCAAGATAAGCCGAAAAGGATCAAATAGGCCTACAACTTTAAACCATGATAGCGTGAGTCTTGAACCAACGTGTGTGCTAGACAATCATCTGTTGACTTCCTCATAACCCATCTAACCAATGTATTTCATGAAAACATGAATCACTTGGCCTAGAAGTTCTTTTAATCCAAGATAAACCGAAAAGGAACAAATAGGCCTACAACTTTAAACCATGATAGCTTGAGTCTTGAACCTCCGTGGGTGCTAGACAATCATCTGTTGACTTCCTCATAACCCATCTAACCAATGTATTTCATGAAAACATGAATCACTTGGCCTAGAAGTTCTTTTAATCCAAGATAAACCGAAAAGGAACAAATAGGCCTACAACTTTAAACCATGATAGCTTGAGTCTTGAACCTCCGTGGGTGCTAGACAATCATCTGTTGACTTCCTCATAACCCATCTAACCAATGTATTTCATGAAAACATGAATCACTTGGCCTAGAAGTTCTTTTAATCCAAGATAAACCGAAAAGGAACAAATAGGCCTACAACTTTAAACCATGATAGCTTGAGTCTTGAACCTCCGTGGGTGCTAGACAATCATCTGTTGACTTCCTCATAACCCATCTAACCAATGTATTTCATGAAAACATGAATCACTTGGCCTAGAAGTTCTTTTAATCCAAGATAATCCGAAAAGGAACAAATAGGCCTACAACTTTAAACCATGATAGCTTGAGTCTTGAACCTCCGTGGGTGCTAGACAATCATCTGTTGACTTCCTCATAACCCATCTAACCAATGTATTTCATGAAAACATGAATCACTTGGCCTAGAAGTTCTTTTAATCCAAGATAAACCGAAAAGGAACAAATAGGCCTACAACTTTAAACCATGATAGCTTGAGTCTTGAACCTCCGTGGGTGCTAGACAATCATCATTGACTTCCTCATAACCCATCTAACCAATGTATTTCATGAAAACATGAATCACTTGGCCTAGAAGTTCTTTTAATCCAAGATAAACCGAAAAGGAACAAATAGGCCTACAACTTTAAACCATGATAGCTTGAGTCTTGAACCTCCGTGGGTGCTAGACAATCATCTGTTGACTTCCTCATAACCCATCTAACCAATGTATTTCATGAAAACATGAATCACTTGGCCTAGAAGTTCTTTTAATCCAAGATAAGCGAAATGGAACAAATAGGCCTACAACTTTAAACCATGATAGCTTGAGTCTTGAACCTTCGTGGGTGCTAGACAATCATCTGTTGACTTCCTCATAACCCATCTAACCAATGTATTTCATGAAAACATGAATCACTTGGCCTAGAAGTTCTATTAATCCAAGATAAAGAGAAATGGAACAAATAGGCCTACAACTTTAAACCATGATAGCTTGAGTCTTGAACCTCCGTGGGTGCTAGACAATCATCTGTTGACTTCCTCATAACCCATCTAACCAATGTATTTCATGAAAACATGAATCACTTGGCCTAGAAGTTCTTTTAATCCAAGATAAACCGAAAAGGAACAAATAGGCCTACAACTTTAAACCATGATAGCTTGAGTCTTGAACCTCCGTGGGTGCTAGACAATCATCTGTTGACTTCCTCATAACCCATCTAACCAATGTATTTCATGAAAACATGAATCACTTGGCCTAGAAGTTCTTTTAATCCAAGATAAGCGAACTGGAACAAATAGGCCTACAACTTTAAACCATGATAGATTGAGTCTTGAACCATCGTGGGTGCTAGACAATCATCTGTTGACTTCCTCATAACCCATCTAACCAATGTATTTCATGAAAACATGAATCACTTGGCCTAGAAGTTCTTTTAATCCAAGATAAACCGAAAAGGAACAAATAGGCCTACAACTTTAAACCATGATAGCTTGAGTCTTGAACCTTCGTGAGTGCTAGACAATCATCTGTTGACTTCCTCATAACCCATCTAACCAATGTATTTCATGAAAACATGAATCACTTGGCCTAGAAGTTCTTTTAATCCAAGATAAACCGAAAAGGAACAAATAGGCCTACAACTTTAAACCATGATAGCTTGAGTCTTGAATCTCCGTGGGTGCTAGACAATCATCTGTTGACTTCCTCATAACCCATCTAACCAATGTATTTCATGAAAACATGAATCACTTGGCCTAGAAGTTCTTTTAATCCAAAAAGGATCAACTAGGCCTACAACTTTAAACCATGATAGCTTGAGTCTTGAACTTCCGTGGGTGCTAAACAATCATCTATTGACTTCCTCATAACCCATCTAACCAATGTATTTCATGAAAACATGAATCACTTGGCCTAGAAGTTCTTTTAATCCAAGATAAACCGAAAAGGAACAAATAGGCCTACAACTTTAAACCATGATAGCTTGAGTCTTGAACCTTCGTGAGTGCTAGACAATCATCTGTTGACTTCCTCATAACCCATCTAACCAATGTATTTCATGAAAACATGAATCACTTGGCCTAGAAGTTCTTTTAATCCAAGATAAACCGAAAAGGAACAAATAGGCCTACAACTTTAAACCATGATAGCTTGAGTCTTGAACCTCCGTGGGTGCTAGACAATCATCTGTTGACTTCCTCATAACCCATCTAACCAATGTATTTCATGAAAACATGAATCACTTGGCCTAGAAGTTCTTTTAATCCAAGATAAACCGAAAAGGAACAAATAGGCCTACAACTTTAAACCATGATAGCTTGAGTCTTGAACCTCAGTGGGTGCTAGACAATCATCTGTTGACTTCCTCATAACCCATCTAACCAATGTATTTCATGAAAACATGAATCACTTGGCCTAGAAGTTCTTTTAATCCAAGATAAACCGAAAAGGAACAAATAGGCCTACAACTTTAAACCATGATAGCTTGAGTCTTGAACCTCCTTGGATGCTAGACAATCATCTGTTGACTTCCTCATAACCCATCTAACCAATGTATTTCATGAAAACATGAATCACTTGGCCTTCAAGTTCTTTTAATCCAAGATAAACCGAAAAGGAACAAATAGGCCTACAACTTTAAACCATGATAGCTTGAGTCTTGAACTTCCGTGGGTGCTAGACAATCATCTGTTGACTTCCTCATAACCCATCTAACCAATGTATTTCATGAAAACATGAATCACTTGGCCTAGAAGTTCTTTTAATCCAAGATAAACCGAAAAGGAACAAATAGGCCTACAACTTTAAACCATGATAGCTTGAGTCTTGAACCTCCGTGGGTGCTAGACAATCACCTATTGACTTCCTCATAACCCATCTAACCAATGTATTTCATGAAAACATGAATCACTTGGCCTAGAAGTTCTTTTAATCCAAGATAAACCGAAAAGGAACAAATAGGCCTACAACTTTAAACCATGATAGCTTGAGTCTTGAACCTCCGTGGGTGCTAGACAATCATCTGTTGACTTCCTCATAACCCATCTAACCAATGTATTTCATGAAAACATGAATCACTTGGCCTAGAAGTTCTTTTAATCCAAGATAAACCGAAAAGGAACAAATAGGCCTACAACTTTAAACCATGATAGCTTGAGTCTTGAACCTCCGTGGGTGCTAGACAATCATCTGTTGACTTCCTCATAACCCATCTAACCAATGTATTTCATGAAAACATGAATCACTTGGCCTAGAAGTTCTTTTAATCCAAGATAAGCCGAAAAGGAACATATTGGCCTTCAACTTTAAACCAAGATAGCTTGAGTGTTGAACCTCATCGGGTGCAACGAAATCATCTGTTGACTTCCTCATAACCCATCTAACCAATGTATTTCATGAAAACATGAATCACTTGGCCTAGAAGTTCTTTTAATCCAAGATAAAGCGAAAAGGAACAAATAGGCCTACAACTTTAAACCATGATAGCTTGAGTCTTGAACCTCCGTGGGTGCTAGACAATCATCTGTTGACTTCCTCATAACCCATCTAACCAATGTATTTCATGAAAACATGAATCACTTGGCCTAGAAGTTCTTTTAATCCAAGATAAGCCGAAAAGGAACAAATAGGCCTACAACTTTAAACCATGATAGCTTGAGTCTTGAACCTCCGTGGGTGCTAGACAATCATCTGTTGACTTCCTCATAACCCATCTAACCAATGTATTTCATGAAAACATGAATCACTTGGCCTAGAAGTTCTTTTAATCCAAGATAAACCGAAAAGGAACAAATAGGCCTACAACTTTAAACCATGATAGCTTGAGTCTTGAACCATCGTAGGTGCTAGACAATCATCTGTTGACTTCCTCATAACCCATCTAACCAATGTATTTCATGAAAACATGAATCACTTGGCCTAGAAGTTCTTTTAATCCAAGATAAACCGAAAAGGAACAAATAGGCCTACAACTTTAAACCATGATAGCTTGAGTCTTGAACCTCCGTGGGTGCTAGACAATCATCTGTTGACTTCCTCATAACCCATCTAACCAATGTATTTCATGAAAACATGAATCACTTGGCCTAGAAGTTCTTTTAATCCAAGATAAACCGAAAAGGAACAAATAGGCCTACAACTTTAAACCATGATAGCTTGAGTCTTGAATCTTCGTGGGAGCTAGACAATCATCTGTTGACTTCCTCATAACCCATCTAACCAATGTATTTCATGAAAACATGAATCACTTGGCCTACAAGTTCTTTTAATCCAAGATAAAGCGAAAAGGAACAAATAGGCCTACAACTTTAAACCATGATAGCTTGAGTCTTGAACCTCCGTGGGTGCTAGACAATCATCTGTTGACTTCCTCATAACCCATCTAACCAATGTATTTCATGAAAACATGAATCACTTGGCCTAGAAGTTCTTTTAATCCAAGATAAACCGAAAAGGAACAAATAGGCCTACAACTTTAAACCATGATAGCTTGAGTCTTGAACCTCCGTGGGTGCTAGACAATCATCTGTTGACTTCCTCATAACCCATCTAACCAATGTATTTCATGAAAACATGAATCACTTGGCCTAGAAGTTCTTTTAATCCAAGATAAGCGAAAAGGAACAAATAGGCCTACAACTTTAAACCATGATAGCTTGAGTCTTGAACCTCCGTGGGTGCTAGACAATCATCTGTTGACTTCCTCATAACCCATCTAACCAATGTATTTCATGAAAACATGAATCACTTGGCCTAGAAGTTCTTTTAATCCAAGATAAACCGAAAAGGAACAAATAGGCCTACAACTTTAAACCATGATAGCTTGAGTCTTGAACCTCCGTGGGTGCTAGACAATCATCTGTTGACTTCCTCATAACCCATCTAACCAATGTATTTCATGAAAACATGAATCACTTGGCCTAGAAGTTCTTTTAATCCAAGATAAACCGAAAAGGAACAAATAGGCCTACAACTTTAAACCATGATAGCTTGAGTCTTGAACCTCCGTGGGTGCTAGACAATCATCTGTTGACTTCCTCATAACCCATCTAACCAATGTATTTCATGAAAACATGAATCACTTGGCCTAGAAGTTCTTTTAATCCAAGATAAGCCGAAAAGGAACAAATAGGCCTACAACTTTAAACCATGATAGCTTGAGTCTTGAACCTCCGTGGAGTGCTAGACAATCATCTGTTGACTTCCTCATAACCCATCTAACCAATGTATTTCATGAAAACATGAATCACTTGGCCTAGAAGTTCTTTTAATCCAAGATAAACCGAAAAGGAACAAATAGGCCTACAACTTTAAACCATGATAGCTTGAGTCTTGAACCTCCGTGGGTGCTAGACAATCATCTGTTGACTTCCTCATAACCCATCTAACCAATGTATTTCATGAAAACATGAATCACTTGGCCTAGAAGTTCTTTTAATCCAAGATAAACCGAAAAGGAACAAATAGGCCTACAACTTTAAACCATGATAGCTTGAGTCTTGAACCTCCGTGGGTGCTAGACAATCATCTGTTGACTTCCTCATAACCCATCTAACCAATGTATTTCATGAAAACATGAATCACTTGGCCTAGAAGTTCTTTTAATCCAAGATAAACCGAAAAGGAACAAATAGGCCTACAACTTTAAACCATGATAGCTTGAGTCTTGAACCTCCTTGGGTGCTAGACAATCATCTGTTGACTTCCTCATAACCCATCTAACCAATGTATTTCATGAAAACATGAATCACTTGGCCTAGAAGTTCTTTTAATCCAAGATAAACCGAAAAGGAACAAATAGGCCTACAACTTTAAACCATGATAGCTTGAGTCTTGAACCTCAGTGGGTGCTAGACAATCATCTGTTGACTTCCTCATAACCCATCTAACCAATGTATTTCATGAAAACATGAATCACTTGGCCTAGAAGTTCTTTTAATCCAAGATAAACCGAAAAGGAACAAATAGGCCTACAACTTTAAACCATGATAGCTTGAGTCTTGAACCTCCGTGGGTGCTAGACAATCATCTGTTGACTTCCTCATAACCCATCTAACCAATGTATTTCATGAAAACATGAATCACTTGGCCTAGAAGTTCTTTTAATCCAAGATAAACCGAAAAGGAACAAATAGGCCTACAACTTTAAACCATGATAGCTTGAGTCTTGAACCTCCGTGGGTGCTAGACAATCATCTATTGACTTCCTCATAACCCATCTAACCAATGTATTTCATGAAAACATGAATCACTTGGCCTAGAAGTTCTTTTAATCCAAGATAAACCGAAAAGGAACAAATAGGCCTACAACTTTAAACCATGATAGCTTGAGTCTTGAACCTCCGTGGGTGCTAGACAATCATCTGTTGACTTCCTCATAACCCATCTAACCAATGTATTTCATGAAAACATGAATCACTTGGCCTAGAAGTTCTTTTAATCCAAGATAAACCGAAAAGGAACAAATAGGCCTACAACTTTAAACCATGATAGCTTGAGTCTTGAACCTCCGTGGGTGCTAGACAATCATCTATTGACTTCCTCATAACCCATCTAACCAATGTATTTCATGAAAACATGAATCACTTGGCCTAGAAGTTCTTTTAATCCAAGATAAACCGAAAAGGAACAAATAGGCCTACAACTTTAAACCATGATAGCTTGAGTCTTGAATCTTCGTGGGAGCTAGACAATCATCTGTTGACTTCCTCATAACCCATCTAACCAATGTATTTCATGAAAACATGAATCACTTGGCCTAGAAGTTCTTTTAATCCAAGATAAACCGAAAAGGAACAAATAGGCCTACAACTTTAAACCATGATAGCTTGAGTCTTGAACCACCGTGGGTGCTAGACAATCATCTGTTGACTTCCTCATAACCCATCTAACCAATGTATTTCATGAAAACATGAATCACTTGGCCTAGAAGTTCTTTTAATCCAAGATAAACCGAAAAGGAACAAATAGGCCTACAACTTTAAACCATGATAGCTTGAGTCTTGAACCTCCGTGGGTGCTAGACAATCATCTGTTGACTTCCTCATAACCCATCTAACCAATGTATTTCATGAAAACATGAATCACTTGGCCTAGAAGTTCTTTTAATCCAAGATAAACCGAAAAGGAACAAATAGGCCTACAACTTTAAACCATGATAGCTTGAGTCTTGAACCTCCATGGGTGCTAGACTAGACTTCCTGATAACCCATCTAACCAATGTATTTCATGAAAACATGAATCACTTGGCCTAGAAGTTCTATTAATCCAAGATAAACCGAAAAGGAACATATAGGCCTACAACTTTAAACCATGATAGCTTGAGTCTTGAACCTCTGTGGGTGCTAGACAATCATCTGTTGACTTCCTCATAACCCATCTAACCAATGTATTTCATGAAAACATGAATCACTTGGCCTACAAGTTCTTTTAATCCAAGATAACCCGAAAAGGAACAAATAGGCCTACAACTTTAAACCATGATAGCTTGAGTCTTGAACCTCCGTGGGTGCTAGACAATCATCTGTTGACTTCCCCATAACTCATCTAACCAATGTATTTCATGAAAACATGAATCACTTGGCCTACAAGTTCTTTTAATCCAAGATAAACCGAAAAGGAACAAATAGGCCTACAACTTTAAACCATGATAGCTTGAGTCTTGAACCACCGTGGGTGCTAGACAATCATCTGTTGACTTCCTCATAACCCATCTAACCAATGTATTTCATGAAAACATGAATCACTTGGCCTAGAAGTTCTTTTAATCCAAGATAAGCGAAAAGGAACAAATAGGCCTACAACTTTAAACCATGATAGCTTGAGTCTTGAACCTCGTGGGTGCTAGACAATCATCTGTTGACTTCCTCATAACCCATCTAACCAATGTATTTCATGAAAACATGAATCACTTGGCCTAGAAGTTCTTTTAATCCAAGATAAACCGAAAAGGAACAAATAGGCCTACAACTTTAAACCATGATAGCTTGAGTCTTGAATCTTCGTGGGAGCTAGACAATCATCTGTTGACTTCCTCATAACCCATCTAACCAATGTATTTCATGAAAACATGAATCACTTGGCCTAGAAGTTCTTTTAATCCAAGATAAACCGAAAAGGAACAAATAGGCCTACAACTTTAAACCATGATAGCTTGAGTCTTGAACCACCGTGGGTGCTAGACAATCATCTGTTGACTTCCTCATAACCCATCTAACCAATGTATTTCATGAAAACATGAATCACTTGGCCTAGAAGTTCTTTTAATCCAAGATAAACCGAAAAGGAACAAATAGGCCTACAACTTTAAACCATGATAGCTTGAGTCTTGAACCTCCGTGGGTGCTAGACAATCATCTGTTGACTTCCTCATAACCCATCTAACCAATGTATTTCATGAAAACATGAATCACTTGGCCTAGAAGTTCTTTTAATCCAAGATAAACCGAAAAGGAACAAATAGGCCTACAACTTTAAACCATGATAGCTTGAGTCTTGAACCTCCGTGGGTGCTAGACAATCATCTGTTGACTTCCTCATAACCCATCTAACCAATGTATTTCATGAAAACATGAATCACTTGGCCTAGAAGTTCTTTTAATCCAAGATAAACCGAAAAGGAACAAATAGGCCTACAACTTTAAACCATGATAGCTTGAGTCTTGAACCTCCGTGGGTGCTAGACAATCATCTGTTGACTTCCTCATAACCCATCTAACCAATGTATTTCATGAAAACATGAATCACTTGGCCTAGAAGTTCTTTTAATCCAAGATAACCGAAAAGGAACAAATAGGCCGACAACTTTAAACCATGATAGCTTGAGTCTTGAACCTCGTGGGTGCTAGACAATCATCTGTTGACTTCCTCATAACCCATCTAACCAATGTATTTCATGAAAACATGAATCACTTGGCCTAGAAGTTCTTTTAATCCAAGATAAACCGAAAAGGAACAAATAGGCCTACAACTTTAAACCATGATAGCTTGAGTCTTGAACCTCCGTGGGTGCTAGACAATCATCTGTTGACTTCCTCATAACCCATCTAACCAATGTATTTCATGAAAACATGAATCACTTGGCCTAGAAGTTCTTTTAATCCAAGATAAACCGAAAAGGAACAAATAGGCCTACAACTTTAAACCATGATAGCTTGAGTCTTGAACCTCCGTGGGTGCTAGACAATCATCTGTTGACTTCCTCATAACCCATCTAACCAATGTATTTCATGAAAACATGAATCACTTGGCCTAGAAGTTCTTTTAATCCAAGATAATCCGAAAAGGAACAAATAGGCCTACAACTTTAAACCATGATAGCTTGAGTCTTGAACCGCAGTGGGTGCTAGACAATCATCTGTTGACTTCCTCATAACCCATCTAACCAATGTATTTCATGAAAACATGAATCACTTGGCCTAGAAGTTCTTTTAATCCAAGATAAACCGAAAAGGAACAAATAGGCCTACAACTTTAAACCATGATAGCTTGAGTCTTGAACCTTCGTGAGTGCTAGACAATCATCTGTTGACTTCCTCATAACCCATCTAACCAATGTATTTCATGAAAACATGAATCACTTGGCCTAGAAGTTCTTTTAATCCAAGATAAACCGAAAAGGAACAAATAGGCCTACAACTTTAAACCATGATAGCTTGAGTCTTGAACCACCGTGGGTGCTAGACAATCATCTGTTGACTTCCTCATAACCCATCTAACCAATGTATTTCATGAAAACATGAATCACTTGGCCTAGAAGTTCTTTTAATCCAAGATAAACCGAAAAGGAACAAATAGGCCTACAACTTTAAACCATGATAGCTTGAGTCTTGAACCTCCGTGGGTGCTAGACAATCATCTGTTGACTTCCTCATAACCCATCTAACCAATGTATTTCATGAAAACATGAATCACTTGGCCTAGAAGTTCTTTTAATCCAAGATAAACCGAAAAGGAACAAATAGGCCTACAACTTTAAACCATGATAGCTTGAGTCTTGAACCTCCGTGGGTGCTAGACAATCATCTGTTGACTTCCTCATAACCCATCTAACCAATGTATTTCATGAAAACATGAATCACTTGGCCTAGAAGTTCTTTTAATCCAAGATAAACCGAAAAGGAACAAATAGGCCTACAACTTTAAACCATGATAGCTTGAGTCTTGAACCTCCGTGGGTGCTAGACAATCATCTGTTGACTTCCTCATAACCCATCTAACCAATGTATTTCATGAAAACATGAATCACTTGGCCTAGAAGTTCTTTTAATCCAAGATAAACCGAAAAGGAACAAATAGGCCTACAACTTTAAACCATGATAGCTTGAGTCTTGAACCTCCGTTGGTGCTAGACAATCATCTATTGACTTCCTCATAACCCATCTAACCAATGTATTTCATGAAAACATGAATCACTTGGCCTAGAAGTTCTTTTAATCCAAGATAAACCGAAAAGGAACAAATAGGCCTACAACTTTAAACCATGATAGCTTGAGTCTTGAACCTCCGTGGGTGCTAGACAATCATCTGTTGACTTCCCCATAACTCATCTAACCAATGTATTTCATGAAAACATGAATCACTTGGCCTAGAAGTTCTTTTAATCCAAGATAAACCGAAAAGGAACAAATAGGCCTACAACTTTAAACCATGATAGCTTGAGTCTTGAACCTCCGTGGGTGCTAGACAATCATCTGTTGACTTCCTCATAACCCATCTAACCAATGTATTTCATGAAAACATGAATCACTTGGCCTAGAAGTTCTTTTAATCCAAGATAAACCGAAAAGGAACAAATAGGCCTACAACTTTAAACCATGATAGCTTGAGTCTTGAACCTACGTGGGTGCTAGACAATCATCTGTTGACTTCCCCATAACTCATCTAACCAATGTATTTCATGAAAACATGAATCACTTGGCCTAGAAGTTCTTTTAATCCAAGATAAACCGAAAAGGAACAAATAGGCCTACAACTTTAAACCATGATAGCTTGAGTCTTGAATCTCCGTGGGTGCTAGACAATCATCTGTTGACTTCCTCATAACCCATCTAACCAATGTATTTCATGAAAACATGAATCACTTGGCCTAGAAGTTCTTTTAATCCAAGATAAACCGAAAAGGAACAAATAGGCCTACAACTTTAAACCATGATAGCTTGAGTCTTGAACCACCGTGGGTGCTAGACAATCATCTGTTGACTTCCTCATAACCCATCTAACCAATGTATTTCATGAAAACATGAATCACTTGGCCTAGAAGTTCTTTTAATCCAAGATAAACCGAAAAGGAACAAATAGGCCTACAACTTTAAACCATGATAGCTTGAGTCTTGAACCTCCATGGGTGCTAGACAATCATCTGTTGACTTCCTCATAACCCATCTAACCAATGTATTTCATGAAAACATGAATCACTTGGCCTAGAAGTTCTTTTAATCCAAGATAAACCGAAAAGGAACAAATAGGCCTACAACTTTAAACCATGATAGCTTGAGTCTTGAACCTCCGTGGGTGCTAGACAATCATCTGTTGACTTCCCCATAACTCATCTAACCAATGTATTTCATGAAAACATGAATCACTTGGCCTAGAAGTTCTTTTAATCCAAGATAAACCGAAAAGGAACAAATAGGCCTACAACTTTAAACCATGATAGCTTGAGTCTTGAACCTACGTGTGTGCTAGACAATCATCTGTTGACTTCCCCATAACTCATCTAACCAATGTATTTCATGAAAACATGAATCACTTGGCCTAGAAGTTCTTTTAATCCAAGATAAACCGAAAAGGAACAAATAGGCCTACAACTTTAAACCATGATAGCTTGAGTCTTGAACCTCCGTGGGTGCTAGACAATCATCTGTTGACTTCCTCATAACCCATCTAACCAATGTATTTCATGAAAACATGAATCACTTGGCCTAGAAGTTCTTTTAATCCAAGATAAGCCGAAAAGGAACAAATAGGCCTACAACTTTAAACCATGATAGCTTGAGTCTTGAACCATCGTGGGTGCTAGACAATCATCTGTTGACTTCAACATAAACCATCTAACCAATGTATTTCATGAAAACATGAATCACTTGGCCTAGAACTTCTTTTAATCCAAGATAAACCGAAAAGGAACAAATAGGCCTACAACTTTAAACCATGATAGCTTGAGTCTTGAACCTTCGTGAGTGCTAGACAATCATCTGTTGACTTCCTCATAACCCATCTAACCAATGTATTTCATGAAAACATGAATCACTTGGCCTAGAAGTTCTTTTAATCCAAGATAAACCGAAAAGGAACAAATAGGCCTACAACTTTAAACCATGATAGCTTGAGTCTTGAACCTCCGTGGGTGCTAGACAATCATCTGTTGACTTCCTCATAACCCATCTAACCAATGTATTTCATGAAAACATGAATCACTTGGCCTAGAAGTTCTTTTAATCCAAGATAAACCAAAAAGGAACAAATAGGCCTACAACTTTAAACCATGATAGCTTGAGTCTTGAACCTCCGTGGGTGCTAGACAATCATCTGTTGACTTCCTCATAACCCATCTAACCAATGTATTTCATGAAAACATGAATCACTTGGCCTAGAAGTTCTTTTAATCCAAGATAAACCGAAAAGGAACAAATAGGCCTACAACTTTAAACCATGATAGCTTGAGTCTTGAACCTCCGTGGGTGCTAGACAATCATCTGTTGACTTCCTCATAACCCATCTAACGAATGTATTTCATGAAAACATGAATCACTTGGCCTAGAAGTTCTTTTAATCCAAGATAAACCGAAAAGGAACAAATAGGCCTACAACTTTAAACCATGATAGCTTGAGTCTTGAACCTCCGTGGGTGCTAGACAATCATCTGTTGACTTCCTCATAACCCATCTAACCAATGTATTTCATGAAAACATGAATCACTTGGCCTAGAAGTTCTTTTAATCCAAGATAAGCCGAAAAGGAACAAATAGGCCTACAACTTTAAACCATGATAGCTTGAGTCTTGAACGTCCGTGGGTGCTAGACAATCATCATTGACTTCCCCATAACCCATCTAACCAATGTATTTCATGAAAACATGAATCACTTGGCCTAGAAGTTCTTTTAATCCAAGATAAACCGAAAAGGAACAAATAGGCCTACAACTTTAAACCATGATAGCTTGAGTCTTGAACCTCCGTGGGTGCTAGACAATCATCTGTTGACTTCCCCATAACCCATCTAACGAATGTATTTCATGAAAACATGAATCACTTGGCCTAGAAGTTCTTTTAATCCAAGATAAACCGAAAAGGAACAAATAGGCCTACAACTTTAAACCATGATAGCTTGAGTCTTGAACCTCCGTGGGTGCTAGACAATCATCTGTTGACTTCCTCATAACCCATCTAACCAATGTATTTCATGAAAACATGAATCACTTGGCCTAGAAGTTCTTTTAATCCAAGATAAGCCGAAAAGGAACAAATAGGCCTACAACTTTAAACCATGATAGCTTGAGTCTTGAACCTTCGTGAGTGCTAGACAATCATCATTGACTTCCCCATAACACATCTAACATATGTATTTCATGAAAACATGAATCACTTGGACTAGAATTTCTATTAATCCAAGTTAAACCGAAAAGGAACAACTAGGCCTACAACTTTAAACCATGATAGCTTGAGTCTTGAACAATCGTGGGTGCTAGACAATCATCTGTTGACTTCCTCATAACCCATCTAACCAATGTATTTCATGAAAACATGAATCACTTGGCCTTCAAGTTCTTTTAATCCAAGATAAACCGAAAAGGAACAAATAGGCCTACAACTTTAAACCATGGTAGCTTGAGTCTTGAACCTCCGTGGGTGCTAGACAATCATCTGTTGACTTCCCCATAACTCATCTTACCAATGTATTTCATGAAAACATGAATCACTTGGCCTACAAGTTCTTTTAATCCAAGATAAACCGAAAAGGAACAAATAGGCCGACAACTTTAAACCATGATAGCTTGAGTCTTGAACCACCGTGGGTGCTAGACAATCATCTGTTGACTTCCTCATAACCCATCTAACCAATGTATTTCATGAAAACTTGAATCACTTGGCCTAGAAGTTCTTTTAATCCAAGATAAACCGAAAAGGAACAAATAGGCCTACAACTTTAAACCATGATAGCTTGAGTCTTGAACCACCGTAGGTGCTAGAGAATCATCTGTTGACTTCCACATAACCCATCTAAAGAATGTATTTCATGAAAACATGAATCACTTGGCCTTCAAGTTCTTTTAATCCAAGATAAACCGAAAAGGAACAAATAGGCCTACAACTTTAAACCATGATAGCTTGAGTCTTGAACCTCCGTGGGTGCTAGACAATCATCTGTTGACTTCCTCATAACCCATCTAACCAATGTATTTCATGAAAACATGAATCACTTGGCCTAGAACTTCTTTTAATCCAAGATAAACCGAAATAGAACAAATAGGCCCACAACTTTAAACCATGATAGCTTGAGACTTGAACCTCCAGTGGGTGCTAGACAATCATCTGTTGACTTCCTCATAACCCATCTAACGAATGTATTTCTTGAAAACATGAATCACTTGGCCTAGAACTTCTTTTAATCCAAGATAAACCGAAAAGGAACAAATAGGTCTACAACTTTAAACCATGATAGCTTGAGTCTTGAACCTCCGTGGGTGCTAGACAATCATCTGTTGACTTCCTCATAACCCATCTAACCAATGTATTTCTTGAAAACATGAATCTCTTGGCCTAGATCTTCTTTTAATCCAAGATAAACCGAAAAGGAACGAATAAGCCTACAGCTTTAAACCAAGATAGCTTGAGTCTTGAACCTCCGTGGGTGCTAGACAATCATCTGTTGACTTCCTCATAACCCATCTAACCAATGTATTTCATGAAAACATGAATCACTTGGCCTAGAAGTTCTTTTAATCCAAGATAAACCGAAAAGGAACAAATAGGCCTACAACTTTAAACCATGATAGCTTGAGTCTTGAACCTCCGTGGGTGCTAGACAATCATCTGTTGACTTCCCCATAACCCATCTAACCAATGTATTTCATGAAAACATGAATCACTTGGCCTAGAACTTCTTTTTATCCAAGATAAACCGAAAAGGAACAAATAGGCCTACAACTTTAAACCATGATAGCTTGAGTCTTGAACCTTCGTGGGTGCTAGACAATCATCTGTTGACTTCCCCATAACCCATCTAACGAATGCATTTCATGAAAACATGAATCACTTGGCCTAGAACTTCTTTTAATCCAAGATAAACCGAAAAGGAACAAATAGGCCTACAACTTTAAACCATGATAGCTTGAGTCTTGAACCTCCGTGGGTGCTAGACAATCATCTGTTGACTTCCCCATAACCCATCTAACGAATGCATTTCATGAAAACATGAACCACTTGGCCTAGAACTTCTTTTAATCCAAGATAAACCGAAAAGGAACAAATAGGCCTACAACTTTAAACCATGATAGCTTGAGTCTTGAACCTCCGTGGGTGCTAGACAATCATCTGTTGACTTCCCCATAACCCATCTAACCAAAGTATTTCATGAAAACATGAATCACTTGGCCTAGAACTTCTTTTAATCCAAGATAAACCGAAAAGGAACAAATAGGCCTACAACTTTAAACCATGATAGCTTGAGTCTTGAACCTCCGTGGGTGCTAGACAATCATCTGTTGACTTCCCCATAACCCATCTAACAAATGTATTTCATGAAAACATGACTCACTTGGCCTAGAACTTCTTTTAATCCAAGATAAGCCGAAAAGGAACAAATAGGCCTACAACTTTAAGCAAAGATAGCTTGAGTCTTGAACCTCCGTGGGTGCTAGACAATCATCTGTTGACTTCCCCATAACCCATCTAACATATGCATTTCATGAAAACATGAATCACTTGGCCTAGAACTTCTTTTAATCGAAGATAAACTGAAAAGGAACAAATAGGCCTACAACTTTAAACCATGATAGCTTGAGTCTTGAACCTCCGTGGGTGCTAGACAATCATCTGTTGACTTCCCCATAACCCATCTAACCAATGCATTTCATGAAAACCTGACTCACTTGGCCTAGAACTTCTTTTAATCCAAGATAAACCGAAATGGAACAAATAGGCCTACAACTTTAAACCAAGATAGCTTGAGTCATGAACCTCCGTGGGTGCTAGACAATCACCTGTTGACTTCCTCATAACCCATCTAACGAATCCATTTCTTGAAAACATGAATTACTTGGCCTAGAAGATCTTTTAATACAAGATAAACCGAAATGGAACAAATAAGCCTACAAATTTAAACCATGATAGCTTGAGTCTTGAACCTCCGTGGGTGCTAGACAATCATCTGTTGACTTCCCCATAACCCATCTAACGTATGCATTTCATGAAAACATGAATCACTTGGCCTACAACTTCTTTTAATCCAAGATAAACCGAAAAGGAACAAATAGGCCTACAACTTTAAACCATGATAGCTTGAGTCTTGAACCACCGTGGGTGCTAGACAATCATCTGTTGACTTCCTCATAGCCCATCTAACCAATGTATTTCATGAAAACATGAATCACTTGGCCTAGAAGTTCTTTTAATCCAAGATAAACCGAAAAGGAACAAATAGGCCTACAACTTTAAACCATGATAGCTTGAGTCTTGAACCTCCTTGGGTGCTAGACAATCATCTGTTGACTTCCCCATAACCCATCTAACGAATGCATTTCATGAAAACATGAGTCACTTGGCCTAGAACTTCTTTTAATCCAAGATAAACCGAAAAGGAACAAATAGGCCTACAACTTTAAACCAAGATAGCTTGAGTCTTGAAACTCGGTGGGTGCTAGACAATCATCTGTTGACTTCCCCATAACCCATCTAACGAATGCATTTCATGAAAATATGAATCACTTGGCCTAGAATTTCATTAAATCGAAGATAAATCGAAAAGGAACAAATAGGCCTACAACTTTAAACCATGATAGCTTGAGTCTTGAACCACCGTGGGTGCTAGACAATCATCTGTTGACTTCCTCATAACCCATCTAACCAATGTATTTCATGAAAACATGAATCACTTGGCCTACAAGTTCTTTTAATCCAAGATAAACCGAAAAGGAACAAATAGGCCTACAACTTTAAACCAAGATAGCTTGAGTCTTGAACCTCCGTGGGTGCTAGACAATCATCTGTTGACTTCCCCATAACCCATCTAACGAATGTATTTCATGAAAACATGAATCACTTGGCCTAGAACTTCTTTTAATCCAAGATAAACCGAAAAGGAACAAATAGGCCTACAACTTTAAGCAAAGATAGCTTGAGTCTTGAACCACCGTGGGTGCTAGACAATCATCTGTTGACTTCCCCATAACCCATCTAACGAATGCATTTCATGAAAACAAGAATCACTTGGCCTAGAACTTCATTTAATCCAAGATAAACCGAAATGGAGCAAATAGGCCCACAACTTTAAACCATGATAGCTTGAGTCTTGAACCTCCGTGGGTGCTAGACAATCATCTGTTGACTTCCACATAACCCATCTAACGAATGCATTTCATGAAAACATGAATCACTTGGCCTAGAACTTCATTTAATCCAAGATAAACCGAAATGGAACAAATAAGCCTACAACTTTAAACCATGATAGCTTGAGTCTTGAACCTCCGTGGGTGCTAGACAATCATCTGTTGACTTCCCCATAACCCATCTAACGAATGCATTTCATGAAAACATGAGTCACTTGGCCTAGAACTTCTTTTAATCCAAGATAAAGCGAAAAGGAACAAATAGGCCTACAACTTTGAACCAAGATAGCTTGAGTCTTGAACCTCCGTGGGTGCTAGACAATCATCTGTTGACTTCCTCATAACCCATCTAACCAATGCATTTCATGAAAACATGAGTCACTTGGCCTAGAACTTCTTTTAATCCAAGATAAACCGAAAAGGAACAAATAGGCCTACAACTTTAAGCCATGATAGCTTGAGTCTTGAACCTCCGTGGGTGCTAGACAATCATCTGTTGACTTCCCCATAACCCATCTAACCAATGCATTTCATGAAAACATGAGTCACTTGGCCTAGAACTTCTTTTAATCCAAGATAAACCGAAAAGGAACAAATAGGCCTACAACTTTAAACCAAGATAGCTTGAGTCTTGAAACTCCTTGGGTGCTAGACAATCATCTGTTGACTTCCCCATAACCCATCTAACGAATGCATTTCATGAAAACATGAATCACTTGGCCTAGAACTTCTTTTAATCCAAGATAAACCGAAAAGGAACAAATAGGCCTACAACTTTAAACCAAGATAGCTTGAGTCTTGAACCTCCGTGGGTGCTAGACAATCATCTGTTGACTTCCCCATAACCCATCTAACGAATGCATTTCATGAAAACATGAATCACTTGGCCTAGAACTTCTTTTAATCCAAGATAAACCGAAAAGCAACAAATAGGCCTACAACTTTAAGCCAAGATAGCTTGAGTCTTGAACCTCCGTGGGTGCTAGACAATCATCTGTTGACTTACCCATAACCCATCTAACGAATGCATTTCATGAAAACATGAGTCACTTGGCCTAGAACTTCTTTTAATCCAAGATAAACCGAAAAGCAACAAATAGGCCTACAACTTTAAGCGAAGATAGCTTGAGTCTTGAACCTCCATGGGTGCTAGACAATCATCACTTGACTTGCCCATAACCCATCTAACGAATGCATTTCTTGAAAATATGAGTCACTTGGCCTAGAACTTCTTTTAATCCAAGATAAACCGAAAAGGAACAAATAGGCCTACATCTTTAAGCGATGATAGCTTGAGTCTTGAACCTCCGTGGGTGCTAGACAATCATCTGTTGACTTCCCCATAACCCATCTAACGAATGCATTTCATGAAAACATGAGTCACTTGGCCTAGAACTTCTTTTAATCCAAGATAAACCGAAAAGGAACAAATAGGCCTACAACTTTGAGCCAAGATAGCTTGAGTCTTGAACCTCCGTGGGTGCTAGACAATCATCTGTTGACTTCCCCATAACCCATCTAACGAATGTATTTCATGAAAACATGAGTCACTTGGCCTAGAACATCTTTTAATCCAAGATAAGCCGTAAAGGAACAAATAGGCCTACAACTTTAAGCAAAGATAGCTTGAGTCTTGAACCTCCGTGGGTGCTAGACAATCATCTGTTGACTTCCCCATAACCCATCTAACATATGCATTTCATGAAAACATGAGTCACTTGGCCTAGAACTTCTTTTAATCCAAGATAAACCGAAAAGGAACAAATAGGCCTACAACTTTAAACCAAGATAGCTTGAGTCTTAAACTTCGGTGGGTGCTAGACAATCATCTCTTGACTTCCCCATAACCCATCTAACGAATGCATTTCATGAAAACATGAGTCACTTGGCCTAGAACTTCTTTTAATCCAAGATAAACCGAAAAGGAACAAATAGGCCTACAACTTTAAACCAAGATAGCTTGAGTCTTGAACCTCCGTGGGTGCTAGACAATCATCTGTTGACTTCCCCATAACCCATCTAACGAATGCATTTCATGAAAACATGAATCACTTGGCCTAGAACTTCTTTTAATCCAAGATAAACCGAAAAGGAACAAATAGGCCTACAACTTTAAGCCAAGATAGCTTGAGTCTTGAACCTCCGTGGGTGCTAGACAATCATCTGTTGACTTCCCCATAACCCATCTAACGAATGCATTTCATGAAAACATGAGTCACTTGGCCTAGAACTTCTTTTAATCCAAGATAAACCGAAAAGGAACAAATAGGCCTACAACTTTAAGCCAAGATAGCTTGAGTCTTGAACCTCCGTGGGTGCTAGACAATCATCTGTTGACTTCCCCATAACCCATCTAACAAATGCATTTCATGAAAACAAGAATCACTTGGCCTAGAACTTCATTTAATCCAAGATAAGCCGAAAAGGAACAAATAGGCCTACAACTTTAAGCAAAGATAGCTTGAGTCTTGAACCTCCGTGGGTGCTAGACAATCATCTGTTGACTTCCCCATAACCCATCTAACATATGCATTTCATGAAAACAAGAATCACTTGGCCTAGAACTTCATTTAATCCAAGATAAACCGAAAAGGAACAAATAGGCCTACAACTTTAAGCCAAGATAGCTTGAGTCTTGAACCTCCGTGGGTGCTAGACAATCATCTGTTGACTTCCCCATAACCCATCTAATGAATGCATTTCATGAAAACATGAGTCACTTGGCCTAGAACTTCTTTTAATCCAAGACAAACAGAAATGGAACAAATAGGCCTACAACTTTGAGCCAAGATAGCTTGAGTCTTGAACCACCGTGGGTGCTTGACAATCATCTGTTGACTTACCCATAACCAATCTAACGAATGCATTTCATGAAAACATGAGTCACTTGGCCTAGAACATCTTTTAATCCAAGATAAGCCGTAAAGGAACAAATAGGCCTACAACTTTAAACAAAGATAGCTTGAGTCTTGAACCTCCGCGGGTGCTAGACAATCATCTGTTGACTTCCCCATAACCCATCTAACATATGCATTTCATGAAAACAAGAGTCACTAGGCCTAGAACTTCACTTAATCCAAGATAAACCGAAAAGGAACAAATAGGCCTACAACTTTAAACCAAGATAGCTTGAGTCTTGTACCACCGTGGGTGCTAGACAAACATCTGTTGACTCCGCCATAACCCATCTAAGCAAAGTATTTCATGAAAACATGAATCACTTGGCCTAGAAGATCTCTTAATCCAAGATAAACCGAAAAGGAACAAATAGGCCTACAACTTTAAGCAAAGATAGCTTGAGTCTTGAACCTCCGTGGGTGCTAGACAATCATCTGTTGACTTCCCCATAACCCATCTAACGAATGCATTTCATGAAAACATGAGTCACTTGGCCTAGAACTTCTTTTAATCCAAGATAAACCGAAAAGGAACAAATAGGCCTACAACTTTAAACCAAGATAGCTTGAGTCTTGAACCTCGGTGGGTGCTAGACAATCATCTGTTGACTTCCCCATAACCCATCTAACGAATGCATTTCATGAAAATATGAATCACTTGGCCTAGAATTTCATTAAATCGAAGATAAACCGAAAAGGAACAAATAGGCCTACATTTTTAAACCAAGATAGCTTGAGTCTTGTACCACCGTGGGTGCTAGAGAAACATCTGTTGACTCCACCATAACCCATCTAAGCAAAGTATTTCATGAAAACATGAGTCACTTGGCCTACAAGATCTCTTAATCCAAGATAAACCGAAAAGGAACAAATAGGCCTACAACTTTAAGCCAAGATAGCTTGAGTCTTGAACCTCCGTGGGTGCTTGACAATCATCTGTTGACTTCCCCATAACCCATCTAACGAATGCATTTCATGAAAACATGAGTCACTTGGCCTAGAACTTCTTTTAATCCAAGATAAACCGAAAAGGAACAAATAGGCCTACAACTTTAAGCAAAGATAGCTTGAGTCTTGTACCACCGTGGGTGCTAGACAAACATCTGTTGACTTCCCCATAACCCATCTAACGAATGCATTTCATGAAAATAAGTGTCACTTGGCCTAGAACTTCATTTAATCTAACATAAACCGAAATGGAACAAATAAGCCTACAACTTTAAACCATGATAGCTTGAGTCTTGAACCTCCGTGGGTGCTAGACAATCATCTTTTCACTTCCACATAACCCATCAAACGAATGCATTTCATGAAAACATGAGTCACTTGGCCTAGAACTTCATTTAATCTAAGATAAACCGAAATGGAACAGATAAACCTACAACTTTTAACCATGATAGCTTGAGCCTTGAACCTCCGTGGGTGCTAGACAATCATCTGTTGACTTCCCCATAACCCATCTAACGAATGCATTTCATGAAAACATGAGTCACTTGGCCTAGAACTTCTTTTAATCCAAGATAAACCGAAAAGGAACAAATAGGCCTATAACTTTAAGCCAAGATAGCTTGAGTCTTGAACCTCCGTGGGTGCTAGACAATCATCTGTTGACTTCACCAAAACCCATCTAATGAATGCATTTCATGAAAACATGAGTCACTTGGCCTAGAACTTCTTTTAATCCAAGATAAGCCGTAAAGGAACAAATAGGCCTACAATTTTAAGCAAAGATAGCTTGAGTCTTGAACCTCCGCGGGTGCTAGACAATCATCTGTTGACATCCCCATAACCCATCTATCATATGCATTTCATGAAAACAAGAGTCACTAGGCCTAGAACTTCACTTAATCCAAGATAAACCGAAAAGGTACAAATAGGCCTACAACTTTAAACCAAGATAGCTTGAGTCTTAAACTTCGGTGGGTGCTAGACAATCATCTGTTGACTTCCCCATAACCCATCTAACGAATGCATTTCATGAAAACATGAGTCACTTGGCCTAAAACTTCTTTTAATCCAAGATAAACCGAAAAGGAACAAATAGGCCTACAACTTTAAACCAAGATAGCTTGAGTCTTGATCCTCCGTGGGTGCTAGACAATCATCTGTTGACTTCCCCATAACCTATCTAACGAATGCATTTCATGAAAACATGAGTCACTTGGCCTAAAACTTCTTTTAATCCAAGATAAACCGAAAAGGAACAAATAGGCCTACAACTTTAAACCAAGATAGCTTGAGTCTTGATCCTCCGTGGGTGCTAGACAATCATCTGTTGACTTCCCCATAACCTATCTAACGAATGCATTTCATGAAAACATGAGTCACTTGGCCTAGAACTTCTTTTAATCCAAGATAAACCGAAAAGCAACAAATAGGCCTACAACTTTAAGCCAAGATAGCTTGAGTCTTGAACCTCCGTGGGTGCTAGACAATCATCTGTTGACTTCCCCATAACCCATCTAACGAATGCATTTCATGAAAACATGAGTCACTTGGCCTAGAACTTCTTTTAATCCAAGATAAACCGAAAAGGAACAAATAGGCCTACAACTTTGAGCCAAGATAGCTTGAGTCTTGAACCTCCGTGGGTGCTAGACAATCATCTGTTGACTTCCCCATAACCCATCTAACGAATGCATTTCATGAAAACATGAGTCACTTGGCCTAGAACTTCTTTTAATCCAAGATAAACCGAAAAGGAACAAATAGGCCTACAACTTTAAGCCAAGATAGCTTGAGTCTTGAACCTCCGTGGGTGCTAGACAATCATCTCTGTTGACATCACCATAACCCATCTAACGAATGCATTTCATGAAAACATGAGTCACTTGGCCTAGAACATCTTTTAATCCAAGATAAGCCGTAAAGGAACAAATAGGCCTACAACTTTAAGCAAAGATAGTTTGAGTCTTGAATCTCCGCGGGTGCTAGACAATCATCTGTTGACATCCCCATAACCCATCTAACATATGCATTTCATGAAAACAAGATTCACTAGGCCTAGAACTTCACTTAATCCAAGATAAACCGAAAAGGAACAAATAGGCCTACAACTTTAAACCAAGATAGCTTGAGTCTTGAACCTCCGTGGGTGCTAGACAATCATCTGTTGACTTCCCCATAACCCATCTAACGAATGCATTTCATGAAAACATGAGTCACTTGGCCTAGAACTTCTTTTAATCCAAGATAAACCGAAAAGGAACAAATAGGCCTACAACTTTGAGCCAAGATAGCCTGAGTCTTGAACCTCCGTGCGTGCTAGACAATCATATGTGGACTTCCCCATAACCCATCTAACAAATGCATTTCATGAAAACATGAATCACTTGGCCTAGAACTTCATTAAATCCAAGATAAACCAAAAAGGAACAAATAGGCCTACAACTTTAAACCAAGATAGCTTGAGTCTTGTACCGCCGTGGGTGCTAGAGAAACATCTGTTGACTCCGCCATAACCCATCTAAGCAAAGTATTTCATGAAAACATGAGTCGCTTGGCCTAGAAGATCTCTTAATCCAAGATAAACCGAAAAGGTACAAATAGGCCTACAACTTTAAACCAAGATAGCTTGAGTCTTAAACTTCGGTGGGTGCTAGACAATCATCTGTTGACTTCCCCATAACCCATCTAACGAATGCATTTCATGAAAACATGAGTCACTTGGCCTAGAACTTCTTTTAATCCAAGATAAACCGAAAAGGAACAAATAGGCCTACAACTTTAAACCAAGATAGCTTGAGTCTTGATCCTCCGTGGGTGCTAGACAATCATCTGTTGACTTCCCCATAACCCATCTAACGAATGCATTTCATGAAAACATGAGTCACTTGGCCTAGAACTTCTTTTAATCCAAGATAAACCGAAAAGCAACAAATAGGCCTACAACTTTAAGCCAAGATAGCTTGAGTCTTGAACCTCCGTGGGTGCTAGACAATCATCTGTTGACTTCCCCATAACCCATCTAACGAATGCATTTCATGAAAACATGAGTCACTTGGCCTAGAACTTCTTTTAATCCAAGATAAACCGAAAAGGAACAAATAGGCCTACAACTTTGAGCCAAGATAGCTTGAGTCTTGAACCTCCGTGGGTGCTAGACAATCATCAGTTGACTTCCCCATAACCCATCTAACGAATGCATTTCATGAAAACATGAGTCACTTGGCCTAGAACTTCTTTTAATCCAAGATAAACCGAAAAGGAACAAATAGGCCTTCAACTTTGAGCCAAGATAGCTTGAGTCTTGAACCTCCGTGGGTGCTAGACAATCATCTGTTGACATCACCATAACCCATCTAACGAATGCATTTCATGAAAACATGAGTCACTTGGCCTAGAACATCTTTTAATCCAAGATAAGCCGTAAAGGAACAAATAGGCCTACAACTTTAAGCAAAGATAGTTTGAGTCTTGAATCTCCGCGGGTGCTAGACAATCATCTGTTGACATCCCCATAACCCATCTAACATATGCATTTCATGAAAACAAGATTCACTAGGCCTAGAACTTCACTTAATCCAAGATAAACCGAAAAGGTACAAATAGGCCTACAACTTTAAACCAAGATAGCTTGAGTCTTAAACTTCGGTGGGTGCTAGACAATCATCTGTTGACTTCCCCATAACCCATCTAACGAATGCATTTCATGAAAACATGAGTCACTTGGCCTAGAACTTCTTTTAATCCAAGATAAACCGAAAAGGAACAAATAGGCCTACAACTTTGAGCCAAGATAGCCTGAGTCTTGAACCTCCGTGCGTGCTAGACAATCATATGTGGACTTCCCCATAACCCATCTAACAAATGCATTTCATGAAAACATGAATCACTTGGCCTAGAACTTCATTAAATCCAAGATAAACCAAAAAGGAACAAATAGGCCTACAACTTTAAACCAAGATAGCTTGAGTCTTGTACCGCCGTGGGTGCTAGAGAAACATCTGTTGACTCCGCCATAACCCATCTAAGCAAAGTATTTCATGAAAACATGAGTCACTTGGCCTAGAAGATCTCTTAATCCAAGATAAACCGAAAAGGAACAAATAGGCCTACAACTTTAAACCAAGATAGCTTGAGTCATGTACCACCGTGGGTGCTAGACAAACATCTGTTGACTTCCCCATAACCCATCTAACGAATGCATTTCTTCAAAACATGAGTCACTTGGCCTAGAACTTCTTTTAATCCAAGATAAACCGAAAAGGAACAAATAGGCCTACAACTTTAAGCCAAGATAGCTTGAGTCTTGAACCTCCGTGGGTGCTAGACAATCATCTGTTGACTTCCCCATAACCCATCTAACGAATGCATTTCATGAAAACATGAGTCACTTGGCCTAGAACTTCTTTTAATCCAAGATAAACCGAAAAGGAACAAATAGGCCTACAACTTTAAACCAAGATAGCTTGAGTCTTGATCCTCCGTGGGTGCTAGACAATCATCTGTTGACTTCCCCATAACCCATCTAACGAATGCATTTCATGAAAACATGAGTCACTTGGCCTAGAACTTCTTTTAATCCAAGATAAACCGAAAAGCAACAAATAGGCCTACAACTTTAAGCCAAGATAGCTTGAGTCTTGAACCTCCGTGGGTGCTAGACAATCATCTGTTGACTTCCCCATAACCCATCTAACGAATGCATTTCATGAAAACATGAGTCACTTGGCCTAGAACTTCTTTTAAACCAAGATAAACCGAAAAGGAACAAATAGGCCTACAACTTTAAGCCAAGATAGCATGAGTCTTGAACCTCCGTGGGTGCTAGACAATCATCTGTTGACTTCCCCATAACCCATCTAACAAATGCATTTCATGAAAACAAGAATCACTTGGCCTAGAACTTCATTTAATCCAAGATAAGCCGAAAAGGAACAAATAGGCCTACAACTTTAAGCAAAGATAGCTTGATTATTGAATCTCCGTGGGTGCTAGACAATCATCTGTTGACTTCCCCATAACCCATCTAACATATGCAATTCATGAAAACAAGAATCACTTGGCCTAGAACTTCATTTAATCCAAGATAAACCGAAAAGGAACAAATAGGCCTACAACTTTAAACCAAGATAGCTTGAGTCTTGAACCTCCGTGGGTGCTAGACAATCATCTGTTGACTTCACCATAACCCATCTAACGAATGCATTTCATGAAAACATGAGTCACTTGGCCTAGAACATCTTTTAATTCAAGATAAGCCGTAAAGGAACAAATAGTCCTACAACTTTAAACCAAGATAGCTTGAGTCTTAAACTTCGGTGGGTGCTAGTCAATCATCTGTTGACTTCCCCATAACCCATCTAACGAATGCATTTCATGAAAACATGAGTCACTTGGCCTAGAACTTCTTTTAATCCAAGATAAACCGAAAAGGAACAAATAGGCCTACAACTTTAAACCAAGATAGCTTGAGTCTTGATCCTCCGTGGGTGCTAGACAATCATCAGTTGACTTCCCCATAACCCATCTAACGAATGCATTTCATGAAAACATGAGTCACTTGGCCTAGAACTTCTTTTAATCCAAGATAAACCGAAAAGGAACAAATAGGCCTTCAACTTTGAGCCAAGATAGCTTGAGTCTTGAACCTCCGTGGGTGCTAGACAATCATCTGTTGACTTCCCCATAACCCATCTAACGAATGCATTTCATGAAAACATGAGTCACTTGGCCTAGAACATCTTTTAATCCAAGATAAGCCGTAAAGGAACAAATAGGCCTACAACTTTAAGCAAAGATAGCTTGAGTCTTGAACCTCCGCGGGTGCTAGACAATCATCTGTTGACATCCCCATAACCCATCTAACATATGCATTTCATGAAAACAAGAGTCACTAGGCCTAGAACTTCACTTAATCCAAGATAAACCGAAAAGGTACAAATAGGCCTACAACTTTAAACCAAGATAGCTTGAGTCTTAAACTTCGGTGGGTGCTAGACAATCATCTGTTGACTTCCCCATAACCCATCTAACGAATGCATTTCATGAAAACATGAGTCACTTGGCCTAGAACTTCTTTTAATCCAAGATAAACCGAAAAGGAACAAATAGGCCTACAACTTTGAGCCAAGATAGCTTGAGTCTTGAACCTCCGTGGGTGCTAGACAATCATCTGTTGACTTCCCCATAACCCATCTAACAAATGCATTTCATGAAAACATGAATCACTTGGCCTAGAACTTCATTAAATCCAAGATAAACCGAAAAGGAACAAATAGGCCTACAACTTTAAACCAAGATAGCTTGAGTCTTGTACCGCCGTGGGTGCTAGAGAAACATCTGTTGACTCCGCCATAACCCATCTAAGCAAAGTATTTCATGAAAACATGAGTCACTTGGCCTAGAAGATCTCTTAATCCAAGATAAACCGAAAAGGAACAAATAGGCCTACAACTTTAAACCAAGATAGCTTGAGTCTTGTACCACCGTGGGTGCTAGAGAAACATCTGTTGACACCGCCATAACCCATCTAAGCAAAGTATTTCATGAAAACATGAGTCACTTGGCCTAGAACTTCTTTTAATCCAAGATAAACCGAAAAGGAACAAATAGGCCTTCAACTTTGAGCCAAGATAGCTTGAGTCTTGAACCTCCGTGGGTGCTAGACAATCATCTGTTGACTTCCCCATAACCCATCTAACGAATGCATTTCATGAAAACATGAGTCACTTGGCCTAGAACATCTTTTAATCCAAGATAAGCCGTAAAGGAACAAATAGGCCTACAACTTTAAGCAAAGATAGCTTGAGTCTTGAACCTCCGCGGGTGCTAGACAATCATCTGTTGACATCCCCATAACCCATCTAACATATGCATTTCATGAAAACAAGAGTCACTAGGCCTAGAACTTCACTTAATCCAAGATAAACCGAAAAGGTACAAATAGGCCTACAACTTTAAACCAAGATAGCTTGAGTCTTAAACTTCGGTGGGTGCTAGACAATCATCTGTTGACTTCCCCATAACCCATCTAACGAATGCATTTCATGAAAACATGAGTCACTTGGCCTAGAACTTCTTTTAATCCAAGATAAACCGAAAAGGAACAAATAGGCCTACAACTTTGAGCCAAGATAGCTTGAGTCTTGAACCTCCGTGGGTGCTAGACAATCATCTGTTGACTTCCCCATAACCCATCTAACAAATGCATTTCATGAAAACATGAATCACTTGGCCTAGAACTTCATTAAATCCAAGATAAACCGAAAAGGAACAAATAGGCCTACAACTTTAAACCAAGATAGCTTGAGTCTTGTACCGCCGTGGGTGCTAGAGAAACATCTGTTGACTCCGCCATAACCCATCTAAGCAAAGTATTTCATGAAAACATGAGTCACTTGGCCTAGAAGATCTCTTAATCCAAGATAAACCGAAAAGGAACAAATAGGCCTACAACTTTAAACCAAGATAGCTTGAGTCTTGTACCACCGTGGGTGCTAGAGCAACATCTGTTGACACCGCCATAACCCATCTAAGCAAAGTATTTCATGAAAACATGAGTCACTTGGCCTAGAACTTCTTTTAATCCAAGATAAGCCGTAAAGGAACAAATAGGCCTACAACTTTAAGCAAAGATAGCTTGAGTCTTGAACCTCCGCGGGTGCTAGACAATCATCTGTTGACATCCCCATAACCCATCTAACATATGCATTTCATGAAAACAAGAGTCACTAGGCCTAGAACTTCACTTAATCCAAGATAAACCGAAAAGGTACAAATAGGCCTACAACTTTAAACCAAGATAGCTTGAGTCTTAAACTTCGGTGGGTGCTAGACAATCATCTGTTGACTTCCCCATAACCCATCTAACGAATGCATTTCATGAAAACATGAGTCACTTGGCCTAGAACTTCTTTTAATCCAAGATAAACCGAAAAGGAACAAATAGGCCTACAACTTTAAACCAAGATAGCTTGAGTCTTGATCCTCCGTGGGTGCTAGACAATCATCTGTTGACTTCCCCATAACCCATCTAACGAATGCATTTCATGAAAACATGAGTCACGTGGCCTAGAACTTCTTTTAATCCAAGATAAACCGAAAAGGAACAAATAGGCCTACAACTTTAAACCAAGATAACTTGAGTCTTGAACCTCCGTGGGTGCTAGACAATCATCTGTTGACTTCCCCATAACCCATCTAACGAATGCATTTCATGAAAACATGAGTCACTTGGCCTAGAACTTCTTTTAAACCAAGATAAACCGAAAAGGAACAAATAGGCCAACAACTTTAAGCCAAGATAGCTTGAGTCTTGAACCTCCGTGGGTGCTAGACAATCATCTGTTGACTTCCCCATAACCCATCTAACAAATGCATTTCATGAAAACAAGAATCACTTGGCCTAGAACTTCATTTAATCCAAGATAAGCCGAAAAGGAACAAATAGGCCTACAACTTTAAGCAAAGATAGCTTGATTATTGAATCTCCGTGGGTGCTAGACAATCATCTGTTGACTTCCCCATAACCCATCTAACATATGCAATTCATGAAAACAAGAATCACTTGGCCTAGAACTTCATTTAATCCAAGATAAACCGAAAAGGAACAAATAGGCCTACAACTTTAAACCAAGATAGCTTGAGTCTTGATCCTCCGTGGGTGCTAGACAATCATCTGTTGACTTCCCCATAACCCATCTAAGGAATGCATTTCATGAAAATATGAGTCACTTGGTCTAGAACATCTTTTAATTCAAGATAAGCCGTAAAGGAACAAATAGTCCTACAACTTTAAACCAAGATAGCTTGAGTCTTAAACTTCGGTGGGTGCTAGTCAATCATCTGTTGACTTCCCCATAACCCATCTAACGAATGCATTTCATGAAAACATGAGTCACTTGGCCTAGAACTTCTTTTAATCCAAGATAAACCGAAAAGGAACAAATAGGCCTACAACTTTAAACCAAGATAGCTTGAGTCTTGATCCTCCTTGGGTGCTAGACAATCATCTAATGACTTCCCCATAACCCATCTAACGAATGCATTTCATGAAAATATGAGTCACTTGGCCTAGAACTTCTTTGAATCCAAGATAAGCCGTAAAGGAACAAATAGGCCTACAACTTTAAGCAAAGATAGCTTGAGTCTTAAACCTCCGCGGGTACTAGACAATCATCTGTTGACATCCCCATAACCCATCTAACATATGCATTTCATGAAAACAAGAGTCACTAGGCCTAGAACTTCACTTAATCCAAGATAAACCGAAAAGGAACAAATAGGCCTACAACTTTAAGCCAAGATAGCTTGAGTCTTGAACCTCCGTGGGTGCTAGACAATCATCTGTTGACTTCCCCATAACCCATCTAACAAATGCATTTCATGAAAACAAGAATCACTTGGCCTAGAACTTCATTTAATCCAAGATAAGCCGAAAAGGAACAAATAGGCCTACAACTTTAAGCAAAGATAGCTTGATTATTGAATCTCCGTGGGTGCTAGACAATCATCTGTTGACTTGCCCATAACCCATCTAACATATGCAATTCATGAAAACAAGAATCACTTGGCCTAGAACTTCATTTAATCCAAGATAAACCGAAAAGGAACAAATAGGCCTACAACTTTAAACCAAGATAGCTTGAGTCTTGATCCTCCGTGGGTGTTAGACAATCATCTGTTGACTTCCCCATAACCCATCTAACGAATGCATTTCATGAAAATATGAGTCACTTGGCCTAGAACTTCTTTTAATCCAAGATAAACCGAAAAGGAACAAATAAGCCTACAACTTTAAACCAAGATAGCTTGAGTCTTGATCCTCCGTGGGTGCTAGACAATCATCTGTTGATTTCCCCATAACCCATCTAACGAATGCATTTCATGAAAATATGAGTCACTTGGCCTAGAACTTCTTTTAATCCAAGATAAGCCGTAAACGAACAAATAGGCCTACAACTTTAAGCAAAGATAGCTTGAGTCTTAAACCTCCGCGGGTACTAGACAATCATCTGTTGACATCCCCATAACCCATCTAACATATGCATTTCATGAAAACAAGAGTCACTAGGCCTAGAACTTCACTTAATCCAAGATAAACCGAAAAGGTACAAATAGGCCTACAACTTTAAACCAAGATAGCTTGAGTCTTAAACTTCGGTGGGTGCTAGACAATCATCTGTTGACTTCCCCATAACCCATCTACCGAATGCATTTCATGAAAACATGAGTCACTTGGCCTAGAACTTCTTTTAATCCAAGATAAACCGAAAAGGAACAAATAGGCCTACAACTTTAAACCAAGATAGCTTGAGTCTTGATCCTCCGTGGGTGCTAGACAATAATCTGTTGATTTCCCCATAACCCATCTAACAAATGCATTTCATGAAAACAAGAATCACTTGGCCTAGAACTTCATTTAATCCAAGATAAGCCGAAAAGGAACAAATAGGCCTATGATCAATCAATTTGAGACACTTATGTTAGCTTTGTATTAGGCATTATTAGATGTTTATTGTGCCCAATATTAGTACTTTAGATGAGTTTAATGTTGTTGGGCTTCATTGGGCTTTAATGCAAATATTGAATAATTTTCGGATTTTGATGCATTTTGACCTTTCTTCCTTGGTTAGGTCATAACTTGGGACTCGGTTATCCAATTGAGGTGATCTTGGTGTCTTTGGAAAGCTAAGACAATGCTCTACAAGTTTCATGAAGAACTCAAGAGCTGGATCGGAATGCTAAGGGTCCAAACTTTCCCTGCAATGCAGAGTGGGTTTGCTGTCACAGAACCATCTGGGCAGTATGCACATATTGGACTATATAGTGGGTTATAGGCCTCCTCTTGGGCTGAAACTTGGTCACTTGAAAGATAAGACCCATATCTCCAACTTCAATGAAGACCATTTTGTCAATAGATGTCGTTTTAGGCATGCTTCAGAAGCTACAAGTTGGTCTGAATTTGGAAACACGTTCTTCCAACCTAACTTGAGGTAGGTGAAGTGTTTTTGGCATTTCTGGAGTTCTAAAAGTCCAAATGACATGATTCAAATTGGAGATTTTCAAGGAGACAACTGGCTACAACTTTGATGAAGACATCCAAGCCAAAATACACCGTCTAGGTGATGAATTTGAAGCCAGAAGTCGGATAAGAGTTGTTGACTAAAAGCCACCAACCATACACCAACCCACCTACCATGCACCAACCCACCAACCATGCATCAAGCTTCCATTTTTGACAAATTTCAGATTCTTGTAGCTTGTATTCAGATTATGTACATGTACAAATTGGGTTCTAGGATTAGTATAAATAGACCCAACCTCTTTGTATTAGAGGCATTCAATTTAGAAGTAAGTTTCAAGAAAGTTTAAGTATTTGTGAGAGTTTTCTTTCTCTTCTTCTTCATTCTCTTTGCAATTTCGTTTTTGTTCTTTAAATTCTGAGTTCTTCCTTCCCATCCATGGAAGGCTAGGCTCTCATAATCAATCCAAGGGATTAGCCATCTTGTTGTTTAATTTGGAGATCTTGGTTTACTTGTTCATATTGCTTAATTGTTATTCAAGTTTCTCTTCTTCCTCTTTTGATTTTTATCTAGATTAAATTGCTTAATTTGATTTAGATGTTGATGTGGTAATAGCTTTATTATCATGTATTCAAAGAGGATCATAAAGATTAAACAATGTATTAAAGCTTTTTGATAGATTGTTTAGCTTGGTTAAATTCTAGATCTTAAGTTAATCTATGTTGGATGGTGCTTACTTTATCTAACCTTGGTTAATCAAATCCTAGATGCTTATCTAGTAAAGAATTCTTGGATCATGTTAAGGCTTCTTGATGTGATCTAAGGCCAAGAACTTGGTTAGCAATTAAGTGAATTCCTTGTGATCAATGATGAGTTAAACTCAAGATCGGTAAATTTCCTTGGATTGGTTGTTTCTTTATATTTGTTTACAACTTTGAATCTCCTACTTTTATTAATCTTGTTAATCAACAACAAAACCCCCCCCTTTTCTAAGTATCTTGATCTAATTAAATCTTTGTTTTTGGATCCTTGAGAGACGATTCGGTTCATTCTCTATACTACAAACTAGTTTGTGAACCGGTTATTTTATTTGATAGGTCTCGACATCCTCTTGTCAAATTTGGCGCCGTTGCCGGGGATCCAAGGCAACTATTTGATCATTTCAAGATCCCATCTAACTCTAACAAATGTGTTTGTTTTGTTTTTGAAGCTTTTTCAAGTGGGATTCGGCAGAATTTGGATAAAGGGCGTTGTGTCAAGAATTTTGGTTCGGGCATCTCAGATTGATCTGAATTTTGGTACACAAATGGAAAATATTATTCTGAGAAAGGCTCACTGTATACAGTGAGGTCACCCTTATTTTTGCCAAATTCCATCGTTTAGACCACTTTTTCAATTTTTTAAGATTTTTTATTATTTTGTTGGATAGCATTTTTGTGTAGATTTTATCCTGTGGTGGTTCCATAATTTTTAAAATTCATTTGATATTGTTTTATTTTTGTTTAATTTTTTGGAGTATTTGTTTTTGGAATTTTTAGTGTTTTAGTTGTTATTGCTTTTCTAATACCTTCTTATGAACTGCATGCTGTATGACTAGATCTGATCCTGGTACCTTGCATTCATTTGATCCTGAAATTGATAGAACATTTCATACACTTCATAGAATTCATAGAGCTAATAGAATTACTTCTGGAATTGGGCTTGAACTTGACATTGCACCTAATCTTGTTGACTCTTTTAATCCTGTTGAGTCCGTACATAGTACTTCAGTGTCTGATACTGGGTCTGCTGATTTTACTATGGCTGACTATAACAATAGGACCCTTAAGGAATTGGCCGCACTGATGTGAATTATCAACCTTTGTGCATTCAATATCCCTGAACTTAATGTTGATTTTGAGTTGAAATCGATTGATACACTTGTCGCCCAAGTTTCATGGTCTTGCAGTGAAGATCCACATAAGCATTTGAAGGAGTTCCATGTTGTCTGCTCCACCATGAAACCTCATGGAATAGCCAAGATCACATCAAGCTAAGGGCCTTTCCTTTCTCTTTGGATGGTCTTTGCTAAGGATTGGTTGTATTACTTACAACCTCGCCGCCATCACTTCTTGGAATGACATGAAAAGATTATTTCTCGAAAGTTCTTTCCTGCATCAAGAACTCGCAATAAGGAAAGATATTTGTGGCATAAGGCAAATCGGTGGTGAAACTCTCCATGAGTATTGGGAGAGATTCAAGAAATTATGCTCAAGCGCCCACACCATCAAATTAGTGATCAACTCACTGATCCAATACTTCTATGAAGGATTGATGCCAATGGAAAGGAGTATGATTGATCTGCAAGTGGTGGAGCATTGGTAGATAAAACTCCACGCCGTAAACTTAATTGCAAACATGGCAAAGAAATTCTCAAGAATTTGGTACTGAATGGGTCTTTGCAACTGCAATAGTCAATGAAGTTAATACCTCTTCACATGCTGATCAACAAAGGGTGGAACATAGATTGGATGAGCTCACTTCTTTGGTTAGACAGATGGCAATAGGACAACACGAACCACGTGTGCAAACCCCTGCAAGAGTTTGTAGCATATGTTCTAGTTGCTCTCATCCCACAGATGCGTGCCCCACATTGCAAGATGATTCTGAGTTTCAAGACCAACTGCGGGTCGCAATGTATATTTCTGGGAAGCCACAATTCCATCACGGCAACAATGTAAATATGATCCATTCTCCAACACTTACAACCCTGGGTGGAGGGACCATCCCAATCTCGAGATATGGGAATGCATCAAATCACAGCCCACCAAACCAAAGTATAGACCACCATTCCAAAGAAGAAGCAAGGACAAATCGGGCCAAACCACATGCGGACCAAGTAGACCACCATTCCAAAGAAGAAGGTCCTGTAGCCACAAAATCGAGCCCTCATTGGAGGATTTGGTGAAACAGCTTGGCCACCAATAACATCCAGTTTCAACAGAGAACTGAAACCACCAGTCAGAACTTGGAGACTCAACTTGGTCAACTTGCCACATCAATTCATGAATTAAAGTCACAGGATTCTGGCCAATTACCCTCTCAAACCACTCCAAACCCTAGAGGTAATGTTAGTGCTATAGCTTTACGCAGCTGGTAAGCAAATCAATGGACCAAAGGCAAGAGATACTTCCGCATTCTACCCTTGGCCCGTAGAAACAAGATTCTACAAAGAATCTTCAAGTTCTCAGCCTAATTGAATCTTGTAGCAAATTCAAGACAAATGATCCTACAATGTACCCAAGCGTAAAATTGGATCAAATCGGCTGACGTAAAATTCAAGATGAGAAAAGTGAGCATCCAAAAAGTCGGGCTTCCAACATTCCTCTTCCTTTTCCCAACCGAATGATACAAAGTAAGGCATATGGTTGAAACAGACTTGGATAAGGAAATTATGGAGACTTTTCGTAAGGTTGAGGTGAATATACCTCTCTTGGAGGCAATTAAACAAATCCCCAAGTATGCCAAGTTCTTGAAAGAGATGTGCACCCATAAGAGGAAGCTAAAGGGCACCGAAAAAGTGAGTATGGGGAGAAATGTCTCGCTGATTCAGCCCAACTCCGCCTCCCAAATGCAAGGATCCGTGCACTTTTACCATCCCTTGCACCATAGGGCACCAACAGTTCACTCATGCCTTGCTAGACTTGGGAGCCTCCATCAATGTAATGCCAAAGTCGCTTTACACTTCCTTGCATATGGGAGAGCTAAAGCCCACCGGCATTGTCATTCGATTAGCAAACCGAGCACCGCACAACCCGCAGGAGTGTTGGAGGACGTTACGTTCGGGTACATAATTTAATATTCCCAATGATTTTTATGTGTTGAATATGGAAGATGAATCGCCTCTTCCCCACCCCCATTGATCTTAGGTAGGCCATTTTTGAAAACCGCTAAAACTAAGATTGATGTGCATCTTGTACCCTTTCCATGGAATTTGGTGATGATATCATTCAATTTAACATTTTTGATGCCATGAAATACCCTTTAGAGGATCATTCTGCTTTTTCATTTTGATGTCATTGATTTCTTGGTTGATGATATGCATGTTGATATGTTGGCGAGTTTCCCGAAATTGTAGGATACACCGATAGCATAGCTTGTGATACTTGTTCTCGCCTCTTGACTTTTTGGTTGTAAAACCCACTACAATGTGTGCGACTGTCTTTGAGATTTCTACATACTTATCATGTGCTGTTGTTAATTCTGCTGACATTGATGATTCTGTTTCTGTTATTAATGGCAATGATGTTGTTATGAATGATGTTATCATTCATCCTGCTGTTAAGTGTGATTCTTTTGATTCCATAGGATATGATGATGTTGTTTTGCAAGATTGTGCACGACTTGCGTGCAGTGCAATCTGGCGAGAATTTAGCATTTAGTTTCGGTTCCAAAACTAGTACCGTCACCCAAAGAACCACCCTCCATTGAACTTAAGCCCTTGCCCGAGCATTTGAAGTATGCATTCTTGGAAGAGGATGAGAAGCTCCTGATAATGGCCAAAAACCTCCAACCTGAGCAAGAAACCACATTATTGGAAGTCTTGAAGCAACACAAAAGGGCAATTGGTTGGACACTTGCAGACATTCCTGGTATTAACCCCTCCACATGCATGCACAGGATATTACTTGAGGAGGAAACTAAACCAGTTGAGACAACCCCAGAGGAGACCGAATCCTCTCATTCTAGATGTGGTGAAAAAGAAGTGACCAAGCTACCGCAGTCGGCATTATCTATCCCATCTCTCGACAAAGAAGTGGGTGAGCCCGGTGCAAGTAGTTCCAAAGAAATCCGGGGTACTGTTGTGGCTAACCGTAAGAATGAGCTCATTCCAACTCGAGTGCGAGAATAGCCGGAGAGTCCGCATTGACTACGAGGCGTCTCGACCAAGCCACTCGGAAAGATCATTACCCCTTCCGTTCATTGATCGAGATCTTTGCCGAACGGTTGGGTAGTAAGTCCCATTACCGCTTTTAGATGGCTACACCGATACTTCCAAATCCACATTGCACCGGAGGATCGGGAGAAGACCACATTTACTTGTCCCTTCGGCACCTTTGCTTACAGACGGATGCCCTTCGGCCTCTGCAATGCCCCCGGTACCTTCCAACGGTGCATGGTGAGCATATTTTCTCGATTTCTTAGAGGAATGCATGGAGGTATTTATGGATGACTTTACTGTCTATGGTTCTTCTTTTGATTCATGTTTAGCTTGACCTATCTAGAGTACCGCAAAGATGCATTGAGACTAACCTTGTGCTAAATTTTGAGAAATGCCATTTTATGGTAGAACAGGTATAGTTTTAGGCCATGTAGTATCCAAGAAGGGCATTGAGGTAGATCCCGCCAAGATTGATGTAATTACTTGTCTATCTTACCCCACATGCGTGCGGGAAGTGCGTTCTTTTCTTGGTCATGCAGGTTTCTACAGCGCTTCATTGCCGACTTCAAAGAAGATTGCTCTTCCACTTTCCCGATTCCATCGCAAAAAGATGTGGAGTTCAATTTTGATGACAAGTGCAAGGCGACTTTCAACCACTTGAAGCAGGCATTGACCAAGACTCCCCATCATCCAGCCACCGATCGACATTGCCATTTGAGTTAATGTGTGATGCTTCTAACTATGCAAGAGGGAGCAGTCTTGGCACAGAGAGTGGGAAAAGCTTCTCATGTGATATACTATGCTTCCGTAACTCTAGATCTTTGCTCGTGCCAACTATACCACAACCGAAAAAGAACTTTTAGCCATTGTTTTTGCTTTGGATAAGTTTAGATCATATTTGCTTGGTTCTATCGTTGTTGTGTTTACTGTTCAAGCAGCTATGAATTTCATTTTGAAGAAGCCATAGGCAAAGACCCGACTAATAATATTGATGCTACTGCTCCAAGAGTTTATCATAGAGATACGTGACAAGAGTGGAGCAGAGAACCTAGTGGCAGATCATTTGAGTCGCATTGAAAGGGCTTCAGATCCCTTCCCTGTACGGGACTCCTTCCCGGATGAGCAAATTATGCACCGCAAGGTAAGAACACCTTCCCTTGGTTTGCCGATATGGTGAATTTCTTGGTTGCTACGCTTTTTCCCTCACATTTCACTCGTGCACAAATTTATAAACTTAAGAGTGAATCAAAATATTATGTGTGGGATGATCCATATCTCGTGGCGATTTTGTAGTGACCAAATTATTAGGCGATGTGTGCCTAATCAAGAGTTTCATTCTGTCTTAGCTTTTGTCATGCATTTGCATGTGGTGGACATTTTGGGCCTCAACGTACAGCTAGGAAAGTTTTAGACTACGGTTTATATTGGCCTACCTTGTTTCATGATGCATATTTGTTACGTAAGTCTTGTGAACGAAAGGTCGAGAACAGGAACATTTCTCGCAGAATGAGATGCCCCAAAGAACCTCTACCGTATTGTGAAATCTTTGACGTATGGGGTATTGATTTCATGGGACCTTTTCCTGTTTCCTTTGGTTATGTTTACATTTTGCTAGCTGTTGATTATGTATCAAAATGGGTGGAGGCTAAAGCCACTTGGACTGATGATTCCAAAGTTGTTGTGGATTTTGTTAGATCACGCATTTTCTGCAGTTTGGAATCCCGAGAGCTATCATCGTGATCAAGGCACCCATTTCTCAGAATCGGAGCATGGAGGGATTGATGAGGAAATATGGCGTGTTGCATAAAGTTTCTACACCTTACCATCCCCTGCACTAATGGTCAAGCCGAGGTCTCCAATAGAGAGATCAAGCGCATACTTGAAAAAAGCAGTCCAACCTAATCGGAAGGATTGGAGCATGAGGCTTGAGGATGCTCTTTGGGCTTACCTGACCGCTTACAAAACTCCAATCGGGATGTCTCCATATCGGATAGTCTATGGTAAGGCATGCCACTTACCAAGAGAAATTGAGCACAAAGCATATTGGGTCGTGAAGCAATGCAACATGAATTTGGCCTGAGCCGGCATAGAGCGGAAGTTGCGATTCTGAGGAATTGGAAGAGATCCGCCTAGATGCCTATGAGAGCTCCCGACTCTACAAAGAAAACACCAAAGCCTTCCATCATAAGTTTATTCTTCTAAGGAGTTTTCGATTGGGCAAAAAGTTCTCTTGTTTAATTCTCGCCTTAAGTTGATGCCTGGTAAATTAAGGTCTAGGTGTGACGGTCCGTTTGTTGTCACTAACATTTTTCCTCATGGTGCAGTGGAAATTAAGAGTGAAGCCACCAACAAAGTGTTCAAAGTTAATGGTCACCGCCTCAAAAATTTTTATGAAGGAGCTCAAGAGAACCTCGTGGAGGAAGTTCAACTGCAGGATGCCCTCTACCATGATTGATCACTACTGTGTTGAACCAAAAAAAGAAAAAAAGAAAAAAAAAGAAGACAAAAGAAAAAAAAAAAATAGAAAAAAAAAAATAGAAAAGAAAAGCCACGATTAATGTCAATTGCCAGAGATTGAATCATTATTGGGGAGGACCCATCGCTCGTGCAAAATCTTCAATCACGCTGGCTAAGGACATTAAAAGTAGCGCTTCTTGGGAGGCAACTCAAGCTTTCTAACTCTTTCATCTTTCAACTTTGACTTTTTTGCAATCACAGGAATCGAGACAAACTTGGTGCCAAGCGAGAAAATCTATCAGAGTTTGATTTTTCTGTCTTAATCTTGTTTATTTTTCGTTGACAGATGATTTTTTTTCACCGGTTAAATGGCGGATAACGGTACTCCGTGAAAATCTTTTTCGGTCCCTTCAGTTACCCACAAACACTGAAATCTGTACATAATTTTACTCAATTTTTTCTCTCTCTCTCTTTCTTCTTTCTTTCGAAATGGATAATCAGCTTTTTAATCTCCGCAAGCAATTCCCTTCTCTCCCTCAAAATGCTTTAACTAACATTTATTGTGCAAGGTTTGAGAGATTAAGGATGCTTATGCACAAAGGCATCCTCATGATATCTGTTGGTTGATCGAAGCAAAGGTCCGACTCAGAGGTGAATTTTCCTGACGCTATTGTTTCATATATGCCAGGGCTAGGCAAAAGTTCATATGCAAAGAAGAGAAGAGCAAAAAGGTTACGAGTCCGCTATAAATGTGCAAGATGGACTCAGTAACACAAAATGCAAATCAATTGGAATGACGTCTATAAACCGAGATGATAAAATTAACTTCATAAAGGATGGCATGAGTAAGGAGTCTTTAGATAACATTCTATTGACTCTTGAGACGCATCCTAGTGGAGATGTGCAGAGAGTACTTCTCGATTTATGGCCAATATTCCAAGATGAACATGAACGTTATAGTCTCGGGAATCTGACTCAAAAAGACCCTGTTTGCCAATTTTTAAGAAAATTGGATGGAAAGCCGACCATCGGCCCATAGAGAGCTTCAAGACGTTACTGGACGTAAAACCAGAGGAAAATGTGAGCCACAATCACACCTCCTGTAAGTATTTTTTTATTTTTTATTAAAAAAAAATTCAAAAAAAAAAAATCAAAAAAAAAAAATTAAAAAAAAATTTCAAAAAAAAAAAAAAATTAGCCGTATTTTTTGAAATATGTGTTGCATATTTTCAAACTTCTTCTAACACATAGATTAGCCTTTTATCTTTGTCATATAGCTATTATCATTTCTGTGTTTATTTTTCAAACTTATCTGACACGCAGATCTACCCCTCCTTTATAGGTGTAATTATTACCTTTGAGTTTTGATGCCTTTAAATAATGCACTTTGCTCTCTTCGCATCATTGATAAGGTGAGAGTACGAAAAAAAAACAAAGAGAAAAAAATGGAAGTCACTTCAGTTCGTCGGATCAAGAGTGTTTGTGTCTTTTGTGGATCTAATCCTGGGAAAGATAAAGAGTTTGTAAATATTGCACACCATCTTGGTCGAGTGCTAGCTGAGAGAGAAATCCGTTTAGTTTATGGAGGAGGTAGTCTTGGGTTAATGGGCTGTGTAGCAACTGCTGCACATTTAGGAGGTGGCAAAGTCCTTGGTGTCATTCCCTACCCTTTATCGACCAAAGAAGCCCATTGGAAAAACATTAGGGGATGAAGTAATAGTATTTTTGCATGCACCAACGCATGAACATTATGATCGCCAATGCCGATGCCTTTATTGCCCTACCTCGGTGGTTTTGAAACTTTGGAAGAACTCTTTCAAATTACATCTTGGTCCGCAATGAGAACTTTCACCAAAAACCCATAGGTATATTAAATGTTAATGGTTTTTATGACAGTTTGTTTTGTTTTCTTGATCATGCTGTAGAAAAAAGGTTCATCTCACAAGCGACACGTCAAAGTCTTGTAACTGCTACAACTCCTGAACAATTGCTCGATCAACTCAATGCATTTGTACCACAACGTGATCAAGCAATGGCTCCACGGAATTGGGAACAAGGCAAAGAAAGAAGAAAAAGCAAAAACTTGATTTGACTTTGTCTTTGTGAATTTTTGTTTTCTCTTATGGTTTTAGTTTTTGTAATTTTTCTTATTTCGAGCCCGATTTGCAGTTTTCTGGTAAGACCTTCTACACTCTACCTATCTTTATTTTGACATTGGGGACAATGTCTTTAATTAGTTGGGGGGAGGGATAGTTGACATTACCATGTACATAGTTTAGTTAAAAAAAAAAAAAAAAACTAATCTTTATTGTTACTAACTTTTTAGATGTATGATGGCAGAGTAAGGAGTAGTTTTGCTCTTGAGACGCATCTTAACTTGCATTTCATAATAGGTCTTAAATCATCTTTGTTCTTGTATATATATTAAAAAAAAATAAAAAAAAATAAAAATAAAAAAATAAAAACACACACACACACAATTTTGATCTTTTCAATTGATTTTGATAAAAGCATGTGCTGAATCTGAGCTTAATTGATGATAAAAGTATGCAAAACAGTTTATAGTTGAATCATTTTCATGATATACATGTGTATATGATTGTGGATATTAGGAAGAAGGCATGGTTGAATTGAGTGAATGTTCCATACCTTTGTGAGTTTTGGGCTTTTCCAAGTTTGATACTTACACTTGGTTATTTTCTTTCATGAGTGATGTCAATTATGAATTTATTTTCTAGAACTTGCATTGAATCGATTTGAGATTACATTGGTCTGTATGTTGCATGAAAATGACAGAGGCATTTTTTTTTCTTGACTTAGCCGCTTTGGCCAAATAAACCTACCTTGCATTTATCCAATTATTAACTCCCTCTAAACCTATTTGCCTATTCTTTGTTCTTAGCTCATTACAAGCTTTGAGTGAAAAACCATGTTTTACCTTACCTTAGGGAATGGGAGAGCATTGATTTTCTTATTGGAGGAGTTCTTTTGCTTGCAATGATTTAAGTGTGGGGGAATTGGTGTGCTGATACGAAATGCTTGGTACAAAAAAAAAACACAAAACAAAACAAAACAAAAAAAAAGAAAAACAAAAAAAAGAAAAAAAAAGAATAGAAAAAGGAAGGAATGTGTGAAGAGAATGAGCATTTTATGGTTTTGGGTAAAAAAAAAATATATTCTTTCTACTTGAATTACTCCTCAATGCTCTTTTATTCTCTTTGGTTTTAACCTGCTATTATCTATATTGTTCCCTTCCTTCAACTTATAAGTTCCATTACAACCTTTTTGAAAGACCTCTTGATTTTTGCAATTTATTTGATCTAAGTAGTGGAGAATTGATGTATATGCAAGCCTATGGTAAAATACTTTCATAATTTGACTGAGTTGAGCGTAAACAGTTAACCTAAACACCTTGTGTGATTTGAGTGACACTTGTGAAAAATTTTACTCAATCTGAACATGCCTATTTCTGATTAAAGCATGATTATGCTATACTTTATTCTCAATTGATTTGATTCAACTATTCTTTGTTAAGCATACTTTACTTATTAATTATGGTTTATATTTGATACAATGCTTGTATTTAAAAATTAGTTGAATTGATTAAATAAAATATTACATGTTTGTGGGTATCATCCTGGTAAACCCTCACGAGACTACAACTCGTCCACTAGGGACACCTAGGGGTTTAAAGGCTTGTGGCACATGCTAAGTGCCATCGTGTTTTCCTACGGAAGTGGATTAGATTAGGTACAATCAGTTTTTATGTTTTTAGTTTAATAATATGATGTTTCTTGTTTTTCTTTAGTTTCGTTGTTATGTGTTTTGCCCAGAGTACAAAAGCTTAAGTGTGGGGGAATTTGATCAATCAATTTGAGACACTTATGTTAGCTTTGTATTAGGCATTATTAGATGTTTATTGTGCCCAATATTAGTACTTTAGATGAGTTTAATGTTGTTGGGCTTCATTGGGCTTTAATGCAAATATTGAATAATTTTCGGATTTTGATGCATTTTGACCTTTCTTCCTTGGTTAGGTCATAACTTGGGACTCGGTGATCCAATTGAGGTGATCTTGGTGTCTTTGGAAAGCTAAGACAATGCTCTACAAGTTTCATGAAGAACTCAAGAGCTGGATCGGAATGCTAAGGGTCCAAACTTTCCCTGCAATGCAGAGTGGGTTTGCTGTCACGGAACCATCTGGGCAGTATGCACATATTGGACTATATAGTGGGTTATAGGCCTCCTCTTGGGCTGAAACTTGGTCACTTGAAAGATAAGACCCATATCTCCAACTTCAATGAAGACCATTTTGTCAATAGATGTCGTTTTAGGCATGCTTCAGAAGCTACAAGTTGGTCTGAATTTGGAAACACGTTCTTCCAACCTAACTTGAGGTAGGTGAAGTGTTTTTGGCATTTCTGGAGTTCTAAAAGTCCAAATGACATGATTCAAATTGGAGATTTTCAAGGAGACAACTGGCTACAACTTTGATGAAGACATCCAAGCCAAAATACACCGTCTAGGTGATGAATTTGAAGCCAGAAGTCGGATAAGAGTTGTTGACTAAAAGCCACCAACCATACACCAACCCACCTACCATGCACCAACCCACCAACCATGCATCAAGCTTCCATTTTTGACAAATTTCAGATTCTTGTAGCTTGTATTCAGATTATGTACATGTACAAATTGGGTTCTAGGATTAGTATAAATAGACCCAACCTCTTTGTATTAGAGGCATTCAATTTAGAAGTAAGTTTCAAGAAAGTTTAAGTATTTGTGAGAGTTTTCTTTCTCTTCTTCTTCATTCTCTTTGCAATTTCGTTTTTGTTCTTTAAATTCTGAGTTCTTCCTTCCCATCCATGGAAGGCTAGGCTCTCATAATCAATCCAAGGGATTAGCCATCTTGTTGTTTAATTTGGAGATCTTGGTTTACTTGTTCATATTGCTTAATTGTTATTCAAGTTTCTCTTCTTCCTCTTTTGATTTTTATCTAGATTAAATTGCTTAATTTGATTTAGACGTTGATGTGGTAATAGCTTTATTATCATGTATTCAAAGAGGATCATAAAGATTAAACAATGTATTAAAGCTTTTTGATAGATTGTTTAGATTGGTTAAATTCTAGATCTTAAGTTAATCTATGTTGGATGGTGCTTACTTTATCTAACCTTGGTTAATCAAATCCTAGATGCTTATCTAGTAAAGAATTCTTGGATCATGTTAAGGCTTCTTGATGTGATCTAAGGCCAAGAACTTGGTTAGCAATTAAGTGAATTCCTTGTGATCAATGATGAGTTAAACTCAAGATCGGTAAATTTCCTTGGATTGGTTGTTTCTTTATATTTGTTTACAACTTTGAATCTCCTACTTTTATTAATCTTGTTAATCAACAACAAAACCCCCCCCCCTTTTCTAAGTATCTTGATCTAATTAAATCTTTGTTTTTGGATCCTTGAGAGACGATTCGGTTCATTCTCTATACTACAAACTAGTTTGTGAACCGGTTATTTTATTTGATAGGTCTCGACATCCTCTTGTCAGCCTACAACTTTAAGCAAAGATAGCTTGAGTCTTGAATCTCCGTGGGTGCTAGACAATCATCTGTTGACTTCCCCATAACCCATCTAACATATGCAATTCATGAAAACAAGAATCACTTGGCCTAGAACTTCATTTAATCCAAGATAAACCGAAAAGGAACAAATAGGCCTACAACTTTGAGCCAAGATAGCTTGAGTCTTGAACCTCCGTGGGTGCTAGACAATCATCTGTTGACTTCCCCATAACCCATGTAACGAATGCATTTCATGAACACATGAGTCACTTGGCCTAGAACTTCTTTTAATCCAAGATAAACCGAAAAGGAACAAGTAGGCCTACAACTTTGAGCCAAGATAGCTTGAGTCTTGAACCTCCGTGGGTGCTAGACAATCATCAGTTGACTTCCACATAACCCATCTAACGAATGCATTTCATGAAAACATGAGTCACTTGGCCTAGAACTTCTTTTAATCCAAGATAAACCGAAAAGGAACAAATAGGCCTACAACTTTAAACCAAGATAGCTTGAGTCTTGATCCTCCGTGGGTGCTAGACAATCATCTGTTGACTTCCCCATAACCCATCTAACGAATGCATTTCATGAAAATATGAGTCACTTGGCCTAGAACTTCTTTTAATCCAAGATAAACCGAAAAGGAACAAATAGGCCTACAACTTTGAGCCAAGATAGCTTGAGTCTTGAACCTCCGTGGGTGCTAGACAATCATCAGTTGACTTCCCCATAACCCATCTAACGAATGCATTTCATGAAAACATGAGTCACTTGGCCTAGAACTTCTTTTAATCCAAGATAAACCGAAAAGGAACAAATAGGCCTTCAACTTTGAGCCAAGATAGCTTGAGTCTTGAACCTCCGTGGGTGCTAGACAATCATCTGTTGACTTCCCCATAACCCATCTAACGAATGCATTTCATGAAAACATGAGTCACTTGGCCTAGAACATCTTTTAATCCAAGATAAGCCGTAAAGGAACAAATAGTCCTACAACTTTAAACCAAGATAGCTTGAGTCTTAAACTTCGATTGGGTGCTAGACAATCATCTCGTTGACTTCCCCATAACCCATCTAACGAATGCATTTCATGAAAACATGAGTCACTTGGCCTAGAACTTCTTTTAATCCAAGATAAACCGAAAAGGAACAAATAGGCCTACAACTTTAAACCAAGATAGCTTGAGTCTTGATCCTCCGTGGGTGCTAGACAACCATCTGTTGACTTCCCCATAACCCATCTAACGAATGCATTTCATGAAAATATGAGTCACTTGGCCTAGAACTTCTTTTAATCCAAGATAAACCGAAAAGGAACAAATAGGGCTACAACTTTGAGCCAAGATAGCTTGAGTCTTGAACCTCCGTGGGTGCTAGACAATCATCAGTTGACTTCCCCATAACCCATCTAACGAATGCATTTCATGAAAACATGAGTCACTTGGCCTAGAACTTCTTTTAATCCAAGATAAACCGAAAAGGAACAAATAGGCCTACAACTTTGAGCCAAGATAGCTTGAGTCTTGAACCTCCGTGGGTGCTAGACAATCATCTGTTGACTTCCCCATAACCCATGTAACGAATGCATTTCATGAACACATGAGTCACTTGGCCTAGAACTTCTTTTAATCCAAGATAAACCGAAAAGGAACAAATAGGCCTACAACTTTGAGCCAAGATAGCTTGAGTCTTGAACCTCCGTGGGTGCTAGACAATCATCAGTTGACTTCCACATAACCCATCTAACGAATGCATTTCATGAAAACATGAGTCACTTGGCCTAGAACTTCTTTTAATCCAAGATAAACCGAAAAGGAACAAATAGGCCTACAACTTTAAACCAAGATAGCTTGAGTCTTGATCCTCCGTGGGTGCTAGACAATCATCTGTTGACTTCCCCATAACCCATCTAACGAATGCATTTCATGAAAATATGAGTCACTTGGCCTAGAACTTCTTTTAATCCAAGATAAACCGAAAAGGAACAAATAGGCCTTCAACTTTGAGCCAAGATAGCTTGAGTCTTGAACCTCCGTGGGTGCTAGACAATCATCTGTTGACTTCCCCATAACCCATCTAACGAATGCATTTCATGAAAACATGAGTCACTTGGCCTAGAACATCTTTTAATCCAAGATAAGCCGTAAAGGAACAAATAGTCCTACAACTTTAAACCAAGATAGCTTGAGTCTTAAACTTCGGTGGGTGCTAGACAATCATCTGTTGACTTCCCCATAACCCATCTAACGAATGCATTTCATGAAAACATGAGTCACTTGGCCTAGAACTTCTTTTAATCCAAGATAAACCGAAAAGGAACAAATAGGCCTACAACTTTAAACCAAGATAGCTTGAGTCTTGATCCTCCGTGGGTGCTAGACAACCATCTGTTGACTTCCCCATAACCCATCTAACGAATGCATTTCATGAAAATATGAGTCACTTGGCCTAGAACTTCTTTTAATCCAAGATAAACCGAAAAGGAACAAATAGGGCTACAACTTTGAGCCAAGATAGCTTGAGTCTTGAACCTCCGTGGGTGCTAGACAATCATCAGTTGACTTCCCCATAACCCATCTAACGAATGCATTTCATGAAAACATGAGTCACTTGGCCTAGAACTTCTTTTAATCCAAGATAAACCGAAAAGGAACAAATAGGCCTACAACTTTGAGCCAAGATAGCTTGAGTCTTGAACCTCCGTGGGTGCTAGACAATCATCTGTTGACTTCCCCATAACCCATGTAACGAATGCATTTCATGAACACATGAGTCACTTGGCCTAGAACTTCTTTTAATCCAAGATAAACCGAAAAGGAACAAGTAGGCCTACAACTTTGAGCCAAGATAGCTTGAGTCTTGAACCTCCGTGGGTGCTAGACAATCATCGCTGACTTCCACATAACCCATCTAACGAATGCATTTCATGAAAACATGAGTCACTTGGCCTAGAACTTCTTTTAATCCAAGATAAACCGAAAAGGAACAAATAGGCCTACAACTTTAAACCAAGATAGCTTGAGTCTTGATCCTCCGTGGGTGCTAGACAATCATCACTTGACTTGCCCATAACCCATCTAACGAATGCATTTCATGAAAATATGAGTCACTTGGCCTAGAACTTCTTTTAATCCAAGATAAACCGAAAAGGAACAAATAGGCCTACAACTTTGAGCCAAGATAGCTTGAGTCTTGAACCTCCGTGGGTGCTAGACAATCATCAGTTGACTTCCCCATAACCCATCTAACGAATGCATTTCATGAAAACATGAGTCACTTGGCCTAGAACTTCTTTTAATCCAAGATAAACCGAAAAGGAACAAATAGGCCTTCAACTTTGAGCCAAGATAGCTTGAGTCTTGAACCTCCGTGGGTGCTAGACAATCATCTGTTGACTTCCCCATAACCCATCTAACGAATGCATTTCATGAAAACATGAGTCACTTGGCCTAGAACATCTTTTAATCCAAGATAAGCCGTAAAGGAACAAATAGTCCTACAACTTTAAACCAAGATAGCTTGAGTCTTAAACTTCGGTGGGTGCTAGACAATCATCTGTTGACTTCCCCATAACCCATCTAACGAATGCATTTCATGAAAACATGAGTCACTTGGCCTAGAACTTCTTTTAATCCAAGATAAACCGAAAAGGAACAAATAGGCCTACAACTTTAAACCAAGATAGCTTGAGTCTTGATCCTCCGTGGGTGCTAGACAACCATCTGTTGACTTCCCCATAACCCATCTAACGAATGCATTTCATGAAAATATGAGTCACTTGGCCTAGAACTTCTTTTAATCCAAGATAAACCGAAAAGGAACAAATAGGGCTACAACTTTGAGCCAAGATAGCTTGAGTCTTGAACCTCCGTGGGTGCTAGACAATCATCAGTTGACTTCCCATAACCCATCTAACGAATGCATTTCATGAAAACATGAGTCACTTGGCCTAGAACTTCTTTTAATCCAAGATAAACCGAAAAGGAACAAATAGGCCTACAACTTTAAACCAAGATAGCTTGAGTCTTGATCCTCCGTGGGTGCTAGACAACCATCTGTTGACTTCCCCATAACCCATCTAACGAATGCATTTCATGAAAATATGAGTCACTTGGCCTAGAACTTATTTTAATCCAAGATAAACCGAAAAGGAACAAATAGGGCTACAACTTTGAGCCAAGATAGCTTGAGTCTTGAACCTCCGTGGGTGCTAGACAATCATCAGTTGACTTCCCCATAACCCATCTAACGAATGCATTTCATGAAAACATGAGTCACTTGGCCTAGAACTTCTTTTAATCCAAGATAAACCGAAAAGGAACAAATAGGCCTTCAACTTTGAGCCAAGATAGCTTGAGTCTTGAACCTCCGTGGGTGCTAGAAAATCATCTGTTGACTTCCCCATAACCCATCTAACGAATGCATTTCATGAAAACATGAGTCACTTGGCCTAGAACATCTTTTAATCCAAGATAAGCCGTAAAGGAACAAATAGTCCTACAACTTTAAACCAAGATAGCTTGAGTCTTAAACTTCGGTGGGTGCTAGACAATCATCTGTTGACTTCCCCATAACCCATCTAACGAATGCATTTCATGAAAACATGAGTCACTTGGCCTAGAACTTCTTTTAATCCAAGATAAACCGACAAGGAACAAATACGCCTACAACTTTAAACCAAGATAGCTTGAGTCTTGATCCTCCGTGGGTGCTAGACAATCATCTGTTGACTTCCCCATAACCCATCTAACGAATGCATTTCATGAAAATATGAGTCACTTGGCCTAGAACTTCTTTTAATCCAAGATAAGCCGTAAACGAACAAATAGGCCTACAACTTTAAGCAAAGATAGCTTGAGTCTTAAACCTCTGCGGGTACTAGACAATCATCTGTTGACATCCCCATAACCCATCTAACATATGCATTTCATGAAAACAAGAGTCACTAGGCCTAGAACTTCACTTAATCCAAGATAAACCGAAAAGGTACAAATAGGCCTACAACTTTAAACCAAGATAGCTTGAGTCTTAAACTTCGGTGGGTGCTAGACAATCATCTGTTGACTTCCCCATAACCCATCTACCGAATGCATTTCATGAAAACATGAGTCACTTGGCCTAGAACTTCTTTTAATCCAAGATAAACCGAAAAGGAACAAATAGGCCTACAACTTTAAGCCAAGATAGCTTGGGTCTTGAACCTCCATGGGTGCTAGACAATCATCTGTTGACTTCCCCATAACCCATCTAACGAATGCATTTCATGAAAACATGAGTCACTTGGCCTAGAACTTCTTTTAATCCAAGATAAACCGAAAAGGAACAAATAGGCCTACAACTTTAAACCAAGATAGCTTGAGTCTTGATCCTCCGTGGGTGCTAGACAACCATCTGTTGACTTCCCCATAACCCATCTAACGAATGCATTTCATGAAAATATGAGTCACTTGGCCTAGAACTTCTTTTAATCCAAGATAAACCGAAAAGGAACAAATAGGGCTACAACTTTGAGCCAAGATAGCTTGAGTCTTGAACCTCCGTGGGTGCTAGACAATCATCAGTTGACTTCCCCATAACCCATCTAACGAATGCATTTCATGAAAACATGAGTCACTTGGCCTAGAACTTCTTTTAATCCAAGATAAACCGAAAAGGAACAAATAGGCCTACAACTTTAAACCAAGATAGCTTGAGTCTTGATCCTCCGTGGGTGCTAGACAACCATCTGTTGACTTCCCCATAACCCATCTAACGAATGCATTTCATGAAAATATGAGTCACTTGGCCTAGAACTTATTTTAATCCAAGATAAACCGAAAAGGAACAAATAGGGCTACAACTTTGAGCCAAGATAGCTTGAGTCTTGAACCTCCGTGGGTGCTAGACAATCATCAGTTGACTTCCACATAACCCATCTAACGAATGCATTTCATGAAAACATGAGTCACTTGGCCTAGAACTTCTTTTAATCCAAGATAAACCGAAAAGGAACAAATAGGCCTTCAACTTTGAGCCAAGATAGCTTGAGTCTTGAACCTCCGTGGGTGCTAGACAATCATCTGTTGACTTCCCCATAACCCATCTAACGAATGCATTTCATGAAAACATGAGTCACTTGGCCTAGAACATCTTTTAATCCAAGATAAGCCGTAAAGGAAAAAATAGTCCTACAACTTTAAACCAAGATAGCTTGAGTCTTAACCTTCGGTGGGTGCTAGACAATCATCTGTTGACTTCCCCATAACCCATCTAACGAATGCATTTCATGAAAACATGAGTGACTTGGCCTAGAACTTCTTTTAATCCAAGATAAACCGACAAGGAACAAATACGCCTACAACTTTAAACCAAGATAGCTTGAGTCTTGATCCTCCGTGGGTGCTAGACAATCATCTGTTGACTTCCCCATAACCCATCTAACGAATGCATTTCATGAAAATATGAGTCACTTGGCCTAGAACTTCTTTTAATCCAAGATAAGCCGTAAACGAACAAATAGGCCTACAACTTTAAGCAAAGATAGCTTGAGTCTTAAACCTCTGCCGGTACTAGACAATCATCTGTTGACATCCCCATAACCCATCTAACATATGCATTTCATGAAAACAAGAGTCACTAGGCCTAGAACTTCACTTAATCCAAGATAAACCGAAAAGGTACAAATAGGCCTACAACTTTAAACCAAGATAGCTTGAGTCTTAAACTTCGGTGGGTGCTAGACAATCATCTGTTGACTTCCCCATAACCCATCTACCGAATGCATTTCATGAAAACATGAGTCACTTGGCCTAGAACTTCTTTTAATCCAAGATAAACCGAAAAGGAACAAATAGGCCTACAACTTTAAGCCAAGATAGCTTGGGTCTTGAACCTCCATGGGTGCTAGACAATCATCTGTTGACTTCCCCATAACCCATGTAACGAATGCATTTCATGAAAACATGAGTCACTTGGCCTAGAACTTCTTTTAATCCAAGATAAACCGAAAAGGAACAAATAGGCCTACAACTTTGAGCCAAGATAGCTTGAGTCTTGAACCTCCGTGGGTGCTAGACAATCATCAGTTGACTTCCACATAACCCATCTAACGAATGCATTTCATGAAAACATGAGTCACTTGCCTTAGAACATCTTTTAATCCAAGATAAGCCGTAAAGGAACAAATAGTCCTACAACTTTAAACCAAGATAGCTTGAGTCTTAAACTTCGGTGGGTGCTAGACAATCATCTGTTGACTTCCCCATAACCCATCTAACGAATGCATTTCATGAAAACATGAGTCACTTGGCCTAGAACTTCTTTTAATCCAAGATAAACCGAAAAGGAACAAATAGGCCTACAACTTTAAACCAAGATAGCTTGAGTCTTGATCCTCCGTGGGTGCTAGACAATCATCTGTTGACTTCCCCATAACCCATCTAACGAATGCATTTCATGAAACTATGAGTCACTTGGCCTAGAACTTCTTTTAATCCAAGATTAACCGAAAAGGAACAAATAGGCCTACAACTTTGAGCCAAGATAGCTTGAGTCTTGAACCTCCGTGGGTGCTAGAAAATCATCAGTTGACTTCCACATAACCCATCTAACGAATGCATTTCTTGAAAACATGAGTCACTTGGCCTAGAACTTCTTTTAATCCAAGATAAGCCGTAAAGGAACAAATAGTCCTACAACTTTAAACCAAGATAGCTTGAGTCTTAAACTTCGGTGGGTGCTAGACAATCATCTGTTGACTTCCCCATAACCCATCTAACGAATGCATTTCATGAAAACATGAGTCACTTGGCCTAGAACTTCTTTTAATCCAAGATAAACCGAAAAGGAACAAATAGGCCTACAACTTTAAACCAAGATAGCTTGAGTCTTGATCCTCCGTGGGTGCTAGACAATCATCTGTTGACTTCCCCATAACCCATCTAACGAATGCATTTCATGAAAATATGAGTCACTTGGCCTAGAACTTCTTTTAATCCATGATAAGCCGTAAACGAACAAATAGGCCTACAACTTTAAGCAAAGATAGCTTGAGTCTTAAACCTCTGCGGGTACTAGACAATCATCTGTTGACATCCCCATAACCCATCTAACATATGCATTTCATGAAAACAAGAGTCACTAGGCCTAGAACTTCACTTAATCCAAGATAAACCGAAAAGGTACAAATAGGCCTAGACCTTTAAACCAAGATAGCTTGAGTCTTAAACTTCGGTGGGTGCTAGACAATCATCTGTTGACTTCCCCATAACTCATCTACCGAATGCATTTCATGAAAACATGAGTCACTTGGCCTAGAACTTCTTTTAATCCAAGATAAACCGAAAAGGAACAAATAGGCCTACAACTTTAAGCCAAGATAGCTTGAGTCTTGAACCTCCGTGGGTGCTAGACAATCATCTGTTGACTTCCCCATAACCCATGTAACGAATGCATTTCATGAAAACATCAGTCACTTGGCCTAGAACTTCTTTTAATCCAAGATAAACCGAAAAGGAACAAATAGGCCTACAACTTTGAGCCAAGATAGCTTGAGTCTTGAACCTCCGTGGGTGCTAGACAATCATCAGTTGACTTCCACATAACCCATCTAACGAATGCATTTCATGAAAACATGAGTCACTTGGCCTAGAACTTCTTTTAATCCAAGATAAACCGAAAAGGAACAAATAGGCCTTCAACTTTGAGCCAAGATAGCTTGAGTCTTGAACCTCCGTGGGTGCTAGACAATCATCTGTTGACTTCCCCATAACCCATCTAACGAATGCATTTCATGAAAACATGAGTCACTTGGCCTAGAACATCTTTTAATCCAAGATAAGCCGTAAAGGAACAAATAGTCCTACAACTTTAAACCAAAATAGCTTGAGTCTTAAACTTCGGTGGGTGCTAGACAATCATCTGTTGACTTCCCCATAACCCATCTAACGAATGCATTTCATGAAAACATGAGTCACTTGGCCTAGAACTTCTTTTAATCCAAGATAAACCGAAAAGGAACAAATACGCCTACAACTTTAAACCAAGATAGCTTGAGTCTTGATCCTCCGTGGGTGCTAGACAATCATCTGTTGACTTCCCCATAACCCATATAACGAATGCATTTCATGAAAATATGAGTCACTTGGCCTAGAACTTCTTTTAATCCAAGATAAGCCGTAAAGGAACAAATAGGCCTACAACTTTAAGCAAAGATAGCTTGAGTCTTAAACCTCTGCGGGTACTAGACAATCATCTGTTGATATCCCCATAACCCATCTAACATATGCATTTCATGAAAACAAGAGTCACTAGGCCTAGAACTTCACTTAATCCAAGATAAACCGAAAAGGTACAAATAGGCCTACAACTTTAAACCAAGATAGCTTGAGTCTTAAACTTCGATGGGTGCTAGACAATCATCTGTTGACTTCCCCGTTGTTTATGGTGAAATTTGGCAAATGCAAACTTCACAAACAAACAAATATATTTATCAGTCGAATGTGGGTTGCGACGAGTTTCGCGGTAATCTCGTGTGAGAAAAGGTAAAAACTTGGTGTAAAACAAGAAGGATTTAAGTACAAGAACAAAGAACAGCGTAAATGTAAAATGCAGAAAACGACTGAAAAGCAATAAACGAGTGCAAGTAAAAGTACAATGAAACGTAAAGAAATTTAAAGGACAAGGCAAAGTAATGTAAATTGCAGAAAGTAAAGGAAAATAACAGCGTGACAAGAGAAAGTAAACGAATTTAAAGAACAGGACTTGAAGTAAATGAACTCGAAAGGATAAAGTGCAGGAAATAAAAGGAATTGTAAAAGAACATTGCATTAATGTAAATTGCTTGAAACGAAAATGGAAGGCATACTTGGAGTCAAATCCGTTAATCTGCTCGGGTGAGATGTTAGGATTGTGTATCCAGTAACCAACCTTTTTTACATCGTAAATTCTAATATTTATAGACAAACTAAGTAAAATAACCGACTCCTAAAACGTAAACACGTATACATGGCAGTTAAGCCACGTATTCGTTGTACAAAACTATCAAAGTCATAAGGAAATTGGGTGCAACTTTTCGACGGAGACTATTATTCGACGATCAATCACTGTCTTCTTTGACGAAAACTTGTCATCCGACGAACAACACCTGCAAACTCATTATCCGTCGAATAATATTTGCAGCATTTTCCACCAATAAAATGAATCTTTTCGACATTTACAATCATCCGACGGACAACATTTGTAATATCATCTTCGACGAAAACTTATCATCCGACGAAAAATGAATCTTTTCGACATTGACCAATTATCTGACAGACAACATTTGTAATATCATATTCGACGAAAAACTTATCATCCGACGAACAATGCTTGCAATAACTTCAAACCTTGGAGAAATTCTTCAAGTTCACTTATCCGTCGAATTAGAACATTTCTCTATTATTTTCTTCATCGAATAAGAACTTCATTTCTTCCCCCAACACCCGTAACCCATCTACCGAATGCATTTCATGAAAACATGAGTCACTTGGCCTAGAACTTCTTTTAATCCAAGATAAACCGAAAAGGAACAAATAGGCCTACAACTTTAAGCCAAGATAGCTTGAGTCTTGAACCTCCGTGGGTGCTAGACAATCATCTGTTCACTTCCCCATAACCCATGTAATGAATGCATTTCATGAAAACATGAGTCACTTGGCCTAGAACATCTTTTAATCCATGATAAGCCGTAAAGGAACAAATAGGCCTACAACTTTAAGCGAAGATAGCTTGAGACTTGAACCTCGGTGGGTGCTAGACAATCATCTGTTGACTTCCCCATAACCCATCTAACGAATGCATTTCATGAAAACATGAATCACTTGGCCTAGAACTTCATTAAATCCAAGATAAACCGAAAAGGAACAAATAGGCCTACAACTTTAAACCAAGATAGCTTGAGTCTTGTACCACCGTGGGTGCTAGAGAAACATCTGTTGACTCCGCCATAACCCATCTAAGCAAAGTATTTCATGAAAACATGAGTCACTTGGCCTAGAAGATCTCTTAATCCAAGATAAACCGAAAAGGAACAAATAGGCCTACAACTTTAAGCCAAGATAGCTTGAGTCTTGATCCTCCGTGGGTGCTAGACAATCATCTGTTGACTTCCCCATAACCCATCTAACGAATGCATTTCATGAAAATATGAGTCACTTGGCCTAGAACTTCTTTTAATCCAAGATAAGCCTTAAAGGAACAAATAGGCCTACAACTTTAAGCAAAGATAGCTTGAGTCTTAAACCTCCGCGGGTACTAGACAATCATCTGTTGACATCCCCATAACCCATCTAACATATGCATTTCTTGAAAACAAGAGTCACTAGGCCTAGAACTTCACTTAATCCAAGATAAACCGAAAAGGTACAAATAGGCCTACAACTTTAAACCAAGATAGCTTGAGTCTTAAACTTCGGTGGGTGCTAGACAATCATCTGTTGACTTCCCCGTAACCCATCTACCGAATGCATTTCATGAAAGCATGAGTCACTTGGCCTAGAACTTCTTTTAATCCAAGATAAACCGAAAAGGAACAAATAGGCCTACAACTTTAAGCCAAGATAGCTTGAGTCTTGAACCTCCGTGGGTGCTAGACATTCATCTGTTCACTTCCCCATAACCCATGTAACGAATGCATTTCATGAAAACATGAGTCACTTGGCCTAGAACATCTTTTAATCCATGATAAGCCGTAAAGGAACAAATAGGCCTACAACTTTAAGCGAAGATAGCTTGAGACTTGAACCTCGGTGGGTGCTAGACAATCATCTGTTGACTTCCCCATAACCCATCTAACGAATGCATTTCATGAAAACATGAATCACTTGGCCTAGAACTTCATTAAATCCAAGATAAACCGAAAAGGAACAAATAGGCCTACAACTTTAAACCAAGATAGCTTGAGTCTTGTACCGCCGTGGGTGCTAGAGAAACATCTGTTGACTCCGCCATAACCCATCTAAGCAAAGTATTTCATGAAAACATGAGTCACTTGGCCTAGAAGATCTCTTAATCCAAGATAAACCGAAAAGGAACAAATAGGCCTACAACTTTAAGCCAAGATAGCTTGAGTCTTGAACCTCCGTGGGTGCTTGACAATCATCTGTTGACTTACCCATAACCCATCTAACGAATGCATTTCATGAAAACATGAGTCACTTGGCCTAGAACTTCTTTTAATCCAAGATAAACCGAAAAGCAACAAATAGGCCTACAACTTTAAGCCAAGATAGCTTGAGTCTTGAACCTCCGTGGGTGCTTGACAATCATCTGTTGACTTACCCATAACCCATCTAACGAATGCATTTCATGAAAACATGAGTCACTTGGCCTAGAACTTCTTTCAATCCAAGATAAACCGAAAAGCAACAAATAGGCCTACAACTTTAAGCCAAGATAGCTTGAGTCTTGAACCTCCGTGGGTGCTAGACAATCATCTGTTGACTTCCCCATAACCCATGTAACGAATGCATTTCCTGAAAACATGAGTCACTTGGCCTAGAACTTCTTTTAATCCAAAATAAACCGAAAAGGAACAAATAGGCCTACAACTTTAAGCGAAGATAGCTTGAGAGTTGAACCTCGGTGGGTGCTAGACAATCATCTGTTGACTTCCCCATAACCCATCTAACGAATGCATTTCATGAAAACATGAATCACTTGGCCTAGAACTTCATTAAATCCAAGATAAACCGAAAAGGAACAAATAGGCCTACAACTTTAAACCAAGATAGCTTGAGTCTTGTACCACCGTGGGTGCTAGAGAAAAATCTGTTGACTCCGCCATACCACATCTAAGCAAAGTATTTCATGAAAACATGAGTGACTTGGCCTAGAACTTCTTTTAATCCAAGATAAACCGAAAAGCAACAAATAGGCCTACAACTTTAAGCAAAGATAGCTTGAGTCTTGTACCACCGTGGGTGCTAGACAAACATCTGTTGACTTCCCCATAACCCATCTAACGAATGCATTGTATGAAACCAAGAGTCACATGGCCTAGAACTTCATTTAATCCCAGATAAACTGAAAAGGAACAAATAGGCCTACAACTTTAAGCCAAGATAGCTTGAGTCTTGTACCACCGTGGGTGCTAGAGAAACATCTGTTGACTCCGCCATAACACATCTAAGCAAAGTATTTCATGAAAACATGAGTCACTTGGCCTAGAAGATCTCTTAATCCAAGATAAACCGAAAAGGAACAAATAGGCCTACAACTTTAAGCCAAGATAGCTTGAGTCTTGAACCTCCGTGGGTGCTAGACAAACATCTGTTGACTGCCCCATAACCCATCTAACGAATGCATTTCATGAAAAGATGAGTCACTTGGCCTAGAACATCTTCTAATCCAAGATAAGCCGTAAAGGAACAAATAGGCCTACAACTTTAAGCAAAGATAGCTTGAGTCTTGAACCTCCGCGGGTGCTAGACAATCATCTGTTGACATCCCCATAACCCATCTAACATATGCATTTCATGAAAACAAGAGTCACTAGGCCTAGAACTTCACTTAATCCAAGATAAACCGAAAAGGTACAAATAGGCCTACAACTTTAAACCAAGATAGCTTGAGTCTTAAACTTCGGTGGGTGCTAGACAATCATCTGTTGACTTCCCCATAACCCATCTAACGAATGCATTTCATGAAAACATGAGTCACTTGGCCTAGAACTTCTTTTAATCCAAGATAAACCGAAAAGGACCAAATAGGCCTACAACTTTAAACCAAGATAGCTTGAGTCTTGATCCTCCGTGGGTGCTAGACAATCATCTGTTGACTTCCCCATAACCCATCTAACGAATGCATTTCATGAAAACATGAGTCACTTGGCCTAGAACTTCTTTTAATCCAAGATAAACCGAAAAGGAACAAATAGGCCTACAACTTTGAGCCAAGATAGCTTGAGTCTTGAACCTACGTGGGTGCTAGACAATCATCAGTCGACTTCCCCATAAACCATCTAACGAATGCATTTCATGAAAACATGAGTCACTTGGCCTAGAACTTCTTTTAATCCAAGATAAACCGAAAAGGAACAAATAGGCCTACAACTTTGAGCCAAGATAGCTTGAGTCTTAAACTTCGGTGGGTGCTAGACAATCATCTGTTGACTTCCCCATAACCCATCTAACGAATGCATTTCATGAAAACATGAGTCACTTGGCCTAGAACTTCTTTTAATCCAAGATAAACCGAAAAGGACCAAATAGGCCTACAACTTTGACCCAAGATAGCTTGAGTCTTAAACTTCGGTGGGTGCTAGACAATCATCTGTTGACTTCCCCATAACCCATCTAACGAATGCATTTCATGAAAACATGAATCACTTGGCCTAGAACTTCATTAAATCCAAGATAAACCGAAAAGGAACAAATAGGCCTACAACTTTCAACCAAGATAGCTTGAGTCTTGTACCACCGTGGGTGCTAGAGAAACATTTGTTGACTCCGCCATAACCCATCTAAGCAAAGTATTTCACGAAAACATGAGTCACCCGGCCTAGAAGATCTCTTAATCCAAGATAAACCGAAAAGGAACAAATAGGCCTACAACTTTAAGCCAAGATAGCTTGAGTCTTGAACCTCCGTGGGTGCTTGACAATCATCTGTTGACTTACCCATAACCCATCTAACGAATGCATTTCATGAAAACATGAGTCACTTGGCCTAGAACTTCTTTCAATCCAAGATAAACCGAAAAGCAACAAATAGGCCTACAACTTTAAGCCAAGATAGCTTGAGTCTTGAACCTCCGTGGGTGCTAGACAATCATCTGTTGACTTCCCCATAACCCATGTAACGAATGCATTTCCTGAAAACATGAGTCACTTGGCCTAGAACTTCTTTTAATCCAAAATAAATCGAAAAGGAACAAATAGGCCTACAACTTTAAACCAAGATAGCTTGAGTCTTGTACCACCGTGGGTGCTAGAGAAAAATCTGTTGACTCCGCCATACCACATCTAAGCAAAGTATTTCATGAAAACATGAGTGACTTGGCCTAGAAATTCTTTTAATCCAAGATAAACCGAAAAGCAACAAATAGGCCTACAACTTTAAGCAAAGATAGCTTGAGTCTTGTACCACCGTGGGTGCTAGACAATCATCTGTTGACTTCCCCATAACCCATCTAACGAATGCATTTCATGAAAACATGAATCACTTGGCCTAGAACTTCATTAAATCCAAGATAAACCGAAAAGGAACAAATAGGCCTACAACTTTAAACCAAGATAGCTTGAGTCTTGTACCACCGTGGGTGCTAGAGAAAAATCTGTTGACTCCGCCATACCACATCTAAGCAAAGTATTTCATGAAAACATGAGTGACTTGGCCTAGAACTTCTTTTAATCCAAGATAAACCGAAAAGCAACAAATAGGCCTACAACTTTAAGCAAAGATAGCTTGAGTCTTGTACCACCGTGGGTGCTAGACAAACATCTGTTGACTTCCCCATAACCCATCTAACGAATGCATTGTATGAAACCAAGAGTCACATGGCCTAGAACTTCATTTAATCCCAGATAAACTGAAAAGGAACAAATAGGCCTACAACTTTAAGCCAAGATAGCTTGAGTCTTGTACCACCGTGGGTGCTAGAGAAACATCTGTTGACTCCGCCATAACACATCTAAGCAAAGTATTTCATGAAAACATGAGTCACTTGGCCTAGAAGATCTCTTAATCCAAGATAAACCGAAAAGGAACAAATAGGCCTACAACTTTAAGCCAAGATAGCTTGAGTCTTGAACCTCCGTGGGTGCTAGACAATCATCTGTTGACTGCCCCATAACCCATCTAACGAATGCATTTCATGAAAACATGAGTCACTTGCCCTAGAACATCTTCTAATCCAAGATAAGCCGTAAAGGAACAAATAGGCCTACAACTTTAAGCAAAGACAGCTTGAGTCTTGAACCTCCGCGGGTGCTAGACAATCATCTCTTGACATCCCCATAACCCATCTAACATATGCATTTCATGAAAACAAGAGTCACTAGGCCTAGAACTTCACTTAATCCAAGATAAACCGAAAAGGTACAAATAGGCCTACAACTTTAAACCAAGATAGCTTGAGTCTTAAACTTCGGTGGGTGCTAGACAATCATCTGTTGACTTCCCCATAACCCATCTAACGAATGCATTTCATGAAAACATGAGTCACTTGGCCTAGAACTTCTTTTAATCCAAGATAAACCGAAAAGGACCAAATAGGCCTACAACTTTGACCCAAGATAGCTTGAGTCTTGAACCTCCGTGGGTGCTAGACAATCATCTGTTGACTTCCCCATAACCCATCTAACGAATGCATTTCATGAAAACATGAATCACTTGGCCTAGAACTTCATTAAATCCAAGACAAACCGAAAAGGAACAAATAGGCCTACAACTTTAAACCAAGATAGCTTGAGTCTTGTACCACCGTGGGTGCTAGAGAAACATCTGTTGACTCCGCCATAACCCATCTAAGCAAAGTATTTCATGAAAACATGAGTCACTTGGCCTAGAAGATCTCTTAATCCAAGATAAACCGAAAAGGAACAAATAGGCCTACAACTTTAAGCCAAGATAGCTTGAGTCTTGAACCTCCGTGGGTGCTTGACAATCATCTGTTGACTTACCCATAACCTATCTAACGAATGCATTTCATGAAAACATGAGTCACTTGGCCTAGAACTTCTTTTAATCCAAGATAAACCGAAAAGCAACAAATAGGCCTACAACTTTAAGCCAAGATAGCTTGAGTCTTGAACCTCCGTGGGTGCTAGACAATCATCTGTTGACTTCCCCATAACCCATGTAACGAATGCATTTCATGAAAACATGAGTCACTTGGCCTAGAACTTCTTTCAATCCAAGATAAACCGAAAAGCAACAAATAGGCCTACAACTTTAAGCCAAGATAGCTTGAGTCTTGAACCTCCGTGGGTGCTAGACAATCATCTGTTGACTTCCCCATAACCCATGTAACGAATGCATTTCATGAAAACATGAGTCACTTGGCCTTGAACATCTTCTAATCCAAGATAAGCCGTAAAGGAACAAATAGGCCTACAACTTTAAGCGAAGATAGCTTGAGAGTTGAACCTCGGTGGGTGCTAGACAATCATCTGTTGACTTCCCCATAACCCATCTAACGAATGCATTTCATGAAAACATGAATCACTTGGCCTAGAACTTCATTAAATCCAAGATAAACCGAAAAGGAACAAATAGGCCTACAACTTTAAACCAAGATAGCTTGAGTCTTGTACCACCGTGGGTGCTAGAGAAAAATCTGTTGACTCCGCCATACCACATCTAAACAAAGTATTTCATGAAAACATGAGTGACTTGGCCTAGAACTTCTTTTAATCCAAGATAAACCGAAAAGCAACAAATAGGCCTACAACTTTAAGCAAAGATAGCTTGAGTCTTGTACCACCGTGGGTGCTAGACAAACATCTGTTGACTTCCCCATAACCCATCTAACGAATGCATTGTATGAAACCAAGAGTCACATGGCCTAGAACTTCATTTAATCCCAGATAAACTGAAAAGGAACAAATAGGCCTACAACTTTAAGCCAAGATAGCTTGAGTCTTGTACCACCGTGGGTGCTAGAGAAACATCTGTTGACTCCGCCATAACACATCTAAGCAAAGTATTTCATGAAAACATGAGTCACTTGGCCTAGAAGATCTCTTAATCCAAGATAAACCGAAACGGAACAAATAGTCCTACAACTTTAAGCCAAGATAGCTTGAGTCTTGAACCTCCGTGGGTGCTTGACAATCATCTGTTGACTTACCCACAACCCATCTAACGAATGCATTTCATGAAAACATGAGTCACTTGGCCTAGAACTTCTTTCAATCCAAGATAAACCGAAAAGCAACAAATAGGCCTACAACTTTAAGCCAAGATAGCTTGAGTCTTGAACCTCCGTGGGTGCTAGACAATCATCTGTTGACTTCCCCATAACCCATCTAACGAATGCATTTCATGAAAACATGAATCACTTGGCCTAGAACTTCATTAAATCCAAGACAAACCGAAAAGGAACAAATAGGCCTACAACTATAAACCAAGATAGCTTGAGTCTTGTACCACCGTGGGTGCTAGAGAAATATCTGTTGACTCCGCCATAACCCATCTAAGCAAAGTATTTCATGAAAACATGAGTCACTTGGCCTAGAAGATCTCTTAATCCAAGATAAACCGAAAAGGAACAAATAGGCCTACAACTTTAAGCCAAGATAGCTTGAGTCTTGAACCTCCGTGGGTGCTAGACAATCATCTGTTGACTGCCCCATAACCCATCTAACGAATGCATTTCATGAAAACATGAGTCACTTGGCCTAGAACATCTTCTAATCCAAGATAAGCCGTAAAGGAACAAATATGCCTACAACTTTAAGCAAAGACAGCTTGAGTCTTGAACCTCCGCGGGTGCTAGACAATCATCTGTTGACATCCCCATAACCCATCTAACATATGCATTTCATGAAAACAAGAGTCACTAGGCCTAGAACTTCACTTAATCCAAGATAAACCGAAAAGGTACAAATAGGCCTACAACTTTAAACCAAGATAGCTTGAGTCTTAAACTTCGGTGGGTGCTAGACAATCATCTGTTGACTTCCCCATAACCCATCTAACGAATGCATTTCATGAAAACATGAGTCACTTGGCCTAGAACTTCTTTTAATCCAAGATAAACCGAAAAGGACCAAATAGGCCTACAACTTTAAACCAAGATAGCTTGAGTCTTGATCCTCCGTGGGTGCTAGACAATCATCTGTTGACTTCCCCATAACCCATCTAACGAATGCATTTCATGAAAACATGAGTCACTTGGCCTAGAACTTCTTTTAATCCAAGATAAACCGAAATGGAACAAATAGGCCTACAACTTTGAGCCAAGATAGCTTGAGTCTTGAACCTCCGTGGGTGCTAGACAATCATCAGTTGACTTCCCCATAAACCATCTAACGAATGCATTTCATGAAAACATGAGTCACTTGGCCTAGAACTTCTTTTAATCCAAGATAAACCGAAAAGGAACAAATAGGCCTTCAACTTTGAGCCAAGATAGCTTGAGTCTTGAACCTCCGTGGGTGCTAGACAATCATCTGTTGACTTCCCCATAACCCATGTAACGAATGCATTTCATGAAAACATGAGTCACTTGGCCTAGAACTTCTTTTAATCCAAGATAAACCGAAAAGGAACAAATAGGCCTACAACTTTAAGCGAAGATAGCTTGAGAGTTGACCCTCGGTGGGTGCTAGACAATCATCTGTTGACTTCCCCATAACCCATCTAACGAATGCATTTCATGAAAACATGAATCACTTGGCCTAGAACTTCATTAAATCCAAGATAAACCGAAAAGGAACAAATAGGCCTACAACTTTAAACCAAGATAGCTTGAGTCTTGTACCACCGTGGGTGCTAGACAAAAATCTGTTGACTACGCCATACCACATCTAAGCAAAGTATTTCATGAAAACATGAGTGACTTGGCCTAGAACTTCTTTTAATCCAAGATAAACCGAAAAGCAACAAATAGGCCTACAACTTTAAGCAAAGATAGCTTGAGTCTTGTACCACCGTGGGTGCTAGACAAACATCTGTTGACTTCCCCATAACCCATCTAACGAATGCATTGTATGAAACCAAGAGTCACATGGCCTAGAACTTCATTTAATCCCAGATAAACTGAAAAGGAACAAATAAGCCTACAACTTTAAGCCAAGATAGCTTGAGTCTTGTACCACCGTGGGTGGTAGACATACATCTGTTGACTTCCCCATAACCCATCTAAGCAAAGTATTTCATGAAAACATGAGTCACTTGGCCTAGAAGATCTCTTAATCCAAGATAAACCGAAAAGGAACAAATAGTCCTACAACTTTAAGCCAAGATAGCTTGAGTCTTGAACCTCCGTGGGTGCTAGACAATCATCTGTTGACTTACCCATAACCCATCTAACGAATGCATTTCATGAAAACAAGAGTCACTTGGCCTAGAACTTCTTTTAATCCAAGATAAACCGAAAAGGAACAAATAGGCCTACAACTTTAAGCCAAGATAGCTTGAGTCTTGAACCTCCGTGGGTGCTAGACAATCATCTGTTGACTTCCCCATAACCCATCTAACGAATGCATTTCATGAAAACATGAGTCACTTGGCCTAGAACTTCTTTTAATCCAAAATAAATCGAAAAGGAACAAATAGGCCTACAACTTTAAGCGAAGATAGCTTGAGAGTTGAACCTCGGTGGGTGCTAGACAATCATCTGTTGACTTCCCCATAACCCATCTAACGAATGCATTTCATGAAAATATGAGTCACTTGGCCTAGAACTTCTCTTAATCCAAGATAAACCGAAAAGGACCAAATAGGCCTACAACTTTAAACCAAGATAGCTTGAGTCTTGTACCACCGTGGGTGCTAGAGAAAAATCTGTTGACTCCGCCATACCACATCTAACGAATGCATTTCATGAAAACATGAGTCACTTGGCCTAGAACTTCTTTTAATCCAAGATAAACCGAAAAGCAACAAATAGGCCTACAACTTTAAGCAAAGATAGCTTGAGTCTTGTACCACCGTGGGTGCTAGACAAACATCTGTTGACTTCCCCATAACCCATCTAACGAATGCATTGTATGAAACCAAGAGTCACATGGCCTAGAACTTCATTTAATCCCAGATAAACTGAAAAGGAACAAATAGGCCTACAACTTTAAGCCAAGATAGCTTGAGTCTTGTACCACCGTGGGTGCTAGACAAACATCTGTTGACTTCCCCATAACCCATCTAAGCAAAGTATTTCATGAAAACATGAGTCACTTGGCCTAGAAGATCTCTTAATCCAAGATAAACCGAAAAGGAACAAATAGGCCTACAACTTTAAGCCAAGATAGCTTGAGTCTTGAACCTCCGTGGGTGCTAGACAATCATCTGTTGACTTCCCCATAACCCATCTAACGAATGCATTTCATGAAAACATGAGTCACTTGGCCTAGAACTTCTTTTAATCCAAGATAAGCCGTAAAGGAACAAATAGGCCTACAACTTTAAGCAAAGATAGCTTGAGTCTTGAACCTCCGCGGGTGCTAGACAATCATCTGTTGACTTCCCCATAACCCATCTAACATATGCATTTCATGAAAACAAGAGTCACAAGGCCTAGAACTTCACTTAATCCAAGATAAACCGAAAAGGAACAAATAGGCCTACAACTTTAAACCAAGATAGCTTGAGTTTTAAGATCCGTGGGTGCTAGACAATCATCTGTTGACTTCCCCATAACCCATCTAACGAATGCATTTCATGAAAACATGAGTCACTTGGCCTAGAACTTCTTTTAATCCAAGATAAACCGAAAAGGAACAAATAGGCCTACAACTTTGAGCCAAGATAGCTTGAGTCTTGAACCTCCGTGGGTGCTAGACAATCATCTGTTGACTTCCCCATAACCCATCTAACGAATGCATTTCATGAAAACATGAGTCACTTGGCCTAGAACTTCATTAAATCCAAGACAAACCGAAAAGGAACAAATAGGCCTACAACTTTAAACCAAGATAGCTTGAGTCTTGTACCACCGTGGGTGCTAGACAAACATCTCGTTGACTTCCCCATAACCCATCTAAGCAATGTATTTCATCAAAACATGAGTCACTTGGCCTAGAACTTCTCTTAATCCAAGATAAACCGAAAAGGAACAAATAGTCCTACAACTTTAAGCCAAGATAGCTTGAGTCTTGAACCTCCGTGGGTGCTAGACAATCATCTGTTGACTTACCCATAACCCATCTAACGAATGCATTTCATGAAAACAAGAGTCACTTGGCCTAGAACTTCTTTTAATCCAAGATAAACCGAAAAGGAACAAATAGGCCTACAACTTTAAGCCAAGATAGCTTGAGTCTTGAACCTCCGTGGGTGCTAGACAATCACCTGTTGACTTCCCCATAACCCATCTAACGAATGCATTTCATGAAAACATGAGTCACTTGGCCTAGAACTTCTTTTAATCCAAGATAAACCGAAAAGGAACAAATAGGCCTACAACTTTAAGCCAAGATAGCTTGAGTCTTGAACCTCCGTGGGTGCTAGACAATCATCTCTTGACTTCCCCATAACCCATCTAACGAATGCATTTCATGAAAACATGAGTCACTTGGCCTAGAACTTCTTTTAATCCAAGATAAGCCGTAAAGGAACAAATAGGCCTACAACTTTAAGCAAAGATAGCTTGAGTCTTGAACCTCCGCGGGTGCTAGACAATCATCTGTTGACTTCCCCATAACCCATCTAACGAATGCATTTCATGAAAACATGAGTCACTTGGCCTAGAACTTCATTTAATCCAAGATAAACCGAAAAGGAACAAATAGGCCTACAACTTTAAGCCAAGATAGCTTGAGTCTTGTACCACCGTGGGTGCAAGACAAAAATCTGTTGACTCCCATACCACATCTAAACGAATGCATTTCACGAAAACATGAGTCACTTGGCCTAGAACTTCTTTTAATCCAAGATAAACCGAAAAGGAACAAATAGGCCTACAACTTTAAGCCAAGATAGCTTGAGTCTTTACCACTGTGGGTGCTAGACAAACATCTGTTGACTTCCCCATAACCCATCTAACAAATGCATTTCATGAAAACAAGAGTCACATGGCCTAGAACTTCATTTAATCCAAGATAAACCGAAAAGGAACAAATAGGCCTACAACTTTAAGCCAAGATAGCTTGAGTCTTGTACCACCGTGGGTGCTAGACAAACATCTGTTGACTTCCCCATAACCCATCTAACGAATGCATTTCATGAAAACATGAGTCACTTGGCCTAGAACTTCTTTTAATCCAAGATAAACCGAAAAGGAACAAATAGGCCTACAACTTTAAGCCAAGATAGCTTGAGTCTTGAACCTCCGTGGGTGCTAGACAATCATCTGTTGACTTCCCCACAACCCATCTAACGAATGCATTTCATGAAAACATGAGTCACTTGGCCTAGAACTTCTTTTAATCCAAGATAAACCGAAAAGGAACAAATAGGCCTACAACTTTAAGCCAAGATAGCTTGAGTCTTGAACCTCCGTGGGTGCTAGACAATCATCTGTTGACTTCCCCATAACCCATCTAACGAATGCATTTCATGAAAACATGATTCACTTGGCCTAGAACTTCATTTAATCCAAGATAAACCGAAAAGGAACAAATAGGCCTACAACTTTAAACCAAGATAGCTTGAGTCTTGTACCACCGTGGGTGCTAGACAAACATCTGTTGACTTCCCCATAACCCATCTAAAAAATGCATTTCATGAAAACAAGGGTCACTTGGCCTAGAACTTCTTTTAATCCAAGATAAACCGAAAAGGAACAAATAGGCCTACAACTTTAAGCCAAGATAGCTTGAGTCTTGAACCTCCGTGGGTGCTAGACAATCATCTGTTGACTTCCCCATAACCCATCTAACGAATGCATTTCATGAAAACATGAGTCACTTGGCCTAGAACTTCTTTTAATCCAAGATAAACCGAAAAGGAACAAATAGGCCTACAACTTTAAGCCAAGATAGCTTGAGTCTTGAACCTCCGTGGGTGCTAGACAATCATCTGTTGACTTCCCCATAACCCATCTAACGAATGCATTTCATGAAAACAAGAGTCACTAGGCCTAGAACTTCACTTAATCCAAGATAAACCGAAAAGGAACAAATAGGCCTACAACTTTAATCCAAGATAGCTTGAGTCTTGAACCTCCGTGGGTGCTAGACAATCATCTGTTGACTTCCCCATAACCCATCTAACGAATGCATTTCATGAAAACATGAGTCACTTGGCCTAGAACTTCTTTTAATCCTAGATAAACCGAAAAGGAACAAATAGGCCTACAACTTTAAACCAAGATAGCTTGAGTCTCGACCCTCGGTAGGTGCTAGACAATCATCTGTTGACTTCCCCATAACCCATCTAACAAATGCATTTCATGAAAACATGAGTCACTTGGCCTAGAACTTCTTTTAATCCAAGATAAACCGAAAAGGAACAAATAGGCCTACAACTTTAAGCCAAGATAGCTTGAGTCTTGAACCTCCGTGGGTGCTAGACAATCATCTGTTTACTTCCCCATAACCCATCTAACGAATGCATTTCATGAAAACATGAGTCACTTGGCCTAGAACTTCTTTTAATCCAAGATAAACCGAAAAGGAACAAATAGGCCTACAACTTTAAGCCAAGATAGCTTGAGTCTTGAACCTCCGTGGGTGCTAGACAATCATCTGTTGACTTCCCCATAACCCATCTAACGAATGCATTTCATGAAAACATGAGTCACTTGGCCTAGAACTTCTTTTAATCCAAGATAAACCGAAAAGGAACAAATAGGCCTACAACTTTAAGCCAAGATAGCTTGAGTCTTGAACCTCCGTGGGTGCTAGACAATCATCTGTTGACTTCCCCATAACCCATCTAACGAATGCATTTCATGAAAACATGAGTCACTTGGCCTAGAACTTCATTTAATCCAAGATAAACCGAAAAGGAACAAATAGGCCTACAACTTTAAACCAAGATAGCTTGAGTCTTGTACCACCGTGGGTGCTAGACAAAAATCTGTTGACTTCCCCATAACACATCTAACGAATGCATTTCTTCAAAACATGAGTCACTTGGCCTAGAACTTCATTTAATCCAAGATAAACCGAAAAGGAACAAATAGGCCTACAACTTTAAGCCAAGATAGCTTGAGTCTTGTACCACCGTGGGTGCTAGACAAACATCTGTTGACTTCCCCATAACCCATCTAACGAATGCATTTCATGAAAACAAGAGTCACTTGGCCTAGAACTTCATTTAATCCAAGATAAACCGAAAAGGAACAAATAGGCCTACAACTTTAAGCCAAGATAGCTTGAGTCTTGTACCACCGTGGGTGCTAGACAAACATCTGTTGACTTCCCATAACCCATCTAAGCAAAGCATTTCATGAAAACATGAGTCACTTGGCCTAGAAGATCTCTTAATCCAAGATAAACCGAAAAGGAACAAATAGGCCTACAACTTTAAGCCAAGATAGCTTGAGTCTTGAACCTCCGTGGGTGCTAGACAATCATCTGTTGACTTCCCCATAACCCATCTAACGAATGCATTTCATGAAAACATGAGTCACTTGGCCTAGAACTTCTTTTAATCCAAGATAAACCGAAAAGGAACAAATAGGCCTACAACTTTAAGCCAAGATAGCTTGAGTCTTGAACCTCCGTGGGTGCTAGACAATCATCAGTTGACTTCCCCATAACCCATCTAACGAATGCATTTCATGAAAACATGAGTCACTTGGCCTAGAACTTCTTTTAATCCAAGATAAACCGAAAAGGAACAAATAGGCCTACAACTTTAAACCAAGATAGCTTGAGTCTTGATCCTCCGTGGGTGCTAGACAATCATCTGTTGACTTCCCCATAACCCATCTAACGAATGCATTTCATGAAAACATGAGTCACTTGGCCTAGAACTTCTTTTAATCCAAGATAAACCGAAAAGGAACAAATAGGCCTACAACTTTAAGCCAAGATAGCTTGAGTCTTGAACCTCCGTGGGTGCTAGACAATCATCTGTTGACATCCCCATAACCCATCTAACATATGCATTTCATGAAAACAAGAGTCACTAGGCCTAGAACTTCATTTAATCCAAGATAAACCGAAAAGGAACAAATAGGCCTACAACTTTAAACCAAGATAGCTTGAGTCTTGAACCTCCGTGGGTGCTAGACAATCATCTGTTGACTTCCCCATAACCCATCTAACGAATGCATTTCATGAAAACATGAGTCACTTGGCCTAGAACTTCTTTTAATCCAAGATAAACCGAAAAGGAACAAATAGGCCTACAACTTTAAGCCAAGATAGCTTGAGTCTTGAACCTCCGTGGGTGCTAGACAATCATCTGTTGACTTCCCCATAACCCATCTAACGAATGCATTTCATGAAAACAAGAGTCACTTGGCCTAGAACTTCATTTAATCCAAGATAAACCGAAAAGGAACAAATAGGCCTACAACTTTAAACCAAGATAGCTTGAGTCTTGTACCACCGTGGGTGCTAGACAAACATCTGTTGACTTCCCCATAACCCATCTAACGAATGCATTTCATGAAAACATGAGTCACTTGGCCTAGAACTTCATTTAATCCAAGATAAACCGAAAAGGAACAAATAGGCCTACAACTTTAAGCCAAGATAGCTTGAGTCTTGTACCACCGTGGGTGCTAGACAAACATCTGTTGACTTCCCCATAACCCATCTAACGAATGCATTTCATGAAAACAAGAGTCACTTGGCCTAGAACTTCATTTAATCCAAGATAAACCGAAAAGGAACAAATAGGCCTACAACTTTAAGCCAAGATAGCTTGAGTCTTGTACCACCGTGGGTGCTAGACAAACATCTCTTGACTTCCCCATAACCCATCTAACGAATGCATTTCATGAAAACATGAGTCACTTGGCCTAGAACTTCATTTAATCCAAGATAAACCGAAAAGGAACAAATAGGCCTACAACTTTAAGCCAAGATAGCTTGAGTCTTGAACCTCCGTGGGTGCTAGACAATCATCTGTTGACTTCCCCATAACCCATCTAACGAATGCATTTCATGAAAACATGAGTCACTTGGCCTAGAACTTCATTTAATCCAAGATAAACCGAAAAGGAACAAATAGGCCTACAACTTTAAGCCAAGATAGCTTGAGTCTTGTACCACCGTGGGTGCTAGACAAACATCTGTTGACTTCCCCATAACCCATCTAAGCAAAGTATTTCATGAAAACATGAGTCACTTGGCCTAGAACTTCATTTAATCCAAGATAAACCGAAAAGGAACAAATAGGCCTACAACTTTTAGCCAAGATAGCTTGAGTCTTGAACCTCCGTGGGTGCTAGACAATCATCTGTTGACTTCCCCATAACCCATCTAACGAATGCATTTCATGAAAACAAGAGTCACTAGTCCTAGAACTTCATTTAATCCAAGATAAACCAAAAAGGAACAAATAGGCCTACAACTTTAAACCAAGATAGCTTGAGTCATGTACCACCGTGGGTGCTAGACAAACATCTGTTGCCTTCCCCATAACCCATCTAACGAATGCATTTCTTCAAAACATGAGTCACTTGGCCTAGAACTTCATTTAATCCAAGATAAACCGAAAAGGAACAAATAGGCCTACAACTTTTAGCCAAGATAGCTTGAGTCTTGAACCTCCGTGGGTGCTAGACAATCATCTGTTGACTTCCCCATAACCCATCTAACGAATGCATTTCATGAAAACAAGAGTCACTAGTCCTAGAACTTCATTTAATCCAAGATAAACCAAAAAGGAACAAATAGGCCTACAACTTTAAACCAAGATAGCTTGAGTCATGTGCCACCGTGGGTGCTAGACAAACATCTGTTGACTTCCACATCACCCATCTAACGAATGCATTTCATGAAAACAAGAGTCACTTGGCCTAGAACTTCTTTTAATCCAATATAAACCGAAATGGAACAAATAAGCCTACAACATTAAACCATGATAGCTTGAGTCTTGAACCACCGTGGGTGCTAGACAAACATCTGTTGACTTCCCCATAACCCATCTAACGAATGCATTTCATGAAAACAAGAGTCACTTGGCCTAGAACTTCATTTAATCCAAGATAAACCGAAAAGGAACAAATAGGCCTACAACTTTTAGCCAAGATAGCTTGAGTCTTGAACCTCCGTGGGTGCTAGACAATCATCTGTTGACTTCCCCATAACCCATCTAACGAATGCATTTCATGAAAACAAGAGTCACTTGGCCTAGAACTTCTTTTAACCCAAGATAAACCGAAAAGGAACAAATAGGCCTACAACTTTAAACCAAGATAGCTTGAGTCATATACCACCGTGGGTGCTAGACAAACATCTGTTGACTTCCCCATAACCCATCTAACGAATGCATTTCTTCAAAACATGAGTCACTTGGCCTAGAACTTCATTTAATCCAAGATAAACCGAAAAGGAACAAATAGGCCTACAACTTTTAGCCAAGATAGCTTGAGTCTTGAACCTCCGTGGGTGCTAGACAATCATCTGTTGACTTCCCCATAACCCATCTAACGAATGCATTTCATGAAAACAAGAGTCACTTGGCCTAGAACTTCTTTTAATCCAAGATAAACCGAAAAGGAACAAATAGGCCTACAACTTTAAGCCAAGATAGCTTGAGTCTTGAACCTCCGTGGGTGCTAGACAATCATCTGTTGACTTCCCCATCACCCATCTAACGAATGCATTTCATGAAAACAAGAGTCACTTGGCCTAGAACTTCTTTTAATCCAATATAAACCGAAATGGAACAAATAAGCCTACAACATTAAACCATGATAGCTTGAGTCTTGAACCACCGTGGGTGCTAGACAAACATCTGTTGACTTCCCCATAACCCATCTAACGAATGCATTTCATGAAAACAAGAGTCACTTGGCCTAGAACTTCATTTAATCCAAGTTAAACCGAAAAGGAACAAATAGGCCTACAACTTTATGCCAAGATAGCTTGAGTCTTGAACCTCCGTGGGTGCTAGACAATCATCTGTTGACTTCCCCATAACCCATCTAACGAATGCATTTCATGAAAACAAGAGTCACTTGGCCTAGAACTTCTTTTAATCCAAGATAAACCGAAAAGGAACAAATAGGCCTACAACTTTAAACCAAGATAGCTTGAGTCATATACCACCGTGGGTGCTAGACAAACATCTGTTGACTTCCCCATAACCCATCTAACGAATGCATTTCTTCAAAACATGAGTCACTTGGCCTAGAACTTCATTTAATCCAAGATAAACCGAAAAGGAACAAATAGGCCTACAACTTTTAGCCAAGATAGCTTGAGTCTTGAACCTCCGTGGGTGCTAGACAATCATCTGTTGACTTCCCCATAACCCATCTAACGAATGCATTTCATGAAAACAAGAGTCACTAGGCCTAGAACTTCATTTAATCCAAGATAAACCAAAAAGGAACAAATAGGCCTACAACTTTAAACCAAGATAGCTTGAGTCATGTACCACCGTGGGTGCTAGACAAACATCTGTTGACTTCCCCATAACCCATCTAACGAATGCATTTCTTCAAAACATGAGTCACTTGGCCTAGAACTTCATTTAATCCAAGATAAACCGAAAAGGAACAAATAGGCCTACAACTTTAAGCCAAGATAGCTTGAGTCTTTAACCTCCGTGGGTGCTAGACAAACATCTGTTGACTTCCCCATAACCCATCTAACGAATGCATTTCATGAAAACAAGAGTCACTTGGCCTAGAACTTCTTTTAATCCAAGATAAACCGAAAAGGAACAAATAGGCCTACAACTTTAAGCCAAGATAGCTTGAGTCTTGAACCTCCGTGGGTGCTAGACAATCATCTGTTGACTTCCCCATAACCCATCTAACGAATGCATTTCATGAAAACAAGAGTCACTTGGCCTAGAACTTCTTTTAATCCAAGATAAACCGAAAAGGAACAAATAGGCCTACAACTTTAAACCAAGATAGCTTGAGTCTTGAACCTCCGTGGGTGCTAGACAATCATCTGTTGACTTCCCCATAACCCATCTAACGAATGCATTTCATGAAAACATGAGTCACTTGGCCTAGAACTTCTTTTAATCCAAGATAAACCGAAAAGGAACAAATAGGCCTACAACTTTAAGCCAAGATAGCTTGAGTCTTGAACCTCCGTGGGTGCTAGACAATCATCTGTTGACTTCCCATAACCCATCTAACGAATGCATTTCATGAAAACATGAGTCACTTGGCCTAGAACTTCTTTTAATCCAAGATAAACCGAAAAGGAACAAATAGGCCTACAACTTTAAGCCAAGATAGCTTGAGTCTTGAACCTCCGTGGGTGCTAGACAATCATCTGTTGACTTCCCCATAACCCATCTAACGAATGCATTTCATGAAAACAAGAGTCACTTGGCCTAGAACTTCTTTTAATCCAAGATAAACCGAAAAGGAACAAATAGGCCTACAACTTTAAACCAAGATAGCTTGAGTCTTAAACTTCGGTGGGTGCTAGACAATCATCTGTTGACTTACCCATAACCCATCTAACGAATGCATTTCATGAAAACATGAGTCACTTGGCCTAGAACTTCTTTTAATCCAAGATAAACCGAAAAGGAACAAATAGGCCTACAACTTTAAGCCAAGATAGCTTGAGTCTTGAACCTCCGTGGGTGCTAGACAATCATCTGTTGACTTCCCCATAACCCATCTAACGAATGCATTTCATGAAAACATGAGTCACTTGGCCTAGAACTTCATTTAATCCAAGATAAACCGAAAAGGAACAAATAGGCCTACAACTTTAAACGAAGATAGCTTGAGTCTTGTACCACCGTGGGTGCTAGATAATATCTCTTGACTTCCCCATAACCCATCTAAGGAATGCATTTCATGAAAACATGAGTCACTTGGCCTAGAACTTCTTTTAATCCAAGATAAACCGAAAAGGAACAAATAGGCCTACAACTTTAAGCCAAGATAGCTTGAGTCTTGTACCACCGTGGGTGCTAGACAAACATCTGTTGACTTCCCCATAACCCATCTAACGAATGCATTTCATGAAAACAAGAGTCACTTGGCCTAGAACTTCATTTAATCCAAGATAAACCGAAAAGGAACAAATAGGCCTACAACTTTAAGCCAAGATAGCTTGAGTCTTGTACCACCGTGGGTGCTAGACAAACATCTGTTGACTTCCCCATAACCCATCTAACGAATGCATTTCATGAAAACAAGAGTCACTTGGCCTAGAACTTCTTTTAATCCAAGATAAACCGAAAAGGAACAAATAGGCCTACAACTTTAAGCCAAGATAGCTTGAGTCTTGAACCTCCGTGGGTGCTAGACAATCATCTGTTGACTTCCCCATAACCCATCTAACGAATGCATTTCATGAAAACATGAGTCACTTGGCCTAGAACTTCTTTTAATCCAAGATAAACCGAAAAGGAACAAATAGGCCTACAACTTTAAGCCAAGATAGCTTGAGTCTTGTACCACCGTGGGTGCTAGACAAACATCTGTTGACTTCCCCATAACCCATCTAACGAATGCATTTCATGAAAACAAGAGTCACTTGGCCTAGAACTTCATTTAATCCAAGATAAACCGAAAAGGAACAAATAGGCCTACAACTTTAAGCCAAGATAGCTTGAGTCTTGTACCACCGTGGGTGCTAGACAAACATCTGTTGACTTCCCCATAACCCATCTAACGAATGCATTTCATGAAAACATGAGTCACTTGGCCTAGAACTTCTTTTAATCCAAGATAAACCGAAAAGGAACAAATAGGCCTACAACTTTAAGCCAAGATAGCTTGAGTCTTGAACCTCCGTGGGTGCTTGACAATCATCCTGTTGACTTCCCCATAACCCATCTAACGAATGCATTTCATGAAAACATGAGTCACTTGGCCTAGAACTTCTTTTAATCCAAGATAAACCGAAAAGGAACAAATAGGCCTACAACTTTAAGCCAAGATAGCTTGAGTCTTGAACCTCCGTGGGTGCTAGACAATCATCTGTTGACTTCCCCATAACCCATCTAACGAATGCATTTCATGAAAACAAGAGTCACTTGGCCTAGAACTTCTTTTAATCCAAGATAAACCGAAAAGGAACAAATAGGCCTACAACTTTAAGCCAAGATAGCTTGAGTCTTGAACCTCCGTGGGTGCTAGACAATCATCTGTTGACTTCCCCATAACCCATCTAACGAATGCATTTCATGAAAACATGAGTCACTTGGCCTAGAACTTCTTTTAATCCAAGATAAGCCGAAAAGGAACAAATAGGCCTACAACTTTAAGCCAAGATAGCTTGAGTCTTGAACCTCCGCGGGTGCTAGACAATCATCTGTTGACTTCCCCATAACCCATCTAACATATGCATTTCATGAAAACAAGAGTCACTAGGCCTAGAACTTCACTTAATCCAAGATAAACCGAAAAGGAACAAATAGGCCTACAACTTTAAACCAAGATAGCTTGAGTCTTGAACCTCCGTGGGTGCTAGACAATCATCTGTTGACTTACCCATAACCCATCTAACGAATGCATTTCATGAAAACATGAGTCACTTGGCCTAGAACTTCATTTAATCCAAGATAAACCGAAAAGGAACAAATAGGCCTACAACTTTAAGCCAAGATAGCTTGAGTCTTGAACCTCCGTGGGTGCTAGACAATCATCTGTTGACTTCCCCATAACCCATCTAACGAATGCATTTCATGAAAACATGAGTCACTTGGCCTAGAACTTCTTTTAATCCAAGATAAACCGAAAAGGAACAAATAGGCCTACAACTTTAAGCCAAGATAGCTTGAGTCTTGAACCTCCGTGGGTGCTAGACAATCATCTGTTGACTTCCCCATAACCCATCTAACGAATGCATTTCATGAAAACATGAGTCACTTGGCCTAGAACTTCATTTAATCCAAGATAAACCGAAAAGGAACAAATAGGCCTACAACTTTAAACCAAGATAGCTTGAGTCATGTACCTCCGTGGGTGCTAGACAAAAATCTGTTGACTTCCCCATAACCCATCTAACGAATGCATTTCTTGAAAACATGAGTCACTTGGCCTAGAACTTCTTTTAATCCAAGATAAACCGAAAAGGAACAAATAGGCCTACAACTTTAAGCCAAGATAGCTTGAGTCTTGTACCACCGTGGGTGCTAGACAAACATCTGTTGACTTCCCCATAACCCATCTAACGAATGCATTTCATGAAAACAAGAGTCACTTGGCCTAGAACTTCATTTAATCCAAGATAAACCGAAAAGGAACAAATAGGCCTACAACTTTAAGCCAAGATAGCTTGAGTCTTGTACCACCGTGGGTGCTAGACAAACATCTGTTGACTTCCCCATAACCCATCTAAGCAAAGTATTTCATGAAAACATGAATCACTTGGCCTAGAACTTCTTTTAATCCAAGATAAACCGAAAAGGAACAAATAGGCCTACAACTTTAAGCCAAGATAGCTTGAGTCTTGAACCTCCGTGGGTGCTAGACAAACATCTGTTGACTTCCCCATAACCCATCTAACGAATGCATTTCATGAAAACAAGAGTCACTTGGCCTAGAACTTCTTTTAATCCAAGATAAACCGTAAAGGAACAAATAGGCCTACAACTTTAAGCCAAGATAGCTTGAGTCTTGAACCTCCGTGGGTGCTAGACAATCATCTGTTGACTTCCCCATAACCCATCTAACGAATGCATTTCATGAAAACAAGAGTCACTAGGCCTAGAACTTCATTTAATCCAAGATAAACCAAAAAGGAACAAATAGGCCTACAACTTTAAACCAAGATAGCTTGAGTCTTGAACCTCCGTGGGTGCTAGACAATCATCTGTTGACTTCCCCATAACCCATCTAACGAATGCATTTCATGAAAACATGAGTCACTTGGCCTAGAACTTCTTTTAATCCAAGATAAACCGAAAAGGAACAAATAGGCCTACAACTTTAAACCAAGATAGCTTGAGTCTTGATCCTCCGTGGGTGCTAGACAATCATCTGTTGACTTCCCCATAACCCATCTAACGAATGCATTTCATGAAAACATGAGTCACTTGGCCTAGAACTTCATTTAATCCAAGATAAACCGAAAAGGAACAAATAGGCCTACAACTTTAAGCCAAGATAGCTTGAGTCTTGAACCTCCGTGGGTGCTAGACAATCATCTATTGACTTCCCCATAACCCATCTAACGAATGCATTTCATGAAAACATGAGTCACTTGGCCTAGAACTTCTTTTAATCCAAGATAAACCGAAAAGGAACAAATAGGCCTACAACTTTAAGCCAAGATAGCTTGAGTCTTGAACCTCCGTGGGTGCTAGACAATCATCTGTTGACTTCCCCATAACCCATCTAACGAATGCATTTCATGAAAACATGAGTCACTTGGCCTAGAACTTCTTTTAATCCAAGATAAACCGAAAAGGAACAAATAGGCCTACAACTTTAAGCCAAGATAGCTTGAGTCTTGAACCTCTGCGGGTGCTAGACAATCATCTGTTGACTTCCCCATAACCCATCTAACGAATGCATTTCATGAAAACAAGAGTCACTAGGCCTAGAACTTCACTTAATCCAAGATAAACCGAAAAGGAACAAATAGGCCTACAACTTTAAACCAAGATAGCTTGAGTCTTAAACTTCGGTGGGTGCTAGACAATCATCTGTTGACTTCCCCATAACCCATCTAACGAATGCATTTCATGAAAACATGAGTCACTTGGCCTAGAACTTCATTTAATCCAAGATAAACCGAAAAGGAACAAATAGGCCTACAACTTTAAAACAAGATAGCTTGAGTCTTGAACCTCCGTGGGTGCTTGACAATCATCTGTTGACTTCCCCATAACCCATCTAACGAATGGATTTCATGAAAATATGAGTCACTTGGCCTAGAACTTCTCTTAATCCAAGATAAACCGAAAAGGACCAAATAGGCCTACAACTTTAAACCAAGATAGCTTGAGTCTTGTACCACCGTGGGTGCTAGAGAAAAATCTGTTGACTCCGCCATACCACATCTAAGCAAAGTATTTCATGAAAACATGAGTGACTTGGCCTAGAACTTCTTTTAATCCAAGATAAACCGAAAAGCAACAAATAGGCCTACAACTTTAAGCAAAGATAGCTTGAGTCTTGTACCACCGTGGGTGCTAGACAAACATCTGTTGACTTCCCCATTACCCATCTAACGAATGCATTTCATGAAAACAAGAGTCACTTGGCCTAGAACTTCATTTAATCCAAGATAAACCGAAAAGGAACAAATAGGCCTACAACTTTAAGCCAAGATAGCTTGAGTCTTGAACCACCGTGGGTGCTAGACAAACATCTGTTGACTTCCCCATAACCCATCTAAGCAATGCATTTCATGAAAACAAGGGTCAGTTGGCCTAGAACTTCTCTTAATCCAAGATAAACCGAAAAGGAACAAATAGGCCTACAACTTTAAGCCAAGATAGCTTGAGTCTTGAACCTCCGTGGGTGCTAGACAAACATCTCATTGACTTCCCCATAACCCATCTAACGAATGCATTTCATGAAAACATGAGTCACTTGGCCTAGAACTTCTTTTAATCCAAGATAAGCCGAAAAGGAACAAATAGGCCTACAACTTTAAGCAAAGATAGCTTGAGTCTTGAACCTCCGCGGGTGCTAGACAATCATCTGTTGACTTCCCCATAACCCATCTAACATATGCATTTCATGAAAACAAGAGTCACTAGGCCTAGAACTTCACTTAATCCAAGATAAACCGAAAAGGAACAAATAGGCCTACAACTTTAAACCAAGATAGCTTGAGTCTTAAACTTCGGTGGGTGCTAGACAATCATCTGTTGACTTCCCCATAACCCATCTAACGAATGCATTTCATGAAAACATGAGTCACTTGGCCTAGAACTTCTTTTAATCCAAGATAAACCGAAAAGGAACAAATAGGCCTACAACTTTAAACCAAGATAGCTTGAGTCTTGAACCTCCGTGGGTGCTAGACAATCATCTGTTGACTTCCCCATAACCCATCTAACGAATGCATTTCATGAAAACATGAGTCACTTGGCCTAGAACTTCTTTTAATCCAAGATAAACCGAAAAGGAACAAATAGGCCTACAACTTTAAGCCAAGATAGCTTGAGTCTTGAACCTACGTGGGTGCTAGACAATCATCAGTTGACTTCCCCATAACCCATCTAACGAATGCATTTCATGAAAACATGAGTCACTTGGCCTAGAACTTCTTTTAATCCAAGATAAACCGAAAAGGAACAAATAGGCCTACAACTTTAAGCCAAGATAGCTTGAGTCTTGAACCTCCGTGGGTGCTAGACAATCATCTGTTGACTTCCCCATAACCCATCTAACGAATGCATTTCATGAAAACATGAGTCACTTGGCCTAGAACTTCTTTTAATCCAAGATAAGCCGTAAAGGAACAAATAGGCCTACAACTTTAAGCAAAGATAGCTTGAGTCTTGAACCTCGGTGGGTGCTAGACAATCATCTGTTGACTTCCCCATAACCCATGTAACGAATGCATTTCATGAAAACAAGAGTCACTAGGCCTAGAACTTCACTTAATCCAAGATAAACCGAAAAGGAACAAATAGGCCTACAACTTTAAACCAAGATAGCTTGAGTCTTAAACTTCGGTGGGTGCTAGACAATCATCTGTTGACTTCCCCATAACCCATCTAACGAATGCATTTCATGAAAACATGAGTCACTTGGCCTAGAACTTCTTTTAATCCAAGATAAACCGAAAAGGAACAAATAGGCCTACAACTTTAAAACAAGATAGCTTGAGTCTTGATCCTCGGTGGGTGCTAGACAATCATCTGTTGACTTCCCCATAACCCATCTAACGAATGCATTTCATGAAAACATGAATCACTTGGCCTAGAACTTCTTTTAATCCAAGATAAACCGAAAAGGAACAAATAGGCCTACAACTTTAAACCAAGATAGCTTGAGTCTTGTACCACCGTGGGTGCTAGACAAAAATCTGTTGACTTCCCATAACACATCTAAGCAATGCATTTCATGAAAACATGAGTCACTTGGCCTAGAACTTCTTTTAATCCAAGATAAACCGAAAAGGAACAAATAGGCCTACAACTTTAAGCCAAGATAGCTTGAGTCTTGTACCACCGTGGGTGCTAGACAAACATCTGTTGACTTCCCCATAACCCATCTAACGAATGCATTTCATGAAAACAAGAGTCACTTGGCCTAGAACTTCATTTAATCCAAGATAAACCGAAAAGGAACAAATAGGCCTACAACTTTAAGCCAAGATAGCTTGAGTATTTACCACCGTGGGTGCTAGACAGACATCTCGTTGACTTCCCCATAACCCATCTAACGAATGCATTTCATGAAAACATGAGTCACTTGGCCTAGAACTTCTTTTAATCCAAGATAAACCGAAAAGGAACAAATAGGCCTACAACTTTAAGCCAAGATAGCTTGAGTCTTGAACCTCCGTGGGTGCTAGACAAACATCTCTTGACTTCCCCATAACCCATCTAACAAATGCATTTCATGAAAACAAGAATCACTTGGCCTAGAACTTCATTTAATCCAAGATAAGCCGAAAAGGAACAAATAGGCCTACAACTTTAAGCAAAGATAGCTTGAGTCTTGAACCTCCGTGGGTGCTAGACAATCATCTGTTGACTTCCCCATAACCCATCTAACGAATGCATTTCATGAAAACAAGAGTCACTAGGCCTAGAACTTCACTTAATCCAAGATAAACCGAAAAGGAACAAATAGGCCTACAACTTTAAACCAAGATAGCTTGAGTCTTACACCACCGTGGGTGCTAGACAATCATCTGTTGACTTCCCCATAACCCATCTAACGAATGCATTTCATGAAAACATGAGTCACTTGGCCTAGAACTTCATTTAATCCAAGATAAACCGAAAAGGAACAAATAGGCCTACAACTTTAATCCAAGATAGCTTGAGTCTTGAACCTCCGTGGGTGCTAGACAATCATCTGTTGACTTCCCCATAACCCATCTAACGAATGCATTTCATGAAAACATGAGTCACTTGGCCTAGAACTTCTTTTAATCCTAGATAAACCGAAAAGGAACAAATAGGCCTACAACTTTAAACCAAGATAGCTTGAGTCTCGACCCTCGGTAGGTGCTAGACAATCATCTGTTGACTTCCCCATAACCCATCTAACAAATGCATTTCATGAAAACATGAGTCACTTGGCCTAGAACTTCATTTAATCCAAGATAAACCGAAAAGGAACAAATAGGCCTACAACTTTAAGCCAAGATAGCTTGAGTCTTGAACCTCCGTGGGTGCTAGACAATCATCTGTTGACTTCCCCATAACCCATCTAACGAATGCATTTCATGAAACATGAGTCACTTGGCCTAGAACTTCTTTCAATCCAAGATAAACCGAAAAGGAACAAATAGGCCTACAACTTTAAGCAAAGATAGCTTGAGTCTTGAACCTCCGTGGGTGCTAGACAATCATCTGTTGACTTCCCCATAACCCATCTAACATATGCATTTCATGAAAACAAGAATCACTTGGCCTAGAACTTCATTTAATCCAAGATAAACCGAAAAGGAACAAATAGGCCTACAACTTTAAACCAAGATAGCTTGAGTCTTAAACTTCGGTGGGTGCTAGACAATCATCTGTTGACTTCCCCATAACCCATCTAACGAATGCATTTCATGAAAACATGAGTCACTTGGCCTAGAACTTCTTTTAATCCAAGATAAACCGAAAAGGAACAAATAGGCCTACAACTTTAAAACAAGATAGCTTGAGTCTTGAACCTCCGTGGGTGCTAGACAATCATCTGTTGACTTCCCCATAACCCATCTAACGAATGCATTTCATGAAAACAAGAGTCACTTGGCCTAGAACTTCTCTTAATCCAAGATAAACCGAAAAGGAACAAATAGGCCTACAACTTTAAACCAAGATAGCTTGAGTCTTGTACCACCGTGGGTGCTAGACAAAATCTGTTGACTTCCCCATAACCCATCTAAGCAATGCATTTCATGAAAACATGAGTCACTTGGCCTAGAACTTCTTTTAATCCAAGATAAACCGAAAAGGAACAAATAGGCCTACAACTTTAAGCCAAGATAGCTTGAGTCTTGTACCACCGTGGGTGCTAGACAAACATCTGTTGACTTCCCCATAACCCATCTAACAAATGCATTTCATGAAAACAAGAGTCACTTGGCCTAGAACTTCATTTAATCCAAGATAAACCGAAAAGGAACAAATAGGCCTACAACTTTAAGCCAAGATAGCTTGAGTCTAGTACCACCATTGGTGCTAGACAAACATCTCGTTGACTTCCCCATAACCCATCTAAGCAATGCATTACATGAAAACATTAGCCACTTGGCCTAGAACTTCTTTTAATCCAAGATAAACCGAAAAGGAACAAATAGGCCTACAACTTTAAGCCAAGATAGCTTGAGTCTTGAACCTCCGTGGGTGCTAGACAAACATCTGTTGACTTCCCCATAACCCATCTAACGAATGCATTTCATGAAAACAAGAGTCACTTGGCCTAGAACTTCTTTTAATCCAAGATAAACCGAAAAGGAACAAATAGGCCTACAACTTTAAGCCAAGATAGCTTGAGTCTTGAACCTCCGTGGGTGCTAGACAATCATCTGTTGACATCCCCATAACCCATCTAACGTATGCATTTCATGAAAACAAGAGTCACTAGGCCTAGAACTTCATTTAATCCAAGATAAACCAAAAAGGAACAAATAAGCCTACAACTTTAAACCATGATAGCTTGAGTCTTGAACCTCCGTGGGTGCTAGACAATCACCTGTTGACTTTCCCATAACCCATCTAATGAATGCATTTCATGAAAACATGAGTCACTTGGCCTAGAACTTCATTTAATCCAAAATAAACCGAAAAGGAACAAATAGGCCTACAACTTTAAACCAAGATAGCTTGAGTCTTGAACCTCCGTGGGTGCTAGACAATCATCTGTTGACTTCCCCATAACCCATCTAACGAATGCATTTCATGAAAACAAGAGTCACTTGGCCTAGAACTTCTTTTAATCCAAGATAAACCGAAAAGGAACAAATAGGCCTACAACTTTAAGCCATGATAGCTTGAGTCTTGAACCTCCGTGGGTGCTAGACAATCATCTGTTGACTTCCCCATAACCCATCTAACGAATGCATTTCATGAAAACATGAGTCACTTGGCCTAGAACTTCTTTTAATCCAAGATAAACCGAAAAGGAACAAATAGGCCTACAACTTTAAGCCAAGATAGCTTGAGTCTTGAACCTCCGTGGGTGCTAGACAATCATCTGTTGACTTCCCCATAACCCATCTAACGAATGCATTTCATGAAAACATGAGTCACTTGGCCTAGAACTTCTTTTAATCCAAGATAAGCCGTAAAGGAACAAATAGGCCTACAACTTTAAGCCAAGATAGCTTGAGTCTTGAACCTCCGCGGGTGCTAGACAATCATCTGTTGACTTCCCCATAACCCATCTAACATATGCATTTCATGAAAACAAGAGTCACAAGGCCTAGAACTTCACTTAATCCAAGATAAACCGAAAAGGAACAAATAGGCCTACAACTTTGACCCAAGATAGCTTGAGTCTTGAACCTCCGTGGGTGCTAGACAATCATCTGTTGACTTCCCCATAACCCATCTAACGAATGCATTTCATGAAAACATGAGTCACTTGGCCTAGAACTTCATTTAATCCAAGATAAACCGAAAAGGAACAAATAGGCCTACAACTTTAAAACAAGATAGCTTGAGTCTTGAACCTCCGTGGGTGCTTGACAATCATCTGTTGACTTCCCCATAACCCATCTAACGAATGCATTTCATGAAAACAAGAGTCACTTGGCCTAGAACTTCTCTTAATCCAAGATAAACCGAAAAGGAACAAATAGGCCTACAACTTTAATCCAAGATAGCTTGAGTCTTGAACCTCCGTGGGTGCTAGACAATCATCTGTTGACTTCCCCATAACCCATCTAACGAATGCATTTCATGAAAACATGAGTCACTTGGCCTAGAACTTCTTTTAATCGAAGATAAACCGAAAAGGAACAAATAGGCCTACAACTTTAAGCCAAGATAGCTTGAGTCTTGAACCTCGGTGGGTGCTAGACAATCATCTGTTGACTTCCCCATAACCCATGTAACGAATGCATTTCATGAAAACAAGAGTCACTAGGCCTAGAACTTCACTTAATCCAAGATAAACCGAAAAGGAACAAATAGGCCTACAACTTTAAGCCAAGATAGCTTGAGTCTTGAACCTCCGTGGGTGCTAGACAATCATCTGTTGACTTCCCCATAACCCATCTAACGAATGCATTTCATGAAAACATGAGTCACTTGGCCTAGAACTTCTTTTAATCGAAGATAAACTGAAAAGGAACAAATAGGCCTACAACTTTAAGCCAAGATAGCTTGAGTCTTGAACCTCGGTGGGTGCTAGACAATCATCTGTTGACTTCCCCATAACCCATGTAACGAATGCATTTCATGAAAACATGAGTCACTTGGCCTAGAACTTCTTTTAATCCAAGATAAACCGAAAAGGAACAAATAGGCCTACAACTTTAAACCAAGATAGCTTGAGTCTTGTACCACCGTGGGTGCTAGACAAAAATCTGTTGACTTCCCCATAACCCATCTAACGAATGCATTTCATGAAAACATGAGTCACTTGGCCTAGAACTTCATTTAATCCAAGATAAACCGAAAAGGAACAAATAGGCCTACAACTTTAAGCCAAGATAGCTTGAGTCTTGAACCACCGTGGGTGCTAGACAAACATCTGTTGACTTCCCCATAACCCATCTAACGAATGCATTTCATGAAAACAAGAGTCACTTGGCCTAGAACTTCACTTAATCCAAGATAAACCGAAAAGGAACAAATAGGCCTACAACTTTAATCCAAGATAGCTTGAGTCTTGTACCACCGTCGGTGCTAGACAATCATCTGTTGACTTCCCCATAACCCATGTAACGAATGCATTTCATGAAAACATCAGTCACTTCGCCTAGAACTTCTTTTAATCCAAGATAAACCGAAAAGGAACAAATAGGCCTACAACTTTAAGCCAAGATAGCTTGAGTCTTGAACCTCCGTGGGTGCTAGACAATCTTTCTGTTGACTTCCCCATAACCCATCTAACGAATGCATTTCATGAAAACATGAGTCACTTGGCCTAGAACTTCTTTTAATCCAAGATAAACCGAAAAGGAACAAATAGGCCTACAACTTTAAACCAAGATAGCTTGAGTCTTGAACCTCCGTGGGTGCTAGACAATCATCTGTTGACTTCCCCATAACCCATCTAACGAATGCATTTCATGAAAACATGAGTCACTTGGCCTAGAACTTCTTTTAATCCAAGATAAACCGAAAAGGAACAAATAGGCCTACAACTTTAAGCCAAGATAGCTTGAGTCTTGAACCTCCGTGGGTGCTAGACAATCATCTGTTGACTTCCCCATAACCCATCTAACGAATGCATTTCATGAAAACATGAGTCACTTGGCCTAGAACTTCTTTTAATCCAAGATAAGCCGTAAAGGAACAAATAGGCCTACAACTTTAAGCAAAGATAGCTTGAGTCTTGAACCTCCGCGGGTGCTAGACAATCATCTGTTGACTTCCCCATAACCCATCTAACGAATGCATTTCATGAAAACAAGAGTCACTTGGCCTAGAACTTCATTTAATCCAAGATAAACCGAAAAGGAACAAATAGGCCTACAACTTTAAACCAAGATAGCTTGAGTCTTAAACCTCCGTGGGTGCTAGACAATCATCTGTTGACTTCCCCATAACCCATCTAACGAATGCATTTCATGAAAACATGAGTCACTTGGCCTAGAACTTCATTTAATCCAAGATAAACCGAAAAGGAACAAATAGGCCTACAACTTTAAAACAAGATAGCTTGAGTCTTGAACCTCCGTGGGTGCTTGACAATCATCTGTTGACTTCCCCATAACCCATCTAACGAATGCATTTCATGAAAACAAGAGTCACTTGGCCTAGAACTTCTTTTAATCCAAGATAAACCGAAAAGGAACAAATAGGCCTACAACTTTAAACCAAGATAGCTTGAGTCTTGAACCTCCGTGGGTGCTAGACAATCATCTCGTTGACTTCCCCATAACCCATCTAAGCAATGCATTTCATGAAAACATGAGTCACTTCGCCTAGAACTTGACTTAATCCAAGATAAACCGAAAAGGAACAAATAGGCCTACAACTTTAAGCCAAGATAGCTTGAGTCTTGAACCTCGGTGGGTGCTAGACAATCATCTGTTGACTTCCCCATAACCCATCTAACGAATGCATTTCATGAAAACATGAGTCACTTGGCCTAGAACTTCATTTAATCCAAGATAAACCGAAAAGGAACAAATAGGCCTACAACTTTAAACCAAGATAGCTTGAGTCTTGTACCACCGTGGGTGCTAGTCAAACATATGTGGACTTCCCATAACCAATCTTACGAATGCATTTCAAGAAAACATGATCCACTTGGCCTAGAACTTCTCTTAATCCAAGATAAACCGAAAAGGAACAAATAGGCCTACAACTTTAAGCCAAGATAGCTTGAGTCTTGAACCTCCGAGGGTGCTAGACAATCATCTGTTGACTTCCCCATAACCCATCTAACGAATGCATTTCATGAAAACAAGAGTCACTAGGCCTAGAACTTCACTTAATCCAAGATAAACCGAAAAGGAACAAATAGGCCTACAACTTTAAACCAAGATAGCTTGAGTCTTAAACTTCGGTGGGTGCTAGACAATCATCTGTTGACTTTCCCATAACCCATCTAACGAATGCATTTCATGAAAACATGAGTCACTTGGCCTAGAACTTCTTTTAATCCAAGATAAACCGAAAAGGAACAAATAGGCCTACAACTTTAAACCAAGATAGCTTGAGTCTTGAACCTCCGTGGGTGCTAGACAATCATCTGTTGACTTCCCCATAACCCATCTAACGAATGCATTTCATGAAAACAAGAGTCACTTGGCCTAGAACTTCTTTTAATCCAAGATAAACCGAAAAGGAACAAATAGGCCTACAACTTTAAGCCAAGATAGCTTGAGTCTTGAACCTCGGTGGGTGCTAGACAATCATCTGTTGACTTCCCCATAACCCATCTAACGAATGCATTTCATGAAAACATGAGTCACTTGGCCTAGAACTTCATTTAATCCAAGATAAACCGAAAAGGAACAAATAGGCCTACAACTTTAAACCAAGATAGCTTGAGTCTTGTACCACCGTGGGTGCTAGACAAACATCTGTTGACTTCCCCATAACCCATCTAAGCAAAGTATTTCATGAAAACATGAATCACTTGGCCTAGAAGACTCTTAATCCAAGATAAACCAAAAAGGAACAAATAGGCCTACAACTTTAAGCCAAGATAGCTTGAGTCTTGAACCTCCGTGGGTGCTAGACAATCATCTGTTGACTTCCCCATAACCCATCTAACGAATGCATTTCATGAAAACATGAGTCACTTGGCCTAGAACTTCTTTTAATCCAAGATAAACCGAAAAGGAACAAATAGGCCTACAACTTTAAGCCAAGATAGCTTGAGTCTTGTACCACCATGGGTGCTAGACAAACATCTGTTGACTTCCCCATAACCCATCTAACGAATGCATTTCATGAAAACAAGAGTCACTTGGCCTAGAACTTCATTTAATCTAAGATAAACCGAAATGGAACAAATAAGCCTACAACTTTAAACCATGATAGCTTGAGTCTTGAACCTCCGTGGGTGCTAGACAATCATCTGTTGACTTCCCCATAACCCATCTAACGAATGCATTTCATGAAAACAAGAGTCACTTGGCCTAGAACTTCATTTAATCCAAGATAAACCGAAAAGGAACAAATAGGCCTACAACTTTAAGCCAAGATAGCTTGAGTCTTGATCCTCCGTGGGTGCTAGACAATCATCTGTTGACTTCCCCATAACCCATCTAACGAATGCATTTCATGAAAACAAGAGTCACTTGGCCTAGAACTTCTTTTAATCGAAGATAAACCGAAAAGGAACAAATAGGCCTACAACTTTAAGCCAAGATAGCTTGAGTCTTGAACCTCGGTGGGTGCTAGACAATCATCTGTTGACTTCCCCATAACCCATGTAACGAATGCATTTCATGAAAACAAGAGTCCCTTGGCCTAGAACTTCATTTAATCCAAGATAAACCGAAAAGGAACAAATAGGCCTACAACTTTAAGCCAAGATAGCTTGAGTCTTGAACCTCCGTGGGTGCTAGACAATCATCTGTTGACTTCCCCATAACCCATCTAACGAATGCATTTCATGAAAACATGAGTCACTTCGCCTAGAACTTCATTTAATCCAAGATAAACCGAAAAGGAACAAATAGGCCTACAACTTTAAACCAAGATAGCTTGAGTCTTGTACCACCGTGGGTGCTAGACAAACATTTGTTGACTTTCCCATAACCCATCTAACGAATGCATTTCATGAAAACATGAGTCACTTGGCCTAGAACTTCTTTTAATCCAAGATAAACCGAAAAGGAACAAATAGGCCTACAACTTTAAGCCATGATAGCTTGAGTCTTGAACCTCCGTGGGTGCTAGACAATCATCTGTTGACTTCCCCATAACCCATCTAACGAATGCATTTCATGAAACCAAGAGTGACATGGCCTAGAACTTCATTTAATCCAAGATAAACCGAAATGGAACAAATAGGCCTACAACTTTAAACCAAGATAGCTTGAGTCATGATCCTCCATGGGTGCTAGACAATCATCAGTTGACTTCCCCATAACCCATCTAACGAATGCATTTCTTGAAAATATGAGTCACTTGGCCTAGAACTTCTTTTAATCCAAGATAAACCGAAAAGGAACAAATAGGCCTACAACTTTAAGCGAAGATAGCTTGAGTCTTGAACCTCCGTGGGTGCTAGACAATCATCTGTTGACTTCCCCATAACCCATCTAACGAATGCATTTCATGAAAACATGAGTCACTTGGCCTAGAACTTCTTTTAATCCAAGATAAACCGAAAAGGAACAAATAGGCCTACAACTTTAAACCAAGATAGCTTGAGTCTTGAACCTCCGTGGGTGCTAGACAATCATCTGTTGACTTCCCCATAACCCATCTAACGAATGCATTTCATGAAAACATGAGTCACTTGGCCTAGAACTTCTTTTAATCCAAGATAAACCGAAAAGGAACAAATAGGCCTACAACTTTAAGCGAAGATAGCTTGAGTCTTGAACCTCGGTGGGTGCTAGACAATCATCTGTTGACTTCCCCATAACCCATCTAACGAATGCATTTCATGAAAACATGAGTCACTTGGCCTAGAACTTCTTTTAATCCAAGATAAACCGAAAAGGAACAAATAGGCCTACAACTTTAAACCAAGATAGCTTGAGTCTTGTACCACCGTGGGTGCTAGACAATCATCTGTTGACTTCCCCATAACCCATCTAACGAATGCATTTCATGAAAACATGAGTCACTTGGCCTAGAAGATCTCTTAATCCAAGATAAACCGAAAAGGAACAAATAGGCCTACAACTTTAAGCCATGATAGCTTGAGTCTTGAACCTCCGTGGGTGCTACACAATCATCTGTTGACTTCCCCATAACCCATCTAACGAATGCATTTCATGAAACCAAGAGTGACATGGCCTAGAACTTCATTTAATCCAAGATAAACCGAAATGGAACAAATAGGCCTACAACTTTAAGCGAAAACGGATTGAGTCTTTAACCACCGTGGGTGCTAGACAATCATCTGTTGACTTCCCCATAACCCATCTAACGAAGGCATTTGATGAAAACAAGAGTCACTTGGCCTAAAACTTCATTTAATCTAAGATAAACCGAAATGGAACAGATAAACCTACAACTTTTAACCAAGATAGCTTGAGTCTTGAACCTCCGTGGGTGCTAGACAATCATCCTGTTGACGTCCCCATAACCCATCTAACGAATGCATTTCATGAAAACAAGAGTCACTTGGCCTAGAACTTCATTTAATCCAAGATAAACCGAAAAGGAACAAATAGGCCTACAACTTTAAGCCAAGATAGCTTGAGTCTTGAACCTCTGTGGGTGCTAGACAATCATCTGTTGACTTCCCCATAACCCATCTAACGAATGCATTTCATGAAAACATGAATCACTTGGCCTAGAACTTCATTAAATCCAAGATAAACCGAAAAGGAACAAATAGGCCTACAACTTTAAACCAAGATAGCTTGAGTCTTGTACCACCGTGGGTGCTAGACAAACATCTCGTTGACTTCCCCATTACCCATCTAAGCAAAGTATTTCATGAAAACATGAATCACTTGGCCTAGAACTTCTCTTAATCCAAGATAAACCGAAAAGGAACAAATAGGCCTACAACTTTAAGCCAAGATAGCTTGAGTCTTGAACCTCCGTGGGTGCTAGACAATCATCTGTTGACTTCCCCATAACCCATCTAACGAATGCATTTCATGAAAACATGAGTCACTTGGCCTAGAACTTCTTTTAATCCAAGATAAACCGAAAAGGAACAAATAGGCCTACAACTTTAAGCCAAGATAGCTTGAGTCTTGTACCACCGTGGGTGCTAGACAAACATCTGTTGACTTCCCCATAACCCATCTAACGAATGCATTTCATGAAAACAAGAGTCACTTGGCCTAGAACTTCTTTTAATCCAAGATAAACCGAAATGGAACAAATAAGCCTACAACTTTAAACCATGATAGCTTGAGTCTTGAACCTCCGTGGGTGCTAGACAATCATCTGTTGACTTCCCCATAACCCATCTAACGAATGCATTTCATGAAAACAAGAGTCACTTGGCCTAGAACTTCATTTAATCCAAGATAAACCGAAAAGGAACAAATAGGCCTACAACTTTAAGCCAAGATAGCTTGAGTCTTGAACCTCCGTGGGTGCTAGACAATCATCTGTTGACTTCCCCATAACCCATCTAACGAATGCATTTCATGAAAACAAGAGTCACTTGGCCTAGAACTTCTTTTAATCCAAGATAAACCGAAAAGGAACAAATAGGCCTACAACTTTAAGCCAAGATAGCTTGAGTCTTGAACCTCGGTGGGTGCTAGACAATCATCTGTTGACTTCCCCATAACCCATCTAACGAATGCATTGCATGAAACCAAGAGTCAAATGGCCTAGAACTTCATTTAATCCCAAATAAACTGAAAAGGAACAAATAGGCCTACAATTTTAAGCCAAGATAGCTTGAGTCTTGAACCTCCGTGGGTGCTTGACAATCATCTGTTGACTTCCCCATAACCCATCTAACGAATGCATTTCATGCAAACATGAATCACTTGGCCTAGAACTTCATTGAATCCAAGATAAACCGAAAAGGAACAAATAGGCCTACAACTTTCAACCAAGATAGCTTGAGTCTTGTACCACCGTGGGTGCTAGAGAAACATTTGTTGACTCCGCCATAACCCATCTAAGCAAAGTATTTCACGAAAACATGAGTCACCCGGCCTAGAAGATCTCTTAATCCAAGATAAACCGAAAAGGAACAAATAGGCCTACAACTTTAAGCCATGATGGCTTGAGTCATGAACCTCCGTGGGTGCTACACAATCATCTGTTGACTTCCCCATAACCCATCTAACGAATGCATTTCATGAAACCAAGAGTGACATGGCCTAGAACTTCATTTAATCCAAGATAAACCGAAATGGAACAAATAGGCCTACAACTTTAAACCAAGATAGCTTGAGTCTTGTACCACCGTGGGTGCTAGACAAACATCTGTTGACTTCCCCATAACCCATCTAACGAATGCATTTCATGAAAACAAGAGTCACTTAGCCTAGAACTTCTTTTAATCTAAGATAAACCGAAATGGAACAAATAAGCCTACAACTTTAAACCATGATAGCTTGAGTCTTGAACCTCCGTGGGTGCTAGACAATCATCTGTTGACTTCCCCATAACCCATCTAACGAATGCATTTCATGAAAACAAGAGTCACATGGCCTAGAACTTCATTTAATCCAAGATAAACTGAAAAGGAACAAATAGGCCTACAACTTTAAGCCAAGATAGCTTGAGTCTTGAACCTCCGTGGGTGCTAGACAATCATCTGTTGACTTCCCCATAACCCATCTAACGAATGCATTTCATGAAAACAAGAGTCACTTGGCCTAGAACTTCATTTAATCCAAGATAAACCGAAAAGGAACAAATAGGCCTACAACTTTAAGCCAAGATAGCTTGAGTCTTGAACCTCGGTGGGTGCTAGACAATCATCTGTTGACTTCCCCATAACCCATCTAACGAATGCATTTCATGAAAACAAGAGTCACATGGCCTAGAACTTCATTTAATCCCAGATAAACTGAAAAGGAACAAATAGGCCTACAACTTTAAGCCAAGATAGCTTGAGTCTTGAACCTCCGTGGGTGCTAGACAATCATCATTGACTTCCCCATAACCCCTATAACGAATGCATTTCATGAAAACATGAGTCACTTGGCCTAGAACTTCATTGAATCCAAGATAAACCGAAAAGGAACAAATAGGCCTACAACTTTAAACCAAGATAGCTTGAGTCTTGTACCACCGTGGGTGCAAGACAATCATTTGTTGACTTCCCCATAACCCATCTAAGCAAAGTATTTCACGAAAACATGAGTCACCCGGCCTAGAAGATCTCTTAATCCAAGATAAACCGAAAAGGAACAAATAGGCCTACAACTTTAAGCCATGATAGCTTGAGTCTTGAACCTCCGTGGGTGCTAGACAATCATCTGTTGACTTCCCCATAACCCATCTAACGAATGCATTTCATGAAAACAAGAGTCACTTGGCCTAGAACTTCATTTAATCCAAGATAAACCGAAATGGAACAAATAGGCCTACAACTTTAAACCAAGATAGCTTGAGTCATGATCCTCCATGGGTGCTAGACAATCATCTGTTGACTTCCCCATAACCCATCTAACGAATGCATTTCTTGAAAACATGAGTCACTTGGCCTAGAACTTCTTTTAATCCAAGATAAACCGAAAAGGAACAAATAGGCCTACAACTTTAAGCCAAGATAGCTTGAGTCTTGAACCTCCGTGGGTGCTAGACAATCATCTGTTGACTTCCCCATAACCCATCTAACGAATGCATTTCATGAAAACATGAGTCACTTGGCCTAGAACTTCTTTTAATCCAAGATAAACCGAAAAGGAACAAATAGGCCTACAACTTTAAACCAAGATAGCTTGAGTCTTGATCCTCCGTGGGTGCTAGACAATCATCTGTTGACTTCCCCATAACCCATGTAACGAATGCATTTCATGAAAACATGAGTCACTTGGCCTAGAACTTCTTTTAATCCAAGATAATCCGAAAAGGAACAAATAGGCCTACAACTTTAAGCGAAGATAGCTTGAGACTTGAACCTCGGTGGGTGCTAGACAATCATCTGTTGACTTCCCCATAACCCATCTAACGAATGCATTTCATGAAAACATGAATCACTTGGCCTAGAACTTCATTGAATCCAAGATAAACCGAAAAGGAACAAATAGGCCTACAACTTTAAACCAAGATAGCTTGAGTCTTGTACCACCGTGGGTGCTAGAGTAACATTTGTTGACTCCGCCATAACCCATCTAAGCAAAGAATTTCATGAAAACATGAGTCACTTGGCCTAGAACTTCATTTAATCCAAGATAAACCGAAAAGGAACAAATAGGCCTACAACTTTAAGCCAAGATAGCTTGAGTCTTGAACCTCCGTGGGTGCTAGACAATCATCTGTTGACTTCCCCATAACCCATCTAACGAATGCATTTCATGAAAACAAGAGTCACTTGGCCTAGAACTTCATTTAATCCAAGATAAACCGAAATGGAACAAATAGGCCTACAACTTTAAACCAAGATAGCTTGAGTCTTGAACCTCAGTGGGTGCTAGACAATCATCTGTTGACTTCCCCATAACCCATCTAACGAATGCATTTCATGAAAACATGAGTCACTTGGCCTAGAACTTCTTTTAATCCAAGATAAACCGAAAAGGAACAAATAGGCCTACAACTTTAAGCCAAGATAGCTTGAGTCTTGAACCTCCGTGGGTGCTAGACAATCATCTGTTGACTTCCCCATAACCCATCTAACGAATGCATTTCATGAAAACATGAGTCACTTGGCCTAGAACTTCATTTAATCCAAGATAAACCGAAAAGGAACAAATAGGCCTACAACTTTAAACCAAGATAGCTTGAGTCTTGAACCTCCATGGGTGCTAGACAATCATCTGTTGACTTCCCCATAACCCATCTAACGAATGCATTTCATGAAAACATGAGTCACTTGGCCTAGAACTTCTTTTAATCCAAGATAAACCGAAAAGGAACAAATAGGCCTACAACTTTAAGCCAAGATAGCTTGAGTCTTGAACCTCCGTGGGTGCTAGACAATCATCTGTTGACTTCCCCATAACCCATCTAACGAATGCATTTCATGAAAACATGAATCACTTGGCCTAGAACTTCATTAAATCCAAGATAAACCGAAAAGGAACAAATAGGCCTACAACTTTAAACCAAGATAGCTTGAGTCTTGTACCACCGTGGGTGCTAGACAAACATCTGTTGACTTCCCCATAACCCATCTAAGCAATGAATTTCATGAAAACATGAATCACTTGGCCTAGAAGATCTCTTAATCCAAGATAAACCGAAAAGGAACAAATAGGCCTACAACTTTAAGCCAAGATAGCTTGAGTCTTGAACCTCCGTGGGTGCTTGACAATCATCAATTGACTTCCCCATAACCCATCTAACGAATGCATTTCATGAAAACAAGAGTCACTTGGCCTAGAACTTCATTTAATCCAAGATAAACCGAAAAGGAACAAATAGGCCTACAACTTTAAACCAAGATAGCTTGAGTCTTGTACCTCCGTGGGTGCTAGACAAACATCTGTTGACTTCCCCATAACCCATCTAACGAATGCATTTCATGAAAACATGAGTCACTTGGCCTAGAACTTCTTTTAATCCAAGATAAACCGAAAAGGAACAAATAGGCCTACAACTTTAAGCCAAGATAGCTTGAGTCTTGAACCTCCGTGGGTGCTAGACAATCATCTGTTGACTTCCCCATAACCCATCTAACGAATGCATTTCATGAAAACAAGAGTCACATGGCCTAGAACTTCATTTAATCCAAGATAAACCGAAAAGGAACAAATAGGCCTACAACTTTAAGCCAAGATAGCTTGAGTCTTGAACCTCCGTGGGTGCTTGACAATCATCTGTTGACTTCCCCATAACCCATCTAACGAATGCATTTCATGAAAACATGAGTCACTTGGCCTAGAACTTCATTTAATCCAAGATAAACCGAAAAGGAACAAATAGGCCTACAACTTTAAGCCAAGATAGCTTGAGTCTTTAACCTCCGTGGGTGCTAGACAATCATCTGTTGACTTCCCCATAACCCATCTAACGAATGCATTTCATGAAAACAAGAGTCACTTGGCCTAGAACTTCATTTAATCCCAAATAAACCGAAAAGGAACAAATAGGCCTACAACTTTAAGCCAAGATAGCTTGAGTCTTGAACCTCCGTGGGTGCTAGACAATCATCTGTTGACTTCCCCATAACCCATCTAACGAATGCATTTCATGAAAACAAGAGTCACTTGGCCTAGAACTTCTTTTAATCCAAGATAAACCAAAAAGGAACAAATAGGCCCACAACTTTAAGCCAAGATAGCTTGAGTCTTGAACCTCCGTGGGTGCTAGACAATCATCTGTTGACTTCCCCATAACCCATCTAACGAATGCATTTCATGAAAACATGAGTCACTTGGCCTAGAACTTCATTTAATCCAAGATAAACCGAAAAGGAACAAATAGGCCTACAACTTTAAGCCAAGATAGCTTGAGTCTTGAACCTCCGTGGGTGCTAGACAAACATCTGTTGACTTCCCCATAACCCATCTAAGCAAAGTATTTCATGAAAACATGAATCACTTGGCCTAGAACATCATTTAATCCAAGATAAACCGAAAAGGAACAAATAGGCCTACAACTTTAAGCCAAGATAGCTTGAGTCTTGAACCTCCGTGGGTGCTAGACAATCATCTGTTGACTTCCCCATAACCCATCTAACGAATGCATTTCATGAAAACAAGAGTCACTTGGCCTAGAACTTCATTTAATCCAAGATAAACCGAAATGGAACAAATAAGCCTACAACTTTAAACCATGATAGCTTGAGTCTTGAACCTCCGTGGGTGCTAGACAATCATCTGTTCACTTCCACATAACCCATCTAACGAATGCATTTCATGAAAACATGAGTCACTTGGCCTAGAACTTCATTTAATCTAAGATAAACCGAAATGGAACAAATAGGCCTACAACTTTTAACCAAGATAGCTTGAGTCTTGAACCTCCGTGGGTGCTAGACAATCATCTGTTGACTTCCCCATAACCCATCTAACGAATGCATTTCATGAAAACAAGAGTCACTTGGCCTAGAACTTCATTTAATCCAAGATAAACCGAAAAGGAACAAATAGGCCTACAACTTTAAGCCAAGATAGCTTGAGTCTTGAACCTCCGTGGGTGCTAGACAATCATCTGTTGACTTCCCCATAACCCATCTAACGAATGCATTTCATGAAAACATGAGTCACTTGGCCTAGAACTTCTTTTAATCCAAGATAAACCGAAAAGGAACAAATAGGCCTACAACTTTAAGCCAAGATAGCTTGAGTCTTGAACCTCCGTGGGTGCTAGACAATCATCTGTTGACTTCCCCATAACCCATCTAACGAATGCATTTCATGAAAACAAGAGTCACTTGGCCTAGAACTTCATTTAATCCAAGATAAACCGAAAAGGAACAAATAGGCCTACAACTTTAAACCAAGATAGCTTGAGTCTTGAACCTCCATGGGTGCTAGACAATCATCTGTTGACTTCCCCATAACCCATCTAACGAATGCATTTCATGAAAACAAGAGTCACTTGGCCTAGATCTTCTTTTAATCCAAGATAAACCAAAAAGGAACAAATAGGCCCACAACTTTAAGCCAAGATAGCTTGAGTCTTGAACCTCCGTGGGTGCTAGACAATCATCTGCTGACTTCCCCATAACCCATCTAACGAATGCATTTCATGAAAACATGAGTCACTTGGCCTAGAACTTCATTTAATCCAAGATAAACCGAAAAGGAACAAATAGGCCTACAACTTTAAACCAAGATAGCTTGAGTCTTGAACCACCGTGGGTGCTAGACAAACATCTGTTGACTTCCCCATAACCCATCTAACAAATGCATTTCATGAAAACATGAGTCACTTGGCCTAGAACTTCTTTTAATCCAAGATAAACCGAAAAGGAACAAATAGGCCTACAACTTTAAGCCAAGATAGCTTGAGTCTTGAACCTCCGTGGGTGCTAGACAATCATCTGTTGACTTCCCCATAACCCATCTAACGAATGCATTTCATGAAAACATGAGTCACTTGGCCTAGAACTTCATTTAATCCAAGATAAACCGAAAAGGAACAAATAGGCCTACAACTTTAAACCAAGATAGCTTGAGTCTTGTACCACCGTGGGTGCTAGACAAACATCTGTTGACTTCCCCATAACCCATCCAAAAAATGCATTTCATGAAAACAAGGGTCACTTGGCCTAGAACTTCATTTAATCCAAGATAAACCGAAAAGGAACAAATAGGCCTACAACTTTAAGCCAAGATAGCTTGAGTCTTGAACCTCCGTGGGTGCTAGACAATCATCTGTTGACTTCCCCATAACCCATCTAACGAATGCATTTCATGAAAACAAGAGTCACTTGGCCTAGAACTTCATTTAATCCAAGATAAACCGAAAAGGAACAAATAGGCCTACAACTTTAAGCCAAGATAGCTTGAGTCTTGAACCTCCGTGGGTGCTAGACAATCATCTCATTGACTTCCCCATAACCCATCTAACGAATGCATTTCATGAAAACATGAATCACTTGGCCTAGAACTTCATTTAATCCCAGATAAACTGAAATGGAACAAATAGGCCTACAACTTTAAGCCAAGATAGCTTGAGTCTTTAACCTCCGTGGGTGCTAGACAATCATCTGTTGACTTCCCCATAACCCATCTAACGAATGCATTTCATGAAAACAAGAGTCACATGGCCTAGAACTTCATTTAATCCAAGATAAACCGAAAAGGAACAAATAGGCCTACAACTTTAAGCCAAGATAGCTTGAGTCTTGAACCTCCGTGGGTGCTTGACAATCATCTGTTGACTTCCCCATAACCCATCTAACGAATGCATTTCATGAAAACATGAATCACTTGGCCTAGAACTTCATTTAATCCAAGATAAACCGAAAAGGAACAAATAGGCCTACAACTTTAAACCAAGATAGCTTGAGTCTTGTACCACCGTGGGTGCTAGACAAACATCTGTTGACTTCCCCATAACCCATCTAACAAATGCATTTCATGAAAACATGAGTCACTTGGCCTAGAACTTCATTTAATCCAAGATAAACCGAAAAGGAACAAATAGGCCTACAACTTTAAGCCAAGATAGCTTGAGTCTTGAACCTCCGTGGGTGCTAGACAATCATCTGTTGACTTCCCCATAACCCATCTAACGAATGCATTTCATGAAAACAAGAGTCACTTGGCCTAGAACTTCATTTAATCTAAGATAAACCGAAATGGAACAAATAAGCCTACAACTTTAAACCATGATAGCTTGAGTCTTGAACCTCCGTGGGTGCTAGACAATCATCTGTTCCCTTCCACATAACCCATCTAACGAATGCATTTCATGAAAACATGAGTCACTTGGCCTAGAACTTCATTTAATCTAAGATAAACCGAAATGGAACAGATAAACTTACAACTTTTAACCATGATAGCTTGAGTCTTGAACCTCCGTGGGTGCTAGACAATCATCTGTTGACTTCCCCATAACCCATCTAACGAATGCATTTCATGAAAACAAGAGTCACTTGGCCTAGAACTTCATTTAATCCAAGATAAACCGAAAAGGAACAAATAGGCCTACAACTTTAAGCCAAGATAGCTTGAGTCTTGAACCTCTGTGGGTGCTAGACAATCATCTGTTGACTTCCCCATAACCCATCTAACGAATGCATTTCATGAAAACATGAGTCACTTGGCCTAGAACTTCTTTTAATCCAAGATAAACCGAAAAGGAACAAATAGGCCTACAACTTTAAGCCAAGATAGCTTGAGTCTTGAACCTCCGTGGGTGCTAGACAATCATCTGTTGACTTCCCCATAACCCATGTAACGAATGCATTTCATGAAAACATGAGTCACTTGGCCTAGAACTTCATTTAATCCAAGATAAACCGAAAAGGAACAAATAGGCCTACAACTTTAAACCAAGATAGCTTGAGTCATGATCCTCCATGGGTGCAAGACAATCATCAGTTGACTTCCCCATAACCCATCTAACGAATGCATTTCTTGAAAATATGAGTCACTTGGCCTAGAACTTCTTTTAATCCAAGATAAACCGAAAAGGAACAAATAGGCCTACAACTTTAAGCCAAGATAGCTTGAGTCTTGAACCTCCGTGGGTGCTTGACAATCATCTGTTGACTTCCCCATAACCCATCTAACGAATGCATTTCATGAAAACATGAATCACTTGGCCTAGAACTTCATTAAATCCAAGATAAACCGAAAAGGAACAAATAGGCCTACAACTTTAAACCAAGATAGCTTGAGTCTTGTACCACCGTGGGTGCTAGACAAACATCTGTTGACTTCCCATAACCCATCTAACGAATGCATTTCATGAAAACATGAATCACTTGGCCTAGAACTTCTCTTAATCCAAGATAAACCGAAAAGGAACAAATAGGCCTACAACTTTAAGCCAAGATAGCTTGAGTCTTGAACCTCCGTGGGTGCTTGACAATCATCTGTTGACTTCCCCATAACCCATCTAACGAATGCATTTCATGAAAACATGAATCACTTGGCCTAGAACTTCATTTAATCCAAGATAAACCGAAAAGGAACAAATAGGCCTACAACTTTAAACCAAGATAGCTTGAGTCTTGTACCACCGTGGGTGCTAGACAAACATCTGTTGACTTCCCCATAACCCATCTAACGAATGCATTTCATGAAAACATGAGTCACTTGGCCTAGAACTTCATTTAATCTAAGATAAACCGAAATGGAACAAATAAGCCTACAACTTTAAACCATGATAGCTTGAGTCTTGAACCTCCGTGGGTGCTAGACAATCATCTGTTGACTTCCCCATAACCCATCTAACGAATGCATTTCATGAAAACAAGAGTCACTTGGCCTAGAACTTCATTTAATCCAAGATAAAATGAAAAGGAACAAATAGGCCTACAACTTTAAGCCAAGATAGCTTGAGTCTTGAACCTCCGTGGGTGCTTGACAATCATCTGTTGACTTCCCCATAACCCATCTAACGAATGCATTGCATGAAAACAAGAGTCACTTGGCCTAGAACTTCATTTAATCCCAAATAAACTGAAAAGGAACAAATAGGCCTACAACTTTAAGCCAAGATAGCTTGAGTCTTGAACCTCCGTGGGTGCTTGACAATCATCTGTTGACTTCCCCATAACCCATCTAACGAATGCATTTCATGAAAACATGAATCACTTGGCCTAGAAATTCATTAAATCCAAGATAAACCGAAATGGAACAAATAGGCCTACAACTTTAAGCCAAGATAGCTTGAGTCTTGAACCTCCGTGGGTGCTAGACAATCATCTGTTGACTTCCCCATAACCCATCTAACGAAGTCATTTCATGAAAACATGAGTCACTTGGCCTAGAACTTCATTTAATCTAAGATAAACCGAAATGGAACAGATAAACTTACAACTTTTAACCATGATAGCTTGAGTCTTGAACCTCCGTGGGTGCTAGACAATCATCTGTTGACTTCCCCATAACCCATCTAACGAATGCATTTCATGAAAACAAGAGTCACTTGGCCTAGAACTTCATTTAATCCAAGATAAACCGAAAAGGAACAAATAGGCCTACAACTTTAAGCCAAGATAGCTTGAGTCTTGAACCTCCGTGGGTGCTAGACAATCATCTGTTGACTTCCCCATAACCCATCTAACGAATGCATTTCATGAAAACATGAGTCACTTGGCCTAGAACTTCATTTAATCCAAGATAAACCGAAAAGGAACAAATAGGCCTACAACTTTAAGCCAAGATAGCTTGAGTCTTGTACCACCATGGGTGCTAGACAAACATCTGTTGACTTCCCCATAACCCATCTAACGAATGCATTTCATGAAAACATGAGTCACTTGGCCTAGAACTTCTTTTAATCCAAGATAAACCGAAAAGGAACAAATAGGCCTACAACTTTAAGCCAAGATAGCTTGAGTCTTGAACCTCCGTGGGTGCTAGACAATCATCTGTTGACTTCCCCATAACCCATCTAACGAATGCATTTCATGAAAACAAGAGTCACTTGGCCTAGAACTTCATTTAATCTAAGATAAACCGAAATGGAACAAATAAGCCTACAACTTTAAACCATGATAGCTTGAGTCTTGAACCTCCGTGGGTGCTAGACAATCATCTGTTGACTTCCCCATAACCCATCTAACGAATGCATTTCATGAAAACAAGAGTCACTTGGCCTAGAACTTCATTTAATCTAAGATAAACCGAAATGGAACAAATAAGCCTACAACTTTAAACCATGATAGCTTGAGTCTTGAACCTCCGTGGGTGCTAGACAATCATCTGTTGACCTCCCCATAACCCATCTAACGAATGCATTTCATGAAAACATGAATCACTTGGCCTAGAACTTCATTAAATCCAAGATAAACCGAAATGGAACAAATAGGCCTACAACTTTAAGCAAAGATAGCTTGAGTCTTGAACTTCCGTGGGTGCTAGACAATCATCTGTTGACTTCCCCATAACCCATCTAACGAATGCATTTCATGAAACCAAGAGTCACATGGCCTAGAACTTCATTTAATCCCAGATAAACTGAAAAGGAACAAATAGGCCTACAACTTTAAGCCAAGATAGCTTGAGTCTTGAACCTCCGTGGGTGCTAGACAATCATCTGTTGACTTCCCCATAACCCATCTAACGAATGCATTTCATGAAAACATGAGTCACTTGGCCTAGAACTTCATTTAATCCAAGATAAACCGAAAAGGAACAAATAGGCCTACAACTTTAAGCCAAGATAGCTTGAGTCTTGAACCTCCGTGGGTGCTAGACAATCATCAGCTGACTTCCTCATAACCCATCTAACGAATGCATTTCATGAAAACATGAGTCACTTGGCCTAGAACTTCATTTAATCCAAGATAAACCGAAAAAGAACAAATAGGCCTACAACTTTAAACCAAGATAGCTTGAGTCATGATCCTCCATGGGTGCTAGACAATCATCAGTTGACTTCCCCATAACCCATCTAACGAATGCATTTCTTGAAAACATGAGTCACTTGGCCTAGAACTTCATTTAATCCAAGATAAACCGAAAAGGAACAAATAGGCCTACAACTTTAAGCCAAGATAGCTTGAGTCTTGAACCTCCGTGGGTGCTAGACAATCATCTGTTGACTTCCCCATAACCCATCTAACGAATGCATTTCATGAAAACATTAGTCACTTGGCCTAGAACTTCTTTTAATCCAAGATAAACCGAAAAGGAACAAATAGGCCTACAACTTTAAACCAAGATAGCTTGAGTCTTGAACCTCCGTGGGTGCTTGACAATCATCTGTTGACTTCCCCATAACCCATCTAACGAATGCATTTCATGAAAACATTAGTCATTTGGCCTAGAAGATCTCTTAATCCATTATAAACCGAAAAGGAACAAATAGGCCTACAACTTTAAACCAAGATAGCTTGAGTCTTGAACCTCCGTGGGTGCTAGACAATCATCTGTTGACTTCCCCATAACCCATCTAACGAATGCATTTCATGAAAACATGAGTCACTTGGCCTAGAACTTCATTTAATCCAAGATAAACCGAAAAGGAACAAATTGGCCTACAACTTTAAATCAAGATAGCTTGAGTCTTGTTCCACCGTGGGTGCTAGACAAACATCTGTTGACTTCCCCATAACCCATATAACAAAACTATTTCATGCAAACATGATTCACTTGGCCTAGAAGATCTTTTAATCCAAGATAAACCGAAAAGGAACAAATAGGCCTACAACTTTAAGCCAAGATAGCTTGAGTCTTGAACCTCTGTGGGTGCTAGACAATCATCTGTTGACTTCCCCATAACCCATCTAACGAATGCATTTCTTGAAAACATGAGTCACTTGGCCTAGAAATTCATTTAATCCAAGATAAACCGAAAAGGAACAAATAAGCCTACAACTTTAAGCCAAGATAGCTTGAGTCTTGTACCACCGTGGGTGCTAGAGAAACATCTGTTGACTCCGCCATAGCCCATCTAAGCAAAGTGTTTCATGAAAACATGAGTCACTTGGCCTAGAACTTCATTTAATCCCAGATAAACTGAAAAGGAACAAATAGGCCTACAACTTTAAGCCAAGATAGCTTGAGTCTTGAACCTCCGTGGGTGCTTGACAATCATCTGTTGACTTCCCCATAACCCATCTAACGAATGCATTTGATGAAAACATGACTCACTTGGCCTAGAACTTCATTTAATCTAAGATAAACCGAAATTGAACAGATAAACTTACAACTTTTAACCATGATAGCTTGAGTCTTGAACCTCCGTGGGTGCTAGACAATCATCTGTTGACTTCCCCATAACCCATCTAACGAATGCATTTCATGAAAACAAGAGTCACTTGGCCTAGAACTTCATTTAATCTAAGATAAACCGAAATGGAACAAATAAGCCTACAACTTTAAACCATGATAGCTTGAGTCTTGAACCTCCGTGGGTGCTAGACAATCATCTGTTGACTTCCCCATAACCCATCTAAGCAAAGTATTTCATGGAAACATGAGTCACTTGGCCTAGAAGATCCCTTAATCCAAGATAAACCGAAAAGGAACAAATAAGCCTACGACTTTATGCCAAGATAGCTTGAGTCTTGAACCTCCTTGGGTGCTTGACAATCATCTGTTGAGTTCCCCATAACCCATCTAACGAATGCATTTCATGAAAACATGAGTCACTTGGCCTAGAAGATCTCTTAATCCAAGATAAACCGAAAAGGAACAAATAGGCCTACAACTTTAAGCCAAGATAGCTTGAGTCTTGAACCTCCGTGGGTGCTAGACAATCATCTGTTGACTTCCCCATAACCCATCTAACGAATGCATTTCATGAAAACAAGAGTCACTTGGCCTAGAACTTCATTTAATCTAAGATAAACCGAAATGGAACAGATAAACCTACAACTTTTAACCATGATAGCTTGAGTCTTGAACCTCCGTGGGTGCTAGACAATCATCTGTTGACTTCCCCATAACCCATCTAACGAATGCATTTCATGAAAACATGAGTCACTTGGCCTAGAAGATCTCTTAATCCAAGATAAACCGAAAAGGAACAAATAGGCCTACAACTTTAAGCCAAGATAGCTTGAGTCTTGAACCTCCGTGGGTGCTTGACAATCATCTGTTGACTTCCCCATAACCCATCTAACGAAGGCATTTGATGAAAACATGAGTTACTTGGCCTAAAACTTCATTTAATCTAAGATAAACCGAAATGGAACAGATAAACCTACAACTTTTAACCATGATAGCTTGAGTCTTGAACCTCCGTGGGTGCTAGACAATCATCTGTTGACTTCCCCATAACCCATCTAACGAATGCATTTCATGAAACCAAGAGTCACATGGCCTAGAACTTCATTTAATCCCAGATAAAGTGAAAAGGAACAAATAGTCCTACAACTTTAAGCCAAGATAGCTTGAGTCTTGAACCTCCGTGGGTGCTTGACAATCATCTGTTGACTTCCCCATAACCCATCTAACGAAGGCATTTGATGAAAACAAGAGTCACTTGGCCTAAAACTTCATTTAATCTAAGATAAACCGAAATGGAACAGATAAACCTACAACTTTTAACCATGATAGCTTGAGTCTTGAACCTCCGTGGGTGCTAGACAATCATCTGTTGACTTCCCCATAACCCATCTAACGAATGCATTTCATGAAAACAAGAGTCACTTGGCCTAGAACTTCATTTAATCTAAGATAAACCGAAATGGAACAAATAAGCCTACAACTTTAAACCATGATAGCTTGAGTCTTGAACCTCCGTGGGTGCTAGACAATCATCTGTTGACTTCCCCATAACCCATCTAAGCAAAGTATTTCATGAAAACATGAGTCACTTGGCCTAGAAGATCTCTTAATCCAAGATAAACCGAAAAGGAACAAATAAGCCTACGACTTTAAGCCAAGATAGCTTGAGTCTTGTACCTCCTTGGGTGCTTGACAATCATCTGTTGAGTTCCCCATAACCCATCTAACGAATGCATTTCATGAAAACATGAGTCACTTGGCCTAGAAGATCTCTTAATCCAAGATAAACCGAAAAGGAACAAATAGGCCTACAACTTTAAGCCAAGATAGCTTGAGTCTTGAACTTCCGTGGGTGCTTGACAATCATCTGTTGCCTTCCCCATAACCCATCTAACGAAGGCATTTGATGAAAACAAGCGTTACTTGGCCTAAAACTTCATTTAATCTAAGATAAACCGAAATGGAACAGATAAACCTACAACTTTTAACCATGATAGCTTGAGTCTTGAACCTCCGTGGGTGCTAGACAATCATCTGTTGAGTTCCCCATATCCCATCTAACGAATGCATTTCATGAAAACATGAGTCACTTGTCCTAGAAGATCTCTTGATCCAAGATAAACCGAAAAGGAACAAATAGGCCTACAACTTTAAGCCAAGATAGCTTGAGTCACATGGCCTACAACTTTTAACCATGATAGCTTGAGTTTTGAACCTCCTTGGGTGCTAGAGAAACATCTGTTGACTTCCCCATAACCCATCTAACAAATGCATTTCATGTAAACAAGGGTCAGTTGGCCTAGAAGATCTCTTAATCCAAGATAAACCGAAAACGAACAAATAGGCCTACAACTTTAAACCAAGATATCTTGAGTCTTGTACCACCGTGGGTGCTAGACAAACATCTGTTGACTTCCCCATAACCCATCTAACGAATGCATTTCATGAAAACAAGAGTCACTTGGCCTAGAACTTCATTTAATCTAAGATAAACCGAAATGGAACAGATAAACCTACAACTTTTAACCATGATAGCTTGAGTCTTGAACCTCCGTGGGTGCTAGACAATCATCTGTTGACTTCCCCATAACCCATCTAACGAATGCATTTCATGAAAACAAGAGTCACTTGGCCTAGAACTTCATTTAATCCAAGATAAACTAAAAAGGAACAAATAGGCCTACAACTTTAAGCCAAGATAGCTTGAGTCTTGAACCTCCGTGGGTGCTAGACAATCATCTGTTGACTTCCCCATAACCCATCTAACGAATGCATTTCATGAAAACATGAGTCACTTGGCCTAGAACTTCATTTAATCCAAGATAAACCGAAAAGGAACAAATAGGCCTACAACTTTAAACCAAGATAGCTTGAGTCTTGTACCTCCGTGGGTGCTAGACAATCATCTGTTGACTTCCCCATAACCCATCTAAGCAAAGTATTTCATGAAAACATGAATCACTTGGCCTAGAAGATCTCTTAATCCAAGATAAACCGAAAAGGAACAAATAAGCCTACAACTTTAAGCCAAGATAGCTTGAGTCTTGAACCTCCGTGGGTGCTTGACAATCATCTGTTGACTTCCCCATAACCCATCTAACGAATGCATTTCATGAAAACATGAGTCACTTGGCCTAGAAGATCTCTTAATCCAAGATAAACCGAAAAGGAACAAATAGGCCTACAACTTTAAGCCAAGATAGCTTGAGTCTTGAACCTCCGTGGGTGCTTGACTATCATCTGTTGACTTCCCCATAACCCATCTAACGAATGCATTTCATGAAAACATGAATCACTTGGCCTAGAAATTATTTAAATCCAAGATAAACCGAAAAGCAACAAATAGGCCTACAACTTTAAGCGAAGATGGCTTGAGTCTTGAACCTCCGTGGGTGCTAGACAATCATCTATTGACTTCCCCATAACCCATCTAACGAATGCATTTCATGAAAACAAGGGTCACTTGGCCTAGAACTTCATTTAATCCAAGATAAACCGAAAAGGAACAAATAGGCCTACAACTTTAAGCGAAGATAGCTTGAGTCTTGAACCTCCGTGGGTGCTAGACAATCATCTGTTGACTTCCCCATAACCCATCTAACGAATGCATTTCATGAAAACAAGAGTCACTTGGCCTAGAACTTCATTTAATCCAAGATAAACCGAAAAGGAACAAATAGGCCTACAACTTTAAGCCAAGATAGCTTGAGTCTTGAACCTCCGTGGGTGCTAGACAATCATCTGTTGACTTCCCCATAACCCATCTAACGAATGCATTTCATGAAAACAAGAGTCACTTGGCCTAGAACTTCATTTAATCCAAGATAAACCGAAATGGAACAGATAAACCTACAACTTTTAACCATGATAGCTTGAGTCTTGAACCTCCTTGGGTGCTAGACAATCATCTATTGACTTCCCCATAACCCATCTAACGAATGCATTGCATGAAAACAAGAGTCACTTGGCCTAGAACTTCATTTAATCTTAGATAAACCGAAATGGAACAAATAAGCCTACAACTTTAAACCATGATAGCTTGAGTCTTGAACCTCCGTGGGTGCTAGACAATCATCTGTTGACTTCCCCATAACCCATCTAACGAATGCATTTCATGAAAACATGAGTCACTTGGCCTAGAACTTCATTTAATCCAAGATAAACCGAAAAGGAACAAATAGGCCTACAACTTTAAACCAAGATAGCTTGAGTCTTGAACCTCCGTGGGTGCTTGACAAACATCTGTTGACTTCCCCATAACCCATCTAACAAATGCATTTCATGAAAACATGAGTCACTTGGCCTAGAACTTCATTTAATCTAAGATAAACCGAAATGGAACAGATAAGCCAACAACTTTTAACCATGATAGCTTGAGTCTTGAACCTCCGTGGGTGCTAGTCAATCATCATTGACTTCCCCATAACCCATCTAACGAATGCATTTCATGAAACCAAGAGTCACTTGGCCTAGAACTTCATTTAATCCAAGATAAACCTAAAAGGAACAAATAGGCCTACAACATTAAGCCAAGATAGCTTGAGTCTTGAACCTCCGTGGGTGCTTGACAATCATTTGTTGACTTCCCCATAACCCATCTAACGAATGCATTTCATGAAAACATGAGTCACTTGGCCTAGAACTTCATTTAATCCAAGATAAACCGAAAAGGAACAAATAGGCCTACAACTTTAAGCCAAGATAGCTTGAGTCTTGAACCTCCGTGGGTGCTAGACAATCATCTGTTGACTTCCCCATAACCCATCTAACGAATGCATTTCATGAAAACATGAGTCACTTGGCCTAGAACTTCATTTAATCCAAGATAAACCGAAAAGGAACAAATAGGCCTACAACTTTAAACCAAGATAGCTTGAGTCTTGAACCTCCGTGGGTGCTAGACAAACATCTGTTGACTTCCCCATAACCCATCTAACAAATGCATTTCATGAAAACATGAGTCACTTGGCCTAAAACTTCATTTAATCTAAGATAAACCGAAATGGAACAGATAAACCAACAACTTTTAACCATGATAGCATGAGTCTTGAACCTCCATGGGTGCTAGACAATCATCTGTTGACTTCCCCATAACCCATCTAACGAATGCATTTCATGAAAACAAGAGTCACTTGGCCTAGAACTTCATTTAATCTAAGATAAACCGAAATGGAACAAATAAGCCTACAACTTTAAACCATGATAGCTTGAGTCTTGAACCTCCGTGGGTGCTAGACAATCATCTTTTCACTTCCACATAACCCATCTAACGAATGCATTTCATGAAAACATGAGTCACTTGGCCTAGAACTTCATTTAATCTAAGATAAACCGAAATGGAACAGATAAACTTACAACTTTTAACCATGATAGCTTGAGTCTTGAACCTCCGTGGGTGCTAGACAATCATCTGTTGACTTCCCCATAACCCATCTAACGAATGCATTTCATGAAAACATGAGTCACTTGGCCTAGAACTTCATTTAATCCAAGATAAACCGAAAAGGAACAAATAGGCCTACAACTTTAAGCCAAGATAGCTTGAGTCTTGAACCTCCGTGGGTGCTAGACAATCATCTGTTGACTTCCCCATAACCCATCTAACGAATGCATTTCATGAAAACATGAGTCACTTGGCCTAGAACTTCATTTAATCCAAGATAAACCGAAAAAGAACAAATAGGCCTACAACTTTAAGCCAAGATAGCTTGAGTCTTGAACCTCCATGGGTGCTAGACAATCATCTGTTGACTTCCCCATAACCCATCTAACAAATGCATTTCATGAAAACAAGAGTCACTTGGCCTAGAACTTCATTTAATCCAAGATAAACCGAAAAGGAACAAATAGGCCTACAACTTTAAGCCAAGATAGCTTGAGTCTTGAACCTCCGTGGGTGCTAGACAATCATCTGTTGACTTCCCCATAACCCATCTAACGAATGCATTTCATGAAAACATTAGTCATTTGGCCTAGAAGATCTCTTAATCCAAGATAAACCGAAAAGGAACAAATAGGCCTACAACTTTAAACCAAGATAGCTTGAGTCTTGAACCTCCGTGGGTGCTAGACAATCATCTGTTGACTTCCCCATAACCCATCTAACGAATGCATTTCATGAAAACAATGGTCACTTGGCCTAGAACTTCATTTAATCCAAGATAAACCGAAAAGGAACAAATAGGCGTACAACTTTAAACCAAGATAGCTTGAGTCTTGAACCTCGGTGGGTGCTAGACAATCATCTGTTGACTTCCCCATAACCCATCTAACGAATGCATTTCATGAAAACATGAGTCACTTGGCCTAGAACTTCATTTAATCCAAGATAAACCGAAAAGGAACAAATAGGCCTACAACTTTAAACCAAGATAGCTTGAGTCTTGTACCACCGTGGGTGCTAGACAAACATCTGTTGACTTCCCCATAACCCATCTAACAAATGCATTTCATGAAAACATGAGTCACTTGGCCTAGAACTTCTTTTAATCCAAGATAAACTGAAAAGGAACAAATAGGCCTACAACTTTAACCAAGATAGCTTGAGTCTTGAACCTCTGTGGGTGGTTGACAATCATCTGATGACTTCCCCATAACCGATCTAACGAATGCATTTTCTTGAAAACATGAATCACTTGGCCTAGAACTTCATTAAATCCATGATAAACCGAAAAGGAACAAATAGGCCTACAACTTTAAACCAAGATAGCTTGAGTCTTGTACCACCGTGGGTGCTAGAGAAACATCTGTTGACTCCGCCATAGCCCATCTAAGCAAAGTGTTTCATGAAAACATGAGTCACTTGGCCTAGAACTTCATTTAATCCCAGATAAACTGAAAAGGAACAAATAGGCCTACAACTTTAAGCCAAGATAGCTTGAGTCTTGAACCTCCGTGGGTGCTTGACAATCATCTGTTGACTTCCCCATAACCCATCTAACGAATGCATTTCATGAAAACAAGAGTCACTTGGCCTAGAACTTCATTTAATCTAAGATAAACCGAAATGGAACAGATAAACCTACAACTTTTAACCATGATAGCATGAGTCTTGAACCTCCTTGGGTGCTAGACAATCATCTGTTGACTTCCCCATAACCCATCTAACGAATGCATTGCATGAAACCAAGAGTCACTTGGCCTAGAACTTCATTTAATCTTAGATAAACCGAAATGGAACAAATAAGCCTACAACTTTAAACCATGATAGCTTGAGTCTTGAACCTCCGTGGGTGCTAGACAATCATCTGTTGACTTCCCCATCACCCATCTAACGAATGCATTTCATGAAAACATGACTCACTTGGCCTAGAACTTCATTTAATCCATGATAAACCGAAAAGGAACAAATAGGCCTACAACTTTAAACCAAGATAGCTTGAGTCTTGGACCACCGTGGGTGCTTGACAAACATCTGTTGACTTCCCCATAACCCATCTAACAAATGCATTTCAATTAAACATGAGTCACTTGGCCTAAAACTTCATTTAATCTAAGATAAACCGAAATGGAACAGATAAACCAACAACTTTTAACCATGATAGCATGAGTCTTGAACCTCCGTGGGTGCTAGACAATCATCTGTTGACTTCCCCATAACCCATCTAACGAATGCATTTCATGAAACCAAGAGTCACATGGCCTAGAACTTCATTTAATCCCAGATAAATTGAAAAGGAACAAATAGGCCTACAACTTTAAGCCAAGATAGCTTTAGTCTTGAACCTCCGTGGGTGCTTGACTATCATTTGTTGACTTCCCCATAACCCATCTAACGAATGCATTTCATGAAAACATGACTCACTTGGCCTAGAACTTCATTTAATCCAAGATAAACTGAAAAGGAACAAATAGGCCTACAACTTTAAGCCAAGATAGCTTGAGTCTTGAACCTCCGTGGGTGCTTGACAATCATCTGTTGACTTCCCCATAACCCATCTAACGAATGCATTTCATGAAAACATGAGTCACTTGGCCTAGAACTTCATTTAATCCAAGATAAACCGAAAAGGAACAAATAGGCCTACAACTTTAAACCAAGATAGCTTGAGTCTTGGACCACCGTGGGTGCTTGACAAACATCTGTTGACTTCCCCATAACCCATCTAACGAATGCATTTCATGAAAACATGAGTCACTTGGCCTAGAACTTCATTTAATCTAAGATAAACCGAAATGGAACAGATAAACCTACAACTTTTAACCATGATAGCTTGAGTCTTGAACCTCCATGGGTGCTAGACAATCATCAGTTGACTTCCCCATAACCCATCTAACAAATGCATTTCATGAAAACAAGAGTCACTTGGCCTAGAACTTCATTTAATCCAAGATAAACCGAAAGGAACAAATAGGCCTACAACTTTAAACCAAGATAGCTTGAGTCTTGAACCTCCGTGGGTGCTAGACAATCATCTGTTCTCTTCCACATAACCCATCTAACGAATGCATTTCATGAAAACATGAGTCACTTGGCCTAGAACTTCATTTAATCCAAGATAAACCGAAATGGAACAAATAAGCCTACAACTTTTAACCATGATAGCTTGAGTCTTGAACCTCCGTGGGTGCTAGACAATCATCTGTTGACTTCCCCATAACCCATCTAACGAATGCATTTCATGAAAACATGAGTCACTTGGCCTAGAACTTCTTTTAATCCAAGATAAACCGAAAAGGAACAAATAGGCCTACAACTTTAAGCCAAGATAGCTTGAGTCTTGAACCTCCGTGGGTGCTAGACAATCATCTGTTGACTTCCCCATAACCCATGTAACGAATGCATTTCATGAAAACATGAGTCACTTGGCCTAGAACTTCATTTAATCCAAGATAAACCGAAAAAGAACAAATAGGCCTACAACTTTAAACCAAGATAGCTTGAGTCTTGAACCTCCATGGGTGCTAGACAATCATCTGTTGACTTCCCCATAACCCATCTAACGAATGCATTTCATGAAAACAAGAGTCACTTGGCCTAGAACTTCATTTAATCCAAGATAAACCGAAAAGGAACAAATAGGCCTACAACTTTAAGCCAAGATAGCTTGAGTCTTGAACCTCCGTGGGTGCTAGACAATCATCAGTTGACTTCCCCATAACCCATCTAACGAATGCATTTCATGAAAACATTAGTCATTTGGCCTAGAAGATCTCTTAATCCATTATAAACCGAAAAGGAACAAATAGGCCTACAACTTTAAACCAAGATAGCTTGAGTCTTGAACCTCCGTGGGTGCTTGACAATCATCTGTTGACTTCCCCATAACCCATCTAACGAATGCATTTCATGAAAACATTAGTCATTTGGCCTAGAAGATCTCTTAATCCAATATAAACCGAAAAGGAACAAATAGGCCTACAACTTTAAACCAAGATAGCTTGAGTCTTGAACCTCCGTGGGTGCTTGACAATCATCTGTTGACTTCCCCATAACCCATCTAACGAATGCATTTTCATGAAAACATGAATCACTTGGCCTAGAACTTCATTAAATCCATGATAAACCGAAAAGGAACAAATAGGCCTACAACTTTAAACCAAGATAGCTTGAGTCTTGTACCACCGTGGGTGCTAGAGAAACATCTGTTGGCTCCGCCATAACCCATCTAAGCAAATTATTTCATGAAAACATGAGTCACTTGGCCTAGAAGATCTCTTAATCCAAGATAAACTGAAAAGGAACAAATAGGCCTACAACTTTAACCAAGATAGCTTGAGTCTTGAACCTCTGTGGGTGGTTGACAATCATCTGATGACTTCCCCATAACCGATCTAACGAATGCATTTTCTTGAAAACATGAATCACTTGGCCTAGAACTTCATTAAATCCATGATAAACCGAAAAGGAACAAATAGGCCTACAACTTTAAACCAAGATAGCTTGAGTCTTGTACCACCGTGGGTGCTAGACAATCATCTGTTGACTTCCCATAACCCAACTAAGCAATGCATTTCTTGAAAACATGAGTCACTTGGCCTAGAACTTCATTTAATCCAAGATAAACCGAAAAGGAACAAATAGGCCTACAACTTTAAGCCAAGATAGCTTGAGTCTTGAACCTCCGTGGGTGCTAGACAATCATCTGTTGACTTCCCCATAACCCATCTAACGAATGCATTTCATGAAAACAAGAGTCACTTGGCCTAGAACTTCATTTAATCTAAGATAAACCGAAATGGAACAGATAAACCTACAACTTTTAACCATGATAGCTTGAGTCTTGAACCTCCGTGGGTGCTAGACAATCATCTTTGACTTCCCCATAACCCATCTAACGAATGCATTTCATGAAAACAAGAGTCACTTGGCCTAGAACTTCATTTAATCTAAGATAAACCGAAATGGAACAAATAAGCCTACAACTTTAAACCATGATAGCTTGAGTCTTGAACCTCCGTGGGTGCTAGACAATCATCTGTTGACTTCCCCATAACCCATCTAAGCAAAGTATTTCATGAAAACATGAATCACTTGGCCTAGAACTTCATTTAATCTAAGATAAATCGAAAAGGAACAAATAAGCCTACAACTTTAAGCCAAGATAGCTTGAGTCTTGAACCTCCGTGGGTGCTAGACAATCATCTGTTGACTTCCCCATAACCCATCTAACGAATGCATTTCATGAAAACATGAGTCACTTGGCCTAGAACTTCTTTTAATCCAAGATAAACCGAAAAGGAACAAATAGGCCTACAACTTTAAGCCAAGATAGCTTGAGTCTTGAACCTCCGTGGGTGCTAGACAATCATCTGTTGACTTCCCCATAACCCATCTAACGAATGCATTTCATGAAAACATGAGTCACTTGGCCTAAAACTTCATTTAATCTAAGATAAACCGAAATGGAACAGATAAACCTACAACTTTTAACCATGATAGCTTGAGTCTTGAACCTCCGTGGGTGCTAGACAATCATCTGTTGACTTCCCCATAACCCATCTAACGAATGCATTTCATGAAACCAAGAGTCACATGGCCTAGAACTTCATTTAATCCAAGATAAACTGAAAAGGAACAAATAGGCCTACAACTTTAAGCCAAGATAGCTTGAGTCTTGAACCTCCGTGGGTGCTTGACAATCATCTGTTGACTTCCCCATAACCCATCTAACGAATGCATTTCATGAAAACAAGAGTCACTTGGCCTAAAACTTCATTTAATCTAAGATAAACCGAAATGGAACAGATAAACCTACAACTTTTAACCATGATAGCTTGAGTCTTGAACCTCCGTGGGTGCTAGACAATCATCTGTTGACTTCCCCATAACCCATCTAACGAATGCATTTCATGAAAACAAGAGTCACTTGGCCTAGAACTTCATTTAATCTAAGATAAACCGAAATGGAACAAATAAGCCAACAACTTTAAAACATGATAGCTTGAGTCTTGAACCTCCGTGGGTGCTAGACAATCATCTGTTGACTCCGCCATAACCCATCTAAGCAAAGTATTTCATGAAAACATGAGTCACTTGGCCTAGAACTTCTCTTAATCCAAGATAAACCGAAAAGGAACAAATAAGCCTACGACTTTAAGCCAAGATAGCTTGAGTCTTGTACCTCCTTGGGTGCTTGACAATCATCTGTTGAGTTCCCCATAACCCATCTAACGAATGCATTTCATGAAAACATGAGTCACTTGGCCTAGAACTTCTTTTAATCCAAGATAAACCGAAAAGGAACAAATAGGCCTACAACTTTAAGCCAAGATAGCTTGAGTATTGAACCTACGTGGGTGCTTGACAATCATCTGTTGACTTCCCCATAACCCATCTAACGAATGCATTTCATGAAAACAAGAGTCACTTGGCCTAGAACTACATTTAATCCAAGATAAACCGAAATGGAACAGATAAACCTACAACTTTTAACCATGATAGCTTGAGTCTTGAACCTCCGTGGGTGCTAGACAATCATCTGTTGACTTCCCCATAACCCATCTAACGAATGCATTTCATGAAAACATGAGTCACTTGGCCTAGAACTTCTCTTGATCCAAGATAAACCGAAAAGGAACAAATAGGCCTACAACTTTAAGCCAAGATAGCTTGAGTCACATGGCCTACAACTTTTAACCATGATAGCTTGAGTTTTGAACCTCCTTGGGTGCTAGAGAAACATCTGTTGGCTCCGCCATAACCCATCTAAGCAAATTATTTCATGAAAACATGAGTCACTTGGCCAAGAAGATCTCTTAATCCATGATAAACCGAAAAGGAACAAATAGGCCTACAACTTTAAACCAAGATAGCTTGAGTCTTGTACCACCGTGGGTGCTTGACAATCATCTGTTGACTTCCCGATAACCCATCTAACGAAGCCATTTGATGAAAACAAGAGTCACTTGGCCTAAAACTTCTTTTAATCTAAGATAAACCGAAATGGAACAGATAAACCAACAACTTTTAACCATGATAGCTTGAGTCTTGAACCTCCGTGGGTGCTAGACAATCATCTGTTGACTTCCCCATAACCCATCTAACGAATGCATTTCATGAAAACAAGAGTCACATGGCCTAGAACTTCATTTAATCCAAGATAAACTGAAAAGGAACAAATAGGCCTACAACTTTAAGCCAAGATAGCTTGAGTCTTGAACCTCCGTGGGTGCTAGACAATCATCTGTTGACTTCCCCATAACCCATCTAACGAATGCATTTCATGAAAACATGAGTCACTTGGCCTAGAACTTCATTTAATCCAAGATAAACCGAAAAGGAACAAATAGGCCTACAACTTTAAACCAAGATAGCTTGAGTCTTGAACCTCCGTGGGTGCTAGACAATCATCTGTTGACTCCGCCATAACCCATCTAAGCAAAGTATTTCATGAAAACATGAGTCACTTGGCCTAGAAGATCTCTTAATCCAAGATAAACCGAAAAGGAACAAATAGGCCTACAACTTTAAGCCAAGATAGCTTGAGTCTTGAACCTCCGTGGGTGCTTGACAATCATCTGTTGACTTCCCCATAACCCATCTAACGAATGCATTTCATGAAAACATGAGTCACTTGGCCTAGAACTTCTTTTAATCCAAGATAAACCGAAAAGGAACAAATAGGCCTACAACTTTAAGCCAAGATAGCTTGAGTCTTGAACCTCCGTGGGTGCTTGACAATCATCTGTTGACTTCCCCATAACCCATCTAACGAATGCATTTCATGAAAACATGAATCACTTGGCCTAGAACTTCATTAAATCCAAGATAAACCGAAAAGGAACAAATAGGCCTACAACTTTAAGCAAAGATAGCTTGAGTCTTGAACTTCCGTGGGTGCTAGACAATCATCTGTTGACTTCCCCATAACCCATCTAACGAATGCATTTCATGAAACCAAGAGTCACATGGCCTAGAACTTCATTTAATCCCAGATAAACTGAAAAGGAACAAATAGGCCTACAACTTTAAGCCAAGATAGCTTGAGTCTTGAACCTCCGTGGGTGCTTGACAATCATCTGTTGACTTCCCCATAACCCATCTAACGAATGCATTTCATGAAACCAAGAGTCACATGGCCTAGAACTTCATTTAATCCCAGATAAACTGAAAAGGAACAAATAGGCCTACAACTTTAAGCCAAGATAGCTTGAGTCTTGAACCTCCGTGGGTGCTTGACAATCATCTGTTGACTTCCCCATAACCCATCTAACGAAGGCATTTGATGAAAACAAGAGTCACTTGGCCTAAAACTTCATTTAATCTAAGATAAACCGAAATGGAACAGATAAACCTACAACTTTTAACCATGATAGCTTGAGTCTTGAACCTCCTTGGGTGCTAGACAATCATCTATTGACTTCCCCATAACCCATCTAACGAATGCATTGCATGAAAACAAGAGTCACTTGGCCTAGAACTTCATTTAATCTTAGATAAACCGAAATGGAACAAATAAGCCTACAACTTTAAACCATGATAGCTTGAGTCTTGAACCTCCGTGGGTGCTAGACAATCATCTGTTGACTTCCCCATCACCCATCTAACGAATGCATTTCATGAAAACATGACTCACTTGGCCTAGAACTTCATTTAATCCAAGATAAACCGAAAAGGAACAAATAGGCCTACAACTTTAAACCAAGATAGCTTGAGTCTTGGACCACCGCGGGTGCTTGACAAACATCTGTTGACTTCCCCATAACCCATCTAACAAATGCATTTCATGAAAACATGAGTCACTTGGCCTAAAACTTCATTTAATCTAAGATAAACCGAAATGGAACAGATAAACCAACAACTTTTAACCATGATAGCTTGAGTCTTGAACCTCCGTGGGTGCTAGACAATCATCTGTTGACTTCCCCATAACCCATCTAACGAATGCATTTCATGAAACCAAGAGTCACATGGCCTAGAACTTCATTTAATCCCAGATAAACTGAAAAGGAACAAATAGGCCTACAACTTTAAGCCAAGATAGCTTGAGTCTTGAACCTCCGTGGGTGCTTGACAATCATCTGTTGACTTCCCCATAACCCATCTAACGAATGCATTTCATGAAAACATGAGTCACTTGGCCTAGAACTTCATTTAATCCAAGATAAACCGAAAAGGAACAAATAGGCCTACAACTTTAAGCCAAGATAGCTTGAGTCTTGAACCTCCGTGGGTGCTAGACAATCATCTGTTGACTTCCCCATAACCCATCTAACGAATGCATTTCATGAAAACATGACTCACTTGGCCTAGAACTTCATTTAATCAAAGATAAACTGAAAAGGAACAAATAGGCCTACAACTTTAAACCAAGATAGCTTGAGTCTTGGACCACCGTGGGTGCTTGACAAACATCTGTTGACTTCCCCATAACCCATCTAACAAATGCATTTCATGAAAACATGAGTCACTTGGCCTAAAACTTCATTTAATCTAAGATAAACCGAAATGGAACAGATAAACCAACAACTTTTAACCATGATAGCATGAGTCTTGAACCTCCATGGGTGCTAGACAATCATCTGTTGACTTCCCCATAACCCATCTAACGAATGCATTTCATGAAAACAAGAGTCACTTGGCCTAGAACTTCATTTAATCCAAGATAAACCGAAAAGGAACAAATAGGCCTACAACTTTAAGCCAAGATAGCTTGAGTCTTGAACCTCCGTGGGTGCTTGACAATCATCTGTTGACTTCCCCATAACCCATCTAACGAATGCATTTCATGAAAACATGAATCACTTGGCCTAGAAATTCATTAAATCCAAGATAAACCGAAAAGGAACAAATAGGCCTACAACTTTAAGCGAAGATGGCTTGAGTCTTGAACCTCCGTGGGTGCTAGACAATCATCTGTTGACTTCCCCATAACCCATCTAACGAAGGCATTTGATGAAAACAAGAGTCACTTGGCCTAAAACTTCATTTAATCTAAGATAAACCGAAATGGAACAGATAAACCTACAACTTTTAACCATGATAGCTTGAGTCTTGAACCTCCGTGGGTGCTAGACAATCATCTGTTGACTTCCCCATAACCCATCTAACGAATGCATTTCATGAAACCAAGAGTCACATGGCCTAGAACTTCATTTAATCCCAGATAAACTGAAAAGGAACAAATAGGCCTACAACTTTAAGCCAAGATAGCTTGAGTCTTGAACCTCCGTGGGTGCTTGACAATCATCTGTTGACTTCCCCATAACCCATCTAACGAAGGCATTTGATGAAAACAAGAGTCACTTGGCCTAAAACTTCATTTAATCTAAGATAAACCGAAAAGGAACAGATAAACCTACAACTTTTAACCATGATAGCTTGAGTCTTGAACCTCCTTGGGTGCTAGACAATCATCTGTTGACTTCCCCATAACCCATCTAACGAATGCATTTCATGAAAACAAGAGTCACTTGGCCTAGAACTTCATTTAATCTAAGATAAACCGAAATGGAACAAATAAGCCTACAACTTTAAACCATGATAGCTTGAGTCTTGAACCTCCGTGGGTGCTAGACAATCATCTGTTGACTTCCCCATAACCCATCTAACGAATGCATTTCATGAAACCTAGAGTCGCATGGCCTAGAACTTCATTTAATCCAAGATAAACTGAAAAGGAACAAATAGGCCTACAACTTTAAGCCAAGATAGCTTGAGTCTTGAACCTCCGTGGGTGCTTGACAATCATCTGTTGACTTCCCCATAACCCATCTAACGAATGCATTTCATGAAAACATGAATCACTTGGCCTAGAAATTCATTAAATCCAAGATAAACCGAAATGGAACAAATAGGCCTACAACTTTAAGCGAAAACGGATTGAGTCTTTAACCTCCGTGGGTGCTAGACAATCATCTGTTGACTTCCCCATAACCCATCTAACGAAGGCATTTGATGAAAACAAGAGTCACTTGGCCTAAAACTTCATTTAATCTAAGATAAACCGAAATGGAACAGATAAACCTACAACTTTTAACCATGATAGCTTGAGTCTTGAACCTCCGTGGGTGCTAGACAATCATCTGTTGACTTCCCCATAACCCATCTAACGAATGCATTTCATGAAACCAAGAGTCACATGGCCTAGAACTTCATTTAATCCCAGATAAACTGAAAAGGAACAAATAGGCCTACAACTTTAAGCCAAGATAGCTTGAGTCTTGAACCTCCGTGGGTGCTTGACAATCATCTGTTGACTTCCCCATAACCCATCTAACGAATGCATTTCATGAAAACATGAATCACTTGGCCTAGAACTTCATTAAATCCAAGATAAACCGAAAAGGAACAAATAGGCCTACAACTTTAAACCAAGATAGCTTGAGTCTTGAACCTCCGTGGGTGCTAGACAATCATCTGTTGACTTCCCCATAACCCATCTAACGAATGCATTTCATGAAAACATGAGTCACTTGGCCTAGAACTTCTTTTAATCCAAGATAAACCGAAAAGGAACAAATAGGCCTACAACTTTAAGCCAAGATAGCTTGAGTCTTGAACCTCCGTGGGTGCTTGACAATCATCTGTTGACTCCGCCATAACCCATCTAAGCAAAGTATTTCATGAAAACATGAGTCACTTGGCCTAGAACTTCTTTTAATCCAAGATAAACCGAAAAGGAACAAATAGGCCTACAACTTTAAGCAAAGATAGCTTGAGTCTTGAACCTCCGTGGGTGCTTGACAATCATCTGTTGACTTCCCCATAACCCATCTAACAAATGCATTTCATGAAAACATGAGTCACTTGGCCTAAAACTTCATTTAATCTAAGATAAACCGAAATGGAACAAATAAACGTACAACTTTTAACCATGATAGCTTGAGTCTTGAACCTCCGTGGGTAATAGACAATCATCTGTTGACTTCCCCATAACCCATCTAACGAAGGCATTTGATGAAAACAAGAGTCACTTGGCCTAAAACTTCATTTAATCTAAGATAAACCGAAATGGAACAGATAAACCTACAACTTTTAACCCTGATAGCTTGAGTCTTGAACCTCCGTGGGTGCTAGACAATCATCTGTTGACTTCCCCATAACCCATCTAACGAATGCATTTCATGAAAACAAGAGTCACTTGGCCTAGAACTTCATTTAATCTAAGATAAACCGAAATGGAACAGATAAACCTACAACTTTTAACCATGATAGCTTGAGTCTTGAACCTCCGTGGGTGCTAGACAATCATCTGTTGACTTCCCCATAACCCATCTAACGAATGCATTTCATGAAAACAAGAGTCACTTGGCCTAGAACTTCTTTTAATCCAAGATAAACCGAAAAGGAACAAATAGGCCTACAACTTTAAGCCAAGATAGCTTGAGTCTTGAACCTCCGTGGGTGCTAGACAATCATCTGTTGACTTCCCCATAACCCATGTAACGAATGCATTTCATGAAAACATGAGTCACTTGGCCTAGAACTTCTTTAAATCCAAGATAAACTGAAAAGGAACAAATAGGCCTACAACTTTAAACCAAGATAGCTTGAGTCTTGATCCTCCATGGGTGCTAGACAATCATCTGTTGACTTCCCCATAACCCATCTAACGAATGCATTTCATGAAAACATGAGTCACTTGGCCTAGAACTTCATTTAATCCAAGATAAACCGAAAAGGAACAAATAGGCCTACAACTTTAAGCGAAGATAGCTTGAGTCTTGAACCTCCGTGGGTGCTAGACAATCATCTGTTGACTTCCCCATAACCCATCTAACGAATGCATTTCATGAAACCAAGAGTCACATGGCCTAGAACTTCATTTAATCCAAGATAAACTGAAAAGGAACAAATAGGCCTACAACTTTAAGCCAAGATAGCTTGAGTCTTGAACCTCCGTGGGTGCTTGACAATCATCTGTTGACTTCCCCATAACCCATCTAACGAATGCATTTCATGAAAACATGAATCACTTGGCCTAGAAATTCATTAAATCTAAGATAAATCGAAAAGGAACAAATAGGCCTACAACTTTAAGCGAAGATGGCTTGAGTCTTGAACCTCCGTGGGTGCTAGACAATCATCTGTTGACTTCCCCATAACCCATCTAACGAAGGCATTTGATGAAAACAAGAGTCACTTGGCCTAAAACTTCATTTAATCTAAGATAAACCGAAATGGAACAGATAAACCTACAACTTTTAACCATGATAGCTTGAGTCTTGAACCTCCGTGGGTGCTAGACAATCATCTGTTGACTCCCCATAACCCATCTAACGAATGCATTTCATGAAACCAAGAGTCACATGGCCTAGAACTTCATTTAATCCTAGATAAACTGAAAAGGAACAAATAGGCCTACAACTTTAAACCAAGATAGCTTGAGTCTTGTACCACCGTGGGTGCTAGACAAACATCTGTTGACTCCGCCATAACCCATCTAAGCAAAGTATTTCATGAAAACATGAGTCACTTGGCCTAGAAGATCTCTTATTCCAAGATAAACCGTAAGGAACAAATAGGCCTACAAATTTAAGCCAAGATAGCTTGAGTCTTGAACCTCCGTGGGTGCTTGACAATCATCTGTTGACTTCCCTATAACCCATCTAACGAATGCATTTCATGAAAACATGAGTCACTTGGCCTAGAACTTCTTTTAATCCAAGATAAACCGAAAAGGAACAAATAGGCCTACAACTTTAAGCCAAGATAGCTTGAGTCTTGAACCTCCGTGGGTGCTTGACAATCATCTGTTGACTTCCCCATAACCCATCTAACGAATGCATTTCATGAAAACATGAATCACTTGGCCTAGAACTTCATTAAATCCAAGATAAACCGAAAAGGAACAAATAGGCCTACAACTTTAAACCAAGATAGCTTGAGTCTTCTACCATCGTGGGTGCTAGACAATCATCTGTTGACTTCCCCATAACCCATCTAACGAAAGTATTTCATGAAAACATGAGTCACTTGGCCTAGAAGATCTCTTAATCCAAGATAAACCGAAAAGGAACAAATAGGCCTACAACTTTAAGCCAAGATAGCTTGAGTCTTGAACCTCCGTTGGTGCTTGACAATCATCTGTTGACACTGCCATAACCCATCTAAGCAAAGTATTTCATGAAAACATGAGTCACTTGGCCTAGAACTTCTTTTAATCCAAGATAAACCGAAAAGGAACAAATAGGCCTACAACTTTAAGCCAAGATAGCTTGAGTCTTGAACCTCCGTGGGTGCTTGACAATCATCTGTTGACTTCCCCATAACCCATCTAACGAAGGCATTTGATGAAAACAAGAGTCACTTGGCCTAAAACTTCATTTAATCTAAGATAAACCGAAATGGAACAGATAAACCTACAACTTTTAACCATGATAGCTTGAGTCTTGAACCTCCGTGGGTGCTAGACAATCATCTGTTGACTTCCCCATAACCCATCTAACGAATGCATTGCATGAAAACAAGAGTCACTTGGCCTAGAACTTCATTTAATCTAAGATAAACCGAAATAGAACAAATAAGCCTACAACTTTAAACCATCATAGCTTGAGTCTTGAACCTCCGTGGGTGCTAGACAATCATCTGTTGACTCCGCCATAACCCATCTAAGCAAAGTATTTCATGAAAACATGAGTCACTTGGCCTAGAAGATCTCTTAATCCAAGATAAACCGAAAAGGAACAAATAGGCCTACAACTTTAAGCCAAGATAGCTTGAGTCTTGAACCTCCTTGGGTGCTTGACAATCATCTGTTGACTTCCCCATAACCCATCTAACGAATGCATTTCATGAAAACATGAATCACTTGGCCTAGAAGATCTCTTAATCCAAGATAAACCGAAAAGGAACAAATAGGCCTACAACTATAAGCCAAGATAGCTTGAGTCTTGAACCTCCGTGGGTGCTTGACAATCATCTGTTGACTTCCCCATAACCCATCTAACGAATGCATTTCATGAAAACATGAATCACTTGGCCTAGAAATTCATTAAATCCAAGATAAACCGAAAAGGAACAAATAGGCCTACAACTTTAAGCGAAGATGGCTTGAGTCTTGAACCTCCGTGGGTGCTAGACAATCATCTGTTGACTTCCCCATAACCCATCTAACGAAGGCATTTGATGAAAACAAGAGTCACTTGGCCTAAAACTTCATTTAATCTAAGATAAACCGAAATGGAACAGATAAACCTACAACTTTTAACCATGATAGCTTGAGTCTTGAACCTCCGTGGGTGCTAGACAATCATCTGTTGACTTCCCCATAATCCATCTAATGAATCCATTGGATGAAACCAACAGACACATGGCCTAGAACTTCATTTAATCCCAGATAAACTGAAAAGGAACAAATAGGCCTACAACTTTAAGCCAAGATAGCTTGAGTCATGAACCTCCGTGGGTGCTTAACAATCATCTGTTGACTTCCCCATAACCCATCTAACGAAGGCATTTGATGAAAACAAGAGTCACTTGGCCTAAAACTTCATTTAATCTAAGATAAACCGATATGGAACAGATAAACCTACAACTTTTAACCATGATAGCTTGAGTCTTGAACCTCCTTGGGTGCTAGACAATCATCTGTTGACTTCCCCATAACCCATCTAACGAATGCATTGCATGAAAACAAGAGTCACTTGGCCTAGAACTTCATTTAATCTTAGATAAACCGAAATGGAACAAATAAGCCTACAACTTTAAACCATGATAGCTTGAGTCTTGAACCTCCGTGGGTGCTAGACAATCATCTGTTGACTTCCCCATAACCCATCTAACGAATGCATTTCATGAAACCAAGAGTCACATGGCCTAGAACTTCATTTAATCCAAGATAAACTGAAAAGGAACAAATAGGCCTACAACTTTAAGCCAAGATAGCTTGAGTCTTGAACCTCCGTGGGTGCTTGACAATCATCTGTTGACTTCCCCATAACCCATCTAACGAATGCATTGCATGAAAACATGAATCACTTGGCCTAGAAATTCATTAAATCCAAGATAAACCGAAAAGGAACAAATAGGCCTACAACTTTAATCGAAGATGACTTGAGTCTTTAACCTCCGTGGGTGCTAGTCAATCATCTGTTGACTTCCCCATAACCCATCTAACGAAGGCATTTGATAAAAACAAGAGTCACTTGGCCTAAAACTTCATTTAATCCAAGATAAACCGAAATGGAACAGATAAACTTACAACTTTTAACCATGATAGCTTGAGTCTTGAACCTCCGTGGGTGCTAGACAATCATCTGTTGACTTCCCCATAACCCATCTAACGAATGCATTTCATGAAAACATGAGTCACTTGGCCTAGAACTTCATTTAATCCAAGATAAACCGAAAAGGAACAAATAGGCCTACAACTTTAAGCAAAGATAGCTTGAGTCTTGAACCTCCGTGGGTGCTAGACAATCATCTGTTGACTTCCCCATAACCCATCTAACGAATGCATTTCATGAAAACATGAGTCACTTGGCCTAGAACTTCATTTAATCTAAGATAAACCGAAATGGAACAGATAAACTTACAACTTTTAACCATGATAGCTTGAGTCTTGAACCTCCGTGGGTGCTAGACAATCATCTGTTGACTTCCCCATAACCCATCTAACGAATGCATTTCATGAAACCAAGAGTCACATGGCCTAGAACTTCATTTAATCCCAGATAAACTGAAAAGGAACAAATAGGCCTACAACTTTAAGCCAAGATAGCTTGAGTCTTGAACCTCCGTGGGTGCTTGACAATCATCTGTTGACTTCCCCATAACCCATCTAACGAATGCATTTCATGAAAACATGAATCACTTGGCCTAGAACTTCATTAAATCCAAGATAAACCGAAAAGGAACAAATAGGCCTACAACTTTAAACCAAGATAGCTTGAGTCTTGTACCACCGTGGGTGCTAGAGAAACATCTGTTGACTCCGCCATAACCCATCTAAGCAAAGTATTTCATGAAAACATGAGTCACTTGGCCTAGAAGATCTCTTAATCCAAGATAAACCGAAAAGGAACAAATAGGCCTACAACTTTAAGCCAAGATAGCTTGAGTCTTGAACCTCCGTGGGTGCTTGACAATCATCTGTTGACTTCCCCATAACCCATCTAACGAATGCATTTCATGAAAACATGAGTCACTTGGCCTAGAACTTCATTTAATCTAAGATAAACCGAAATGGAACAGATAAACTTACAACTTTTAACCATGATAGCTTGAGTCTTGAACCTCCGTGGGTGCTAGACAATCATCTGTTGACTTCCCCATAACCCATCTAACGAATGCATTTCATGAAACCAAGAGTCACATGGCCTAGAACTTCATTTAATCCAAGATAAACTGAAAAGGAACAAATAGGCCTACAACTTTAAGCCAAGATAGCTTGAGTCTTGAACCTCCGTGGGTGCTTGACAATCATCTGTTGACTTCCCCATAACCCATCTAACGAATGCATTTCATGAAAACAAGAGTCACTTGGCCTAGAACTTCATTTAATCCAAGATAAACCGAAAAGGAACAAATAAACCTACAACTTTTAACCATGATAGCTTGAGTCTTGAACCTCCGTGGGTGCTAGACAATCATCTGTTGACTTCCCCATAACCCATCTAACGATGGCATTTGATGAAAACAAGAGTCACTTGGCCTAAAACTTCATTTAATCTAAGATAAACCGAAATGGAACAGATAAACCTACAACTTTTAACCATGATAGCTTGAGTCTTGAACCTCCGTGGGTGCTAGACAATCATCTGTTGACTTCCCCATAACCCATCTAACGAATGCATTGCATGAAAACAAGAGTCACTTGGCCTAGAACTTCATTTAATCTAAGATAAACCGAAATAGAACAAATAAGCCTACAACTTTAAACCATCATAGCTTGAGTCTTGAACCTCCGTGGGTGCTAGACAATCATCTGTTGACTCCGCCATAACCCATCTAAGCAAAGTATTTCATGAAAACATGAGTCACTTGGCCTAGAAGATCTCTTAATCCAAGATAAACCGAAAAGGAACAAATAGGCCTACAACTTTAAGCCAAGATAGCTTGAGTCTTGAACCTCCTTGGGTGCTTGACAATCATCTGTTGACTTCCCCATAACCCATCTAACGAATGCATTTCATGAAAACATGAATCACTTGGCCTAGAAGATCTCTTAATCCAAGATAAACCGAAAAGGAACAAATAGGCCTACAACTTTAAGCCAAGATAGCTTGAGTCTTGAACCTCCGTGGGTGCTTGACAATCATCTGTTGACTTCCCCATAACCCATCTAACGAATGCATTTCATGAAAACATGAATCACTTGGCCTAGAAATTCATTAAATCCAAGATAAACCGAAAAGGAACAAATAGGCCTACAACTTTAAGCGAAGATGGCTTGAGTCTTGAACCTCCGTGGGTGCTAGACAATCATCTGTTGACTTCCCCATAACCCATCTAACGAAGGCATTTGATGAAAACAAGAGTCACTTGGCCTAAAACTTCATTTAATCTAAGATAAACCGAAATGGAACAGATAAACCTACAACTTTTAACCATGATAGCTTGAGTCTTGAACCTCCGTGGGTGCTAGACAATCATCTGTTGACTTCCCCATAACCCATCTAACGAATGCATTTCATGAAAACATGAGTCACTTGGCCTAGAACTTCATTTAATCCAAGATAAACCGAAAAGGAACAAATAGGCCTACAACTTTAAACCAAGATAGCTTGAGTCTTGGACCACCGCGGGTACTTGACAAACATCTGTTGACTTCCCCATAACCCATCTAACAAATGCATTTCATGAAAACATGAGTCACTTGGCCTAAAACTTCATTTAATCTAAGATAAACCGAAATGGAACAGATAAACCAACAACTTTTAACCATGATAGCTTGAGTCTTGAACCTCCGTGGGTGCTAGACAATCATCTGTTGACTTCCCCATAACCCATCTAACGAATGCATTTCATGAAACCAAGAGTCACATGGCCTAGAACTTCATTTAATCCAAGATAAACTGAAAAGGAACAAATAGGCCTACAACTTTAAGCCAAGATAGCTTGAGTCTTGAACCTCCGTGGGTGCTAGACAATCATCTGTTGACTTCCCCATAACCCATCTAACGAATGCATTTCATGAAAACAAGAGTCACTTGGCCTAGAACTTCATTTAATCCCAGATAAACTGAAAATGAACAAATAGGCCTACAACTTTAAGCCAAGATAGCTTGAGTCTTGAACCTCCATGGGTGCTAGACAATCATCTGTTGACTTCCCCATCACCCATCTAACGAATGCATTTCATGAAAACATGACTCACTTGGCCTAGAACTTCATTTAATCGAAGATAAACCGAAAAGGAACAAAAAGGCCTACAACTTTAAACCAAGATAGCTTGAGTCTTGGACCACCGCGGGTGCTTGACAAACATCTGTTGACTTCCCCATAACCCATCTAACGAATGCATTTCATGAAACCAAGAGTCACATGGCCTAGAACTTCATTTAATCCCAGATAAACTGAAAAGGAACAAATAGGCCTACAACTTTAAGCCAAGATAGCTTGAGTCTTGAACCTCCGTGGGTGCTTGACAATCATCTGTTGACTTCCCCATAACCCATCTAACGAAGGCATTTGATGAAAACAAGAGTCACTTGGCCTAAAACTTCATTTAATCTAAGATAAACCGAAATGGAACAGATAAACCTACAACTTTTAACCATGATAGCTTGAGTCTTGAACCTCCGTGGGTGCTAGACAATCATCTGTTGACTTCCCCATAACCCATCTAACGAATGCATTGCATGAAAACAAGAGTCACTTGGCCTAGAACTTCATTTAATCTAAGATAAACCGAAATAGAACAAATAAGCCTACAACTTTAAACCATCATAGCTTGAGTCTTGAACCTCCGTGGGTGCTAGACAATCATCTGTTGACTCCGCCATAACCCATCTAAGCAAAGTATTTCATGAAAACATGAGTCACTTGGCCTAGAAGATCTCTTAATCCAAGATAAACCGAAAAGGAACAAATAGGCCTACAACTTTAAGCCAAGATAGCTTGAGTCTTGAACCTCCTTGGGTGCTTGACAATCATCTGTTGACTTCCCCATAACCCATCTAACGAATGCATTTCATGAAACGAAGAGTCACATGGCCTAGAACTTCATTTAATCCCAGATAAACTGAAAAGGAACAAATAGGTCTACAACTTTAAGCCAAGATAGCTTGAGTCTTGAACCTCCGTGGGTGCTTGACAATCATCTGTTGACTTCCCCATAACCCATCTAACGAATGCATTTCATGAAAACATGAATCACTTGGCCTAGAACTTCATTAAATCCAAGATAAACCGAAAAGGAACAAATAGGCCTACAACTTTAAACCAAGATAGCTTGAGTCTTGTACCACCGTGGGTGCTGGACAATCATCTGTTGACTTCCCCATAACCCATCTAAGCAAAGTATTTCATGAAAACATGAGTCACTTGGCCTAGAAGATCTCTTAATCCAAGATAAACCGAAAAGGAACAAATAGGCCTACAACTTTAAGCCAAGATAGCTTGAGTCTTGAACCTCCGTGGGTGCTTGACAATCATCTGTTGACTTCCCCATAACCCATCTAACGAATGCATTTCATGAAAACATGAGTCACTTGGCCTAGAACTTCATTTAATCCAAGATAAACCGAAAAGGAACAAATAGGCCTACAACTTTAAGCAAAGATAGCTTGAGTCTTGAACCTCCGTGGGTGCTAGACAATCATCTGTTGACTTCCCCATAACCCATCTAACGAATGCATTTCATGAAAACATGAGTCACTTGGCCTAAAACTTCATTTAATCTAAGATAAACCGAAATGGAACAGATAAACCTACAACTTTTAACCATGATAGCTTGAGTCTTGAACTTCCGTGGGTGCTAGACAATCATCTGTTGACTTCCCCATAACCCATCTAACGAATGCATTTCATGAAACCAAGAGTCACATGGCCTAGAACTTCATTTAATCCAAGATAAACTGAAAAGGAACAAATAGGCCTACAACTTTAAGCCAAGATAGCTTGAGTCTTGAACCTCCGTGGGTGCTAGACAATCATCTGTTGACTTCCCCATAACCCATCTAACGAATGCATTTCATGAAAACATGAATCACTTGGCCTAGAACTTCATTTAATCCAAGATAAACCGAAAAGGAACAAATAGGCCTACAACTTTAAGCGAAGATAGCTTGAGTCTTGAACCTCCGTGGGTGCTAGACAATCATCTGTTGACTTCCCCATAACCCATCTAACGAATGCATTTCATGAAAACATGAGTCACTTGGCCTAGAACTTCATTTAATCCAAGATAAACTAAAAAGGAACAAATAGGCCTACAACTTTAAGCCAAGATAGCTTGAGTCTTGAACCTCCGTGGGTGCTAGACAATCATCTGTTGACTTCCCCATAACCCATCTAACGAATGCATTTCATGAAAACATGAGTCACTTGGCCTAGAACTTCATTTAATCCAAGATAAACCGAAAAGGAACAAATAGGCCTACAACTTTAAGCCAAGATAGCTTGAGTCTTGAACCTCCGTGGGTGCTAGACAATCATCTGTTGACTTCCCCATAACCCATCTAACGAATGCATTTCATGAAAACATGAGTCACTTGGCCTAGAACTTCATTTAATCCAAGATAAACCGAAAAGGAACAAATAGGCCTACAACTTTAAGCCAAGATAGCTTGAGTCTTGAACCTCCGTGGGTGCTAGACAATCATCTGTTGACTTCCCCATAACCCATCTAACGAATGCATTTCATGAAAACATGAATCACTTGGCCTAGAACTTCATTAAATCCAAGATAAACCGAAAAGGAACAAATAGGCCTACAACTTTAAACCAAGATAGCTTGAGTCTTGTACCACCGTGGGTGCTAGACAAACATCTGTTGACTTCCCCATAACCCATCTAAGCAAAGTATTTCATGAAAACATGAATCACTTGGCCTAGAACTTCTTTTAATCCAAGATAAACCGAAAAGGAACAAATAGGCCTACAACTTTAAGCCAAGATAGCTTGAGTCTTGAACCTCCGTGGGTGCTAGACAATCATCTGTTGACTTCCCCATAACCCATCTAACGAATGCATTTCATGAAAACAAGAGTCACTTGGCCTAGAACTTCATTTAATCCAAGATAAACCGAAAAGGAACAAATAGGCCTACAACTTTAAGCAAAGATAGCTTGAGTCTTGAACCTCCGTGGGTGCTAGACAATCATCTGTTGACTTCCCCATAACCCATCTAACGAATGCATTTCATGAAAACATGAGTCACTTGGCCTAAAACTTCATTTAATCTAAGATAAACCGAAATGGAACAGATAAACCTACAACTTTTAACCATGATAGCTTGAGTCTTGAACCTCCGTGGGTGCTAGACAATCATCTGTTGACTTCCCCATAACCCATCTAACGAATGCATTTCATGAAACCAAGAGTCACATGGCCTAGAACTTCATTTAATCCCAGATAAACTGAAAAGGAACAAATAGGCCTACAACTTTAAGCCAAGATAGCTTGAGTCTTGAACCTCCGTGGGTGCTTGACAATCATCTGTTGACTTCCCCATAACCCATCTAACGAAGGCATTTGATGAAAACAAGAGTCACTTGGCCTAAAACTTCATTTAATCTAAGATAAACCGAAATGGAACAGATAAACCTACAACTTTTAACCATGATAGCTTGAGTCTTGAACCTCCGTGGGTGCTAGACAATCATCTGTTGACTTCCCCATAACCCATCTAACGAAGGCATTTGATGAAAACAAGAGTCACTTGGCCTAAAACTTCATTTAATCTAAGATAAACCGAAATGGAACAGATAAACCTACAACTTTTAACCATGATAGCTTGAGTCTTGAACCTCCGTGGGTGCTAGACAATCATCTGTTGACTTCCCCATAACCCATCTAACGAATGCATTTCATGAAAACAAGAGTCACTTGGCCTAGAACTTCATTTAATCTAAGATAAACCGAAATAGAACAAATAAGCCTACAACTTTAAACCATCATAGCTTGAGTCTTGAACCTCCGTGGGTGCTAGACAATCATCTGTTGACTCCGCCATAACCCATCTAAGCAAAGTATTTCATGAAAACATGAGTCACTTGGCCTAGAAGATCTCTTAATCCAAGATAAACCGAAAAGGAACAAATAGGCCTACAACTTTAAGCCAAGATAGCTTGAGTCTTGAACCTCCGTGGGTGCTTGACAATCATCTGTTGACTTCCCCATAACCCATCTAACGAATGCATTTCATGAAAACATGAGTCACTTGGCCTAGAACTTCATTTAATCCAAGATAAACCGAAAAGGAACAAATAGGCCTACAACTTTAAGCCAAGATAGCTTGAGTCTTGAACCTCCGTGGGTGCTTGACAATCATCTGTTGACTTCCCCATAACCCATCTAACGAATGCATTTCATGAAAACATGAGTCACTTGGCCTAGAACTTCATTTAATCCCAGATAAACTGAAAAGGAACAAATAGGCCTACAACTTTAAGCCAAGATAGCTTGAGTCTTTAACCTCCGTGGGTGCTTGACAATCATCTGTTGACTTCCACAAAACCCATCTAACGAAGGCATTTGATGAAAACAAGAGTCACTTGGCCTAAAACTTCATTTAATCTAAGATAAACCGAAATGGAACAGATAATCCTACAACTTTTAACCATGATAGCTTGAGTCTTGAACCTCCGTGGGTGCTAGACAATCATCTGTTGACTTCCCCATAACCCATCTAACGAATGCATTTCATGAAAACATGAGTCACTTGGCCTAGAACTTCATTTAATCCAAGATAAACCGAAAAGGAACAAATAGGCCTACAACTTTAAGCCAAGATAGCTTGAGTCTTGAACCTCCGTGGGTGCTTGACAATCATCTGTTGACTTCCCCATAACCCATCTAACGAATGCATTTCATGAAAACATGAGTCACTTGGCCTAGAACTTCATTTAATCCAAGATAAACCGAAAAGGAACAAATAGGCCTACAACTTTAAGCCAAGATAGCTTGAGTCTTGAACCTCCGTGGGTGCTTGACAATCATCTGTTGACTTCCCCATAACCCATCTAACGAATGCATTTCATGAAAACAAGAGTCACTTGGCCTAGAACTTCATTTAATCTAAGATAAACCGAAATGGAACAAATAAGCCTACAACTTTTAACCATGATAGCTTGAGTCTTGAACCTCCGTGGGTGCTAGACAATCATCTGTTGACTTCCCCATAACCCATCTAACGAATGCATTTCATGAAAACATGAGTCACTTGGCCTAGAACTTCATTTAATCCAAGATAAACCGAAAAGGAACAAATAGGCCTACAACTTTAAGCCAAGATAGCTTGAGTCTTGAACCTCCGTGGGTGCTTGACAATCATCTGTTGACTTCCCCATAACCCATCTAACGAATGCATTTCATGAAAACATGAGTCACTTGGCCTAGAACTTCATTTAATCCAAGATAAACCGAAAAGGAACAAATAGGCCTACAACTTTAAGCCAAGATAGGTTGAGTCTTGAACCTCCGTGGGTGCTTGACAATCATCTGTTGACTTCCCCATAACCCATCTAAAAAATGCATTTCATGAAAACAAGAGTCACTTGGCCTAGAACTTCATTTAATCCAAGATAAACCGAAATAGAACAAATAAGCCTACAACTTTAAACCATCATAGCTTGAGTCTTGAACCTCCGTGGGTGCTAGACAATCATCTGTTGACTTCCCCATAACCCATCTAACGAATGCATTTCATGAAAACATGAGTCACTTGGCCTAGAACTTCATTTAATCCAAGATAAACCGAAAAGGAACAAATAGGCCTACAACTTTAAGCCAAGATAGCTTGAGTCTTGAACCTCCTTGGGTGCTAGACAATCATCTGTTGACTTCCCCATAACCCATCTAACGAATGCATTTCATGAAAACATGAGTCACTTGGCCTAGAACTTCTTTTAATCCAAGATAAACCGAAAAGGAACAAATAGGCCTACAACTTTAAGCCAAGATAGCTTGAGTCTTGAACCTCCGTGGGTGCTAGACAATCATCTGTTGACTTCCCCATAACCCATCTAACGAATGCATTTCATGAAAACATGAGTCACTTGGCCTAGAACTTCATTTAATCCAAGATAAACCGAAAAGGAACAAATAGGCCTACAACTTTAAGCGAAGATAGCTTGAGTCTTGAACCTCCGTGGGTGCTAGACAATCATCTGTTGACTTCCCCATAACCCATCTAACAAATGCATTTCATGAAAACAAGAGTCACTTGGCCTAGAACTTCATTTAATCCAAGATAAACCGAAATGGAACAGATAAACCTACAACTTTTAACCATGATAGCTTGAGTCTTGAACCTCCGTGGGTGCTAGACAATCATCTGTTGACTTCCCCATAACCCATCTAACGAATGCATTTCATGAAAACATGAGTCACTTGGCCTAGAACTTCATTTAATCCAAGATAAATCGAAATAGAACAGATAAACCTACAACTTTTAACCATGATAGCTTGAGTCTTGAACCTCCGTGGGTGCTAGACAATCATCTGTTGACTTCCCCATAACCCATCTAACAAATGCATTTCATGAAAACAAGAGTCACTTGGCCTAGAACTTCATTTAATCCAAGATAAACCGAAAAGGAACAAATAGGCCTACAACTTTAAACCAAGATAGCTTGAGTCTTGAACCTCCGTGGGTGCTAGACAATCATCTGTTGACTTCCCCATAACCCATCTAACGAATGCATTTCATGAAAACATGAGTCACTTGGCCTAGAACTTCATTTAATCCAAGATAAACCGAAAAGGAACAAATAGGCCTACAACTTTAAACCAAGATAGCTTGAGTCTTGAACCTCCGTGGGTGCTAGACAATCATCTGTTGACTTCCCCATAACCCATCTAACGAATGCATTTCATGAAAACAAGAGTCACTTGGCCTAGAACTTCATTTAATCCAAGATAAACCGAAATGGAACAGATAAACCTACAACTTTTAACCATGATAGCTTGAGTCTTGAACCTCCGTGGGTGCTAGACAATCATCTGTTGACTTCCCCATAACCCATCTAACGAATGCATTTCATGAAAACATGAGTCACTTGGCCTAGAACTTCATTTAATCCAAGATAAACCGAAAAGGAACAAATAGGCCTACAACTTTAAACCAAGATAGCTTGAGTCTTGAACCTCCGTGGGTGCTTGACAATCATCTGTTGACTTCCCCATAACCCATCTAACGAATGCATTTCATGAAAACAAGAGTCACTTGGCCTAGAACTTCATTTAATCCAAGATAAACCGAAATGGAACAGATAAACCTACAACTTTTAACCATGATAGCTTGAGTCTTGAACCTCCGTGGGTGCTAGACAATCATCTGTTGACTTCCCCATAACCCATCTAACGAATGCATTTCATGAAAACAAGAGTCACTTGGCCTAGAACTTCATTTAATCCAAGATAAACCGAAAAGGAACAAATAGGCCTACAACTTTAAACCAAGATAGCTTGAGTCTTGAACCTCCGTGGGTGCTAGACAATCATCTGTTGACTTCCCCATAACCCATCTAACGAATGCATTTCATGAAAACATGAGTCACTTGGCCTAGAACTTCTTTTAATCCAAGATAAACCGAAAAGGAACAAATAGGCCTACAACTTTAAGCAAAGATAGCTTGAGTCTTGTACCACCGTGGGAGCCAGACAAACATCTGTTGACTTCCCCATAACCCATCTAACGAATGGATTTCCTGAAAACAAGAGTCACTTGGCCTAGAACTTCATTTAATCTAAGATAAACCGAAATGGAACAGATAAACCTACAACTTTTAACCATGATAGCTTGAGTCTTGAACCTCCGTGGGTGCTAGACAATCATCTGTTGACTTCCCCATAACCCATCTAACGAATGGATTGCATGAAAACAAGAGTCACTTGGCCTAGAACTTCATTTAATCTAAGATAAACCAAAATAGAACAAATAAGCTTACAACTTTAAACCATCATAGCTTGAGTCTTGAACCTCTGTGGGTGCTAGACAATCATCTGTTGACTCCGCCATAACCCATCTAAGCAAAGTATTTCATGAAAACATGAGTCACTTGGCCTAGAAGATCTCTTAATCCAAGATAAACCGAAAAGGAACAAATAGGCCTACAACTTTAAGCCAAGATAGCTTGAGTCTTGAACCTCCTTGGGTGCTAGACAATCATCTGTTGACTTCCCCATAACCCATCTAACGAATGCATTTCATGAAAACAAGAGTCACTTGGCCTAGAACTTCATTTAATCCAAGATAAACCGAAATGGAATAGATAAACCTACAACTTTTAACCATCATAGCTTGAGTCTTGAACCTCCGTGGGTGCTAGACAATCATCTGTTGACTTCCCCATAACCCATCTAACGAATGCATTTCATGAAAACATGAGTCACTTGGCCTAGAACTTCATTTAATCCAAGATAAACCGAAAAGGAACAAATAGGCCTACAACTTTAAACCAAGATAGCTTGAGTCTTGAACCTCCGTGGGTGCTAGACAATCATCTGTTGACTTCCCCATAACCCATCTAACGAATGCATTTCATGAAAACATGAGTCACTTGGCCTAGAACTTCTTTTAATCCAAGATAAACCGAAAAGGAACAAATAGGCCTACAACTTTAAGCCAAGATAGCTTGAGTCTTGAACCTCCTTGGGTGCTAGACAATCATCTGTTGACTTCCCCATAACCCATCTAACGAATGCATTTCATGAAAACATGAGTCACTTGGCCTAGAACTTCATTTAATCCAAGATAATCCGAAAAGGAACAAATAGGCCTACAACTTTAAGCGAAGATAGCTTGAGTCTTGAACCTCCGTGGGTGCTAGACAATCATCTGTTGACTTCCCCATAACCCATCTAACAAATGCATTTCATGAAAACAAGAGTCACTTGGCCTAAAACTTCATTTAATCTAAGATAATCCAAAATGGAACAGATAAACCTACAACTTTTAACCATGATAGCTTGAGTCTTGAACCTCCACGGGTGCTAGACAATCATCTGTTGACTTCCCCATAACCCATCTAACGAATGCATTTCATGAAAACAAGAGTCACTAGGCCGAGAACTTCATTTAATCCAAGATAAACCAAAAAGGAACAAATAAGCCTACAACTTTAAACCATGATAGCTTGAGTCTTGAACCTCCGTGGGTGCTAGACAATCACCTGTTGACTTCACCATAACCCATCTAAGCAAAGTATTTCATGAAAACATGAGTCACTTGGCCTAGAAGATCTCTTAATCCAAGATAAACCGAAAAGGAACAAATAGGCCTACAACTTTAAGCCAAGATAGCTTGAGTCTTGAACCTCCGTGGGTGCTAGACGATCATCTGTTGACTTCCCCATAACCCATCTAACGAATGCATTTCATGAAAACATGAGTCACTTGGCCTAGAACTTCATTTAATCCAATTTAAACCGAAAAGGAACAAATAGGCCTACAACTTTAAGCCAAGATAGCTTGAGTCTTGAACCTCCGTGGGTGCTAGACAATCATCTGTTGACTTCCCCATAACCCATCTAACGAATGCATTTCATGAAAACAAGAGTCACTTGGCCTAAAACTTCATTTAATCCAAGATAAACCGAAATGGAACAGATAAACCTACAACTTTTAACAATGATAGCTTGAGTCTTGAACCTCCGTGGGTGCTAGACAATCATCTGTTGACTTCCCCATAACCCATCTAACGAATGCATTTCATGAAAACAAGAGTCACTTGGCCTAGAACTTCATTTAATCCAAGATAAACCGAAATAGAACAAATAAGCTTACAACTTTAAACCATCATAGCTTGAGTCTTGAACCTCCGTGGGTGCTAGACAATCATCTGTTGACTCCCCCAAAACCAATCTAAGCAAAGTATTTCATGAAAACATGAGTCACTTGGCCTAGAAGATCTCTTAATCCAAGATAAACCGAAAAGGAACAAATAGGCCTACAACTTTAAGCCAAGATAGCTTGAGTCTTGAACCTCCGTGGGTGCTTGACAATCATCTGTTGACTTCCCCATAACCCATCTAACGAATGCATTTCATGAAAACATGAGTCACTTGGCCTAGAAGATCTCTTAATCCAAGATAAACCGAAAAGGAACAAATAGGCCTACAACTTTAAGCCAAGATAGCTTGAGTCTTGAACCTCCGTGGGTGCTTGACAATCATCTGTTGACTTCCCCATAACCCATCTAACGAATGCATTTCATGAAAACATGAGTCACTTGGCCTAGAACTTCATTTAATCCAAGATAAACCGAAATGGAACAGATAAACTTACAACTTTTAACCATGATAGCTTGAGTCTTGAACCTCCGTGGGTGCTAGACAATCATCTGTTGACTTCCCCATAACCCATCTAACGAATGCATTTCATGAAAACATGAGTCACTTGGCCTAGAACTTCATTTAATCCAAGATAAACCGAAAAGGAACAAATAGGCCTACAACTTTAAACCAAGATAGCTTGAGTCTTGAACCTCCGTGGGTGCTAGACAATCATCTGTTGACTTCCCCATAACCCATCTAACGAATGCATTTCATGAAAACATGAGTCACTTGGCCTAGAACTTCATTTAATCCAAGATAAACCGAAAAGGAACAAATAGGCCTACAACTTTAAGCAAAGATAGCTTGAGTCTTGAACCTCCGTGGGTGCTAGACAATCATCTGTTGACTTCCCCATAACCCATCTAACGAATGCATTTCATGAAAACAAGAGTCACTTGGCCTAGAACTTCATTTAATCCAAGATAAACCGAAATGGAACAGATAAACCTACAACTTTTAACCATGATAGCTTGAGTCTTGAACCTCCGTGGGTGCTAGACAATCATCTGTTGACTTCCCCATAACCCATCTAACAAATGCATTTCATGAAAACAAGAGTCACTTGGCCTAGAACTTCATTTAATCTAAGATAAACCGAAATGGAACAAATAAGCCTACAACTTTAAACCATGATAGCTTGAGTCTTGAACCTCCGTGGGTGCTAGACAATCATCTCGTTGACTTCCCCATAACCCCTCTAACCACTGCATTTCAAGAAAACATGAGTCCCTTGGCCAACACCCTCTCTTAATCCCAGATAAACCGAAAAGGAACACATACGCCTACAACTTTGAGCCAAGATAGCTTGAGTCTTGAACCTTCGTGGGTGCTAGACAATCATCTGTTGACTTCCCCATAACCCATCTAACGAATGCATTTGATGAAAACATGACTCACTTGGCCTAGAACTTCATTTAATCCAAGATAAACCGAAAAGGAACAAATAGGCCTACAACTTTAAACCAAGATAGCTTGAGTCTTGAACCTCCGTGGGTGCTAGACAATCATCTGTTGACTTCCCCATAACCCATCTAACGAATGCATTTCATGAAAACATGAGTCACTTGGCCTAGAACTTCTTTTAATCCAAGATAAACCGAAAAGGAACAAATAGGCCTACAACTTTAAACCAAGATAGCTTGAGTCTTGAACCTCCGTGGGTGCTAGACAATCATCTGTTGACTTCCCCATAACCCATCTAACCAATGCATTTCATGAAAACATGAGTCACTTGGCCTAGAACTTCATTTAATCCAAGATAAACCGAAATGGAACAGATAAACTTACAACTTTTAACCATGATAGCTTGAGTCTTGAACCTCCGTGGGTGCTAGACAATCATCTGTTGACTTCCCCATAACCCATCTAACGAATGCATTTCATGAAAACATGAGTCACTTGGCCTAGAACTTCATTTAATCCAACATAAACCGAAAAGGAACAAAAAGGCCTACAACTTTAAACCAAGTTAGCTTGAGTCTTGAACCTCCGTGGGTGCTAGACAATCATCTGTTGACTTCCCCATAACCCATCTAACGACTGCATTTCATGAAAACAAGAGTCACTTGGCCTAAAACTTCATTTAATCCAAGATAAACCGAAATGGAACAGATAAACCTACAACTTTTAACCATGATAGCTTGAGTCTTGAACCTTGATGGGTGCTAGACAATCATCTGTTGACTTTCTCATAACCCATCTAACGAATGCATTTCATGAAAACATGAGTCACTTGGCCTAGAACTTCATTTAAACCAAGTTAAACCGAAAAGGAACAAATAGGCCTACAACTTTAAGCCAAGATAGCTTGAGTCTTGAACCTCCGTGGGTGCTAGACAATCATCTCGTTGACTTCACCATAACCCATCTAACGAATGCATTTCATGAAAACATGAGTCACTTGGCCTAGAACTTCATTTAATCCAAGATAAACCGAAAAGGAACAAATAGGCCTACAACTTTAATCTAAGATAGCTTGAGTCTTGAACCTCCGTGGGTGCTAGACAATCATCTCGTTGACTTCCCCATAACCCATCTAACGAATGCATTTCATGAAAACATGAGTCACTTGGCCTAGAACTTAATTAAATCCAACAGAAAACGAAAATGAACAGAAAAAGCTACAACTGTTAACCATTATAGGTTGAGTATTGAACCTCCATGGGTGCTAGACAATCATCTGTTGACTTCCACATAACCCATCTAACGAATGCATTTCATGAAAACAAGTGTCACTTGGCCTAGAACTTCATTTAATCTAACATAAACCGAAATGGAACAAATAAGCCTACAACTTTAAACCCTTATAGCTTGAGTCTTGAACCTCCATGGGTGCTAGACAATCATCTGTTGACTTCCCCAAAACCCATCTAACGAATGCATTTCATGAAAACATGAGTCACTTGGCCTAGAACATCATTTAATCCAAGATAAACCGAAAAGGAACAAATAGGCCTACAACTTTAAACCAAGATAGCTTGAGTCTTGAACCTCCGTGGGTGCTTGACAATCATCTGTTGACTTCCCCATAACCCATCTAACGAATGCATTTCATGAAAACATGAGTCACTTGGCCTAGAACTTCATTTAATCCAAGATAAACCGAAATGGAACAAATAGGCCTACAACTTTTAACCAAGATAGCTTGAGTCTTGAACCTCCGTGGGTGCTAGACAATCATCTGTTGACTTCCCCATAACCCATCTAACGAATGCATTTCATGAAAACATGAGTCACTTGGCCTAGAACTTCATTTAATCCAAGATAAATCGAAATAGAACAGATAAACCTACAACTTTTATCCATGATAGCTTGAGTCTTGAACCTCCGTGGGTGCTAGACAATCATCTGTTGACTTCCCCATAACCCATCTAACAAATGCATTTCATGAAAACAAGAGTCACTTGGCCTAGAACTTCATTTAATCCAAGATAAACCGAAAGGAACAAATAGGCCTACAACTTTAAACCAAGATAGCTTGAGTCTTGAACCTCCGTGGGTGCTAGACAATCATCTGTTGACTTCCCCATAACCCATCTAACGAATGCATTTCATGAAAACATGAGTCACTTGGCCTAGAACTTCTTTTAATCCAAGATAAACCGAAATGGAACAGATAAACCTACAACTTTTAACCATGATAGCTTGAGTCTTGAACCTCCGTGGGTGCTAGACAATCATCTGTTGACTTCCCCATAACCCATCTAACGAATGCATTTCATGAAAACATGAGTCACTTAGCCTAGAACTTCTTTTAATCCAAGATAAACCGAAATGGAACAAATAGGCATACTACTTGTTACCTTTTTAGATTGTGTCTTTAATCTGTGTGGGTGCTAGACAATCATCTGTTGACTTCCCCATAACCCATCTAACGAATGCATTTCATGAAAACATGAGTCACTTGGCCTTGAACTTCTTTTAATCCAACATAAACCGAAAAGGAACAAAAAGGCCTACAACTTTAAACCAAGTTAGCTTGAGTCTTGAACCTCCGTGGGTGCTAGACAATCATCTGTTGACTTCCCCATAACCCATCTAACGAATGCATTTCATGAAAACATGAGTCACTTGGCCTAGAACTTCATTTAGTCCAAGATAAACCGAAAAGGAACAGATAAACCTACAACTTTTAACCATGATAGCTTGAGTCTTGAACCTCCGTGGGTGCTAGACAATCATCTGTTGACTTCCCCATAACCCATCTAACGAATGCATTTCATGAAAACATGAGTCACTTGGCCTAGAACTTCTTTTAATCCAAGATAAACCGAAAAGGAACAAATAGGCCTACAACTTTAAACCAAGATAGCTTGAGTCTTGAACCTCCGTGGGTGCTAGACAATCATCTGTTGACTTCCCCATAACCCATCTAACGAATGCATTTCATGAAAACAAGAGTCACTTGGCCTAGAACTTCATTTAATCCAAGATAAACCGAAATGGAACAGATAAACCTACAACTTTTAACCATGATAGCTTGAGTCTTGAACCTCCGTGGGTGCTAGACAATCATATGTTGACTTCCCCATAACCCATCTAACGAATGCATTTCATGAAAACATGAGTCACTTGGCCTAGAACTTCATTTAATCCAAGATAAACCGAAAAGGAACAAATAGGCCTACAACTTTAAACCAAGATAGCTTGAGTCTTGAACCTCCGTGGGTGCTAGACAATCATCTGTTGACTTCCCCATAACCCATCTAACGAAAGCATTTCATGAAAACATGAGTCACTTGGCCTAGAACTTCTTTTAATCCAAGATAAACCGAAATGGAACAGATAAACTTACAACTTTTAACCATGATAGCTTGAGTCTTGAACCTCCGTGGGTGCTAGACAATCATCTGTTGACTTCCCCATAACCCATCTAACGAATGCATTTCATGAAAACATGAGTCACTTGGCCTAGAACTTCATTTAATCCAAGATAAACCGAAAAGGAACAAATAGGCCTACAACTTTGAACCAAGATAGCTTGAGTCTTGTACCTCCGTGGGTGCTAGACAATCATCTGTTGACTTCCCCATAACCCATCTAACGAATGCATTTCATGAAAACATGAGTCACTTGGCCTAGAACTTCTTTTAATCCAAGATAAACCGAAAAGGAACAAATAGGCCTACAACTTTAAGCCAAGATAGCTTGAGTCTTGAACCTCCGTGGGTGCTAGACAATCATCTGTTGACTTCCCCATAACCCATCTAACGAATGCATTTCATGAAAACATGAGTCACTTGGCCTAGAACTTCATTTAATCCAAGATAAACCGAAATGGAACAGATAAACTTACAACTTTTAACCATGATAGCTTGAGTCTTGAACCTCCATGGGTGCTAGACAATCATCAGTTGACTTCCCCATAACCCATCTAACGAATGCATTTCATGAAACCAAGAGTCACTTGGCCTAGAACTTCATTTAATCCAAGATAAACCGAAATGGAACAGATAAACCTACAACTTTTAACCATGATAGCTTGAGTCTTGAACCTCCATGGGTGCTAGACAATCATCTGTTGACTTCCCCATAACCCATCTAACGAATGCATTTCATGAAAACATGAGTCACTTGGCCTAGAACTTCTTTTAATCCAAGATAAACCGAAAAGGAACAAATAGGCCTACAACTTTAAACCAAGATAGCTTGAGTCTTGAACCTCCATGGGTGCTAGACAATCATCTGTTGACTTCCCCATAACCCATCTAACGAATGCATTTCATGAAAACATGAGTCACTTGGCCTAGAACTTCTTTTAATCCAAGATAAACCGAAATGGAACAGATAAACTTACAACTTTTAACCAAGATAGCTTGAGTCTTGAACCTCCGTGGGTGCTAGACAATCATCTGTTGACTTCCCCATAACCCATCTAACGAATGCATTTCATGAAAACATGAGTCACTTGGCCTAGAACTTCATTTAATCCAAGATAAACCGAAATGGAACAGATAAACCTACAACTTTTATCCATGATAGCTTGAGTCTTGAACCTCCGTGGGTGCTAGACAATCATCTGTTGACTTCCCCATAACCCATCTAACAAATGCATTTCATGAAAACAAGAGTCACTTGGCCTAGAACTTCATTTAATCCAACATAAACCGAAAAGGAACAAATAGGCTTACAACTTTAAACTAAGATAGCTTGACTCTTGATCCTCCATGGGTGCTAGACAATCATCTGTTGACTTCCCCATAACCCATCTAACGAAGGCATTTCATGAAAACAAGAGTCACTTGGCGTAGAACTTCTTTTAATCCAACATAAACTGAAATGGAACAGATAAACCTACAACTTTTAACCATGATAGCTTGAGTCTTGAACCTCCGTGGGTGCTAGACAATCATCTGTTGACTTCCCCATAACCCATCTAACGAATGCATTTCATGAAAACATGAGTCACTTGGCCTAGCACTTCTTTTAATGCAAGATAAACCGAAATGGAACAGATAAACCTACAACTTTTGACCATGATAGCTTGAGTCTTGAACCTCCGTGGGTGCTAGACAATCATCTGTTGACTTCCCTATAACCCATCTAACGAATGCATTTCATGAAAACATGAGTCACTTGGCCTAGAACTTCATTTAATCCAAGATAAACCGAAAAGGAACAAATAGGCCTACAACTTTAAACCAAGATAGCTTGAGTCTTGAACCTCCGTGGGTGCTAGACAATCATCTGTTGACTTCCCCATAACCCATCTAACGAATGCATTTCATGAAAACATGAGTCACTTGGCCTAGAACTTCATTTAATCCAAGATAAACCGAAATGGAACAGATAAACCAACAACTTTTAACCATGATAGCTTGAGTCTTGAACCTCCGTGGGTGCTAGACAATCATCTCTTGACTTCCAGATAACCCATCTAACGAATGCATTTCATGAAAACATGAGTCACTTGGCCTAGAACTTCATCTAATCCAAGATAAACCGAAAAGGAACAAAAAGGCCTACAACTTTAAACCAAGATAGCTTGAGTCTTGTACCTCCGTGGGTGCTAGACAATCATCTGTTGACTTCCCCATAACCCATCTAACGAATGCATTTCATGAAAACATGAGTCACTTGGCCTAGAACTTCATTTAATCCAAGATAAACCGAAAAGGAACAAATAGGCCTACAACTTTAAACCAAGATAGCTTGAGTCTTGATCCTCCGAGGGTGCTAGACAATCATCTCTGTTGACTTCCCCATAACCCATCTAACGAAAGCATTTCATGAAAACATGAGTCACTTGGCCTAGAACTTCATTTAATCCAAGATAAACCGAAATGGAACAGATAAACCTACAACTTTTAACCATGATAGCTTGAGTCTTGAACCTCCGTGGGTGCTAGACAATCATCTGTTGACTTCCCCATAACCCATCTAACGAATGCATTTCATGAAAACAAGAGTCACTTGGCCTAGAACTTCATTTAATCCAAGATAAACCGAAATGGAACAGATAAACCTACAACTTTTAACCATGATAGCTTGAGTCTTGAACCTCCATGGGTGCTAGACAATCATCTGTTGACTTCCCCATAACCCATCTAACGAATGCATTTCATGAAAACATGAGTCACTTGGCCTAGAACTTCATTTAATCCAAGATAAACCGAAAAGGAACAAATAGGCCTACAACTTTAAACCAAGATAGCTTGAGTCTTGTACCACCATGGGTGCTAGACAAACATCTGTTGACTTCCCCATAACCCATCTAACGAATGCATTTCATGAAAACATGAGTCACTTGGCCTAGAACTTCATTTAATCCAAGTTATACCGAAAAGGAACAAATAGGCCTACAACTTTTAACCATGATAGCTTGAGTCTTGAACCTCGATGGGTGCTAGACAATCATCTGTTGACTTCCCCATAACCCATCTAACGAATGCATTTCATGAAACCAAGAGTCACTTGGCCTAGAACTTCATTTAATCCAAGATAAACTGAAAAGGAACAAATAGGCCTACAACTTTTATCCATGATAGCTTGAGTCTTGAACCTCCGTGGGTGCTAGACAATCATCTCGTTGACTTCCCATAACCCATCTAACGAATGCATTTCATGAAAACATGAGTCACTTGGCCTAGAACTTCATTTAATCCAAGATAAACCGAAATGGAACAGATAAACCTACAACTTTTAACCATGATAGCTTGAGTCTTGAACCTCCGTGGGTGCTAGACAATCATCTGTTGACTTCCCCATAACCCATCTAACGAATGCATTTCATGAAAACATGAGTCACTTAGCCTAGAACTTCATTTAATCCAAGTTAAACCGAAAAGGAACAAAAAGGCCTACAACTTTAAACCAAGATAGCTTGAGTCTTGTACCACCGTGGGTGCTAGACAATCATCTGTTGACTTCCCCATAACCCATCTAACGAATGCATTTCATGAAAACATGAGTCACTTGGCCTAGAACTTCTTTTAATCCAAGATAAACCGAAAAGGAACAAATAGGCCTACAACTTTAAACCAAGATAGCTTGAGTCTTGATCCTCCGTGGGTGCTAGACAATCATCTGTTGACTTCCCCATAACCCATCTAACGAATGCATTTCATGAAAACATGAGTCACTTGGCCTAGAACTTCTTTTAATCCAAGATAAACCTAAAAGGAACAAATAGGCCTACAACTTTAAGCCAAGATAGCTTGAGTCTTGAACCTCCGTGGGTGCTAGACAATCATCTGTTGACTTCCCCATAACCCATCTAACGAATGCATTTCATGAAAACAAGAGTCACTAGGCCTAGAACTTGACTTAATCCAAGATAAACCGAAAAGGAACAAATAGGCCTACAACTTTAAACCAAGTTAGATTGAGTCTTGTACCACCATGGGTGCTAGACAATCATCTGTTGACTTCCCCATAACCCATCTAAGGAATGCATTTCATGAAAACATGAGTCACTTGGCCTAGAACTTCATTTAATCTAAGATAAACCGAAATGGAACAGATAAACTTACAACTTTTAACCATGATAGCTTGAGTCTTGAACCTCCGTGGGTGCTAGACAATCATCTGTTGACTTCCCCATAACCCATCTAACGAATGCATTTCATGAAAACATGAGTCACTTGGCCTAGAACTTCATTTAATCCAAGTTAAACCGAAAAGGAACAAATAGGCCTACAACTTTAAACCAAGATAGCTTGAGTCTTGTACCACCATGGGTGCTAGACAATCATCTGTTGACTTCCCCATAACCCATCTAACGAATGCATTTCATGAAAACATGAGTCACTTGGCCTAGAACTTCTTTTAATCCAAGATAAACCGAAATGGAACAGATAAACCTACAACTTTTAACCATGATAGCTTGAGTCTTGAACCTCCGTGGGTGCTAGACAATCATCTGTTGACTTCCCCATAACCCATCTAACGAATGCATTTCATGAAAACATGAGTCACTTGGCCTAGAACTTCATTTAATCCAAGTTAAACCGAAAAGGAACAAATAGGCCTACAACTTTAAACCAAGATAGCTTGAGTCTTGTACCACGGTGGTAGCTAGACAATCATCTGTTGACTTCCCCATAACCCATCTAACGAATGCATTTCATGAAAACATGAGTCACTTGGCCTAGAACTTCTTTTAATCCAAGATAAACCGAAATGGAACAGATAAACCTACAACTTTTAACCATGATAGCTTGAGTCTTGAACCTCCGTGGGTGCTAGACAATCATCTGTTGACTTCCCCATAACCCATCTAACGAATGCATTTCATGAAAACATGAGTCACTTAGCCTAGAACTTCATTTAATCCAAGTTAAACCGAAAAGGAACAAAAAGGCCTACAACTTTAAACCAAGATAGCTTGAGTCTTGTACCACCGTGGGTGCTAGACAAACATCTGTTGACTTTCCCATAACCCATCTAACGAATGCATTTCATGAAAACATGAGTCACTTGGCCTAGAACTTCTTTTAATCCAAGATAAACCGAAAAGGAACAAATAGGCTTACAACTTTAAACCAAGATAGCTTGAGTCTTGATCCTCCGTGGGTGCTAGACAATCATCTGTTGACTTCCCCATAACCCATCTAACGAATGCATTTCATGAAAACATGAGTCACTTGGCCTAGAACTTCTTTTAATCCAAGATAAACCGAAATGGAACAGATAAACCTACAACTTTTAACCATGATAGCTTGAGTCTTGAACCTCCGTGGGTGCTAGACAATCATCTGTTGACTTCCCCATAACCCATCTAACGAATGCATTTCATGAAAACATGAGTCACTTGGCCTAGAACTTCATTTAATCCAAGTTAAACCGAAAAGGAACAAAAAGGCCTACAACTTTAAACCAAGATAGCTTGAGTCTTGTACCACCGTGGGTGCTAGACAAACATCTGTTGACTTCCCCATAACCCATCTAACGAATGCATTTCATGAAAACATGAGTCACTTGGCCTAGAACTTCATTTAATCCAAGATAAACCGAAATGGAACAGATAAACCTACAACTTTTAACCATGATAGCTTGAGTCTTGAACCTCCGTGGGTGCTAGACAATCATCTGTTGACTTCCCCATAACCCATCTAACGAATGCATTTCATGAAAACATGAGTCACTTAGCCTAGAACTTCATTTAATCCAAGTTAAACCGAAAAGGAACAAAAAGGCCTACAACTTTAAACTAAGATAGGTTGAGTCTTGTACCACCGTGGGTGCTAGACAAACATCTGTTGACTTCCCCATAACCCATCTAACGAATGCATTTCATGAAAACATGAGTCACTTGGCCTAGAACTTCTTTTAATCCAAGATAAACCTAAAAGGAACAAATAGGCTTACAACTTTAAACTAAGATAGCTTGAGTCTTGATCCTCCGTGGGTGCTAGACAATCATCTGTTGACTTCCCCATAACCCATCTAACGAATGCATTTCATGAAAACATGAGTCACTTGGCCTAGAACTTCATTTAATCCAAGATAAACCGAAAAGGAACAAATAGGCCTACAACTTTAAACCAAGATAGCTTGAGTCTTGAACCTCCGTGGGTGCTAGACAATCATCTGTTGACTTCCCCATAACCCATCTAACGAATGCATTTCATGAAAACATGAGTCACTTGGCCTAGAACTTCATTTAATCCAAGTTAAACCGAAAAGGAACAAATAGGCCTACAACTTTAAACCAAGATAGCTTGAGTCTTGTACCACCGTGGGTGCTAGACAAACATCTGTTGACTTTCCCATAACCCATGTAACAAATGCATTTCATGAAAACATGAGTCACTTGGCCTAAAACTTCATTTAATCCAAGATAAACCGAAATGGAACAGATAAACCTACAACTTTTAACCATGATAGCTTGAGTCTTGAACCTCCGTGGGTGCTAGACAATCATCTGTTGACTTCCCCATAACCCATCTAACGAATGCATTTCATGAAAACATGAGTCACTTGGCCTAGAACTTCATTTAATCCAAGTTAAACCGAAAAGGAACAAAAAGGCCTACAACTTTAAACCAAGATAGCTTGAGTCTTGTACCACCGTGGGTGCTAGACAAACATCTGTTGACTTCCCCATAACCCATCTAACGAATGCATTTCATGAAAACATGAGTCACTTGGCCTAGAACTTCATTTAATCCAAGATAAACCGAAATGGAACAGATAAACCTACAACTTTTAACCATGATAGCTTGAGTCTTGAACCTCCGTGGGTGCTAGACAATCATCTGTTGACTTCCCCATAACCCATCTAACGAATGCATTTCATGAAAACATGAGTCACTTGGCCTAGAACTTCTTTTAATCCAACATAAACCGAAAAGGAACAAAAAGGCCTACAACTTTAAACCAAGTTAGCTTGAGTCTTGAACCTCCGTGGGTGCTAGACAATCATCTGTTGACTTCCCCATAACCCATCTAACGAATGCATTTCATGAAAACATGAGTCACTTGGCCTAGAACTTCTTTTAATCCAAGATAAACCGAAATGGAACAGATAAACCTACAACTTTTAACCATGATAGCTTGAGTCTTGAACCTCCGTGGGTGCTAGACAATCATCTGTTGACTTCCCCATAACCCATCTAACGAATGCATTTCATGAAAACATGAGTCACTTAGCCTAGAACTTCATTTAATCCAAGTTAAACCGAAAAGGAACAAAAAGGCCTACAACTTTAAACTAAGATAGGTTGAGTCTTGTACCACCGTGGGTGCTAGACAAACATCTGTTGACTTCCCCATAACCCATCTAACGAATGCATTTCATGAAAACATGAGTCACTTGGCCTAGAACTTCTTTTAATCCAACATAAACCGAAAAGGAACAAATAGGCTTACAACTTTAAACTAAGATAGCTTGACTCTTGATCCTCCGTGGGTGCTAGACAATCATCTGTTGACTTCCCCATAACCCATCTAACGAATGCATTTCATGAAAACATGAGTCACTTGGCCTAGAACTTCATTTAATCCAAGATAAACCGAAATGGAACAGATAAACCTACAACTTTTAACCATGATAGCTTGAGTCTTGAACCTCCATGGGTGCTAGACAATCATCTGTTGACTTCCCCATAACCCATCTAACGAAGGCATTTCATGAAAACAAGAGTCACTTGGCCTAGAACTTCTTTTAATCCAACATAAACCGAAATGGAACAGATAAACCTACAACTTTTAACCATGATAGCTTGAGTCTTGAAGCTCCATGGGTGCTAGACAATCATCTGTTGACTTCCCCATAACCCATCTAACGAATGCATTTCATGAAAACATGAGTCACTTGGCCTAGAACTTCATTTAATCCAAGTTATACCGAAAAGGAACAAATAGGCCTACAACTTTAAACCAAGATAGCTTGAGTATTGTACCACCATGGGAGCTAGACAAACATCTGTTGACTTCCCCATAACCCATCTAACGAATGCATTTCATGAAAACATGAGCCACTTGGCCTAGAACTTCTTTTAATCCAAGATAAACCGAAATGGAACAGATAAACCTACAACTTTTAACCATGATAGCTTGAGGCTTGAACCTCCGAGGGTGGTAGACAATCATCTGTTGACTTCCCCATAACCCATCTAACGAATGCATTTCAAGAAACCAAGAGTCACTTGGCCTAGAACTTCATTTAATCCAAGATAAACCGAAATGGAACAGATAAACCTACAACTTTTATCCATGATAGCTTGAGTCTTGAACCTCCGTGGGTGCTAGACAATCATCTGTTGACTTCCCCATAACCCATCTAACGAATGCATTTCATGAAAACATGAGTCACTTGGCCTAGAACTTCTTTTAATCCAAGATAAACCGAAAAGGAACAAATAGGCCTACAACTTTAAACTAAGATAGCTTGAGTCTTGATCCTCCATGGGTGCTAGACAATCATCTGTTGACTTCCCCATAACCCATCTAACGAATGCATTTCATGAAAACATGAGTCACTTGGCCTAGAACTTCTTTTAATCCAAGATAAACCGAAATGGAACAGATAAACCTACAACTTTTAACCATGATAGCTTGAGTCTTGAACCTCCGTGGGTGCTAGACAATCATCTGTTGACTTCCCCATAACCCATCTAACGAATGCATTTCATGAAAACTTGAGTCACTTGGCCTAGAACTTCTTTTAATCCAAGATAAACCGAAATGGAACAGATAAACCTACAACTTTTGACCATGATAGCTTGAGTCTTGAACCTCCGTGGGTGCTAGACAATCATCTGTTGACTTCCCTATAACCCATCTAACGAATTTATTTCATGAAAACATGAGTCACTTGGCCTAGAACTTCATTTAATCCTAGTTAAACCGAAAAGGAACAAAAAGGCCTACAAATTTAAACCAAGATAGCTTGAGTCTTGTCCCACCGTGGGTGCTAGACAAACCTCTGTTGACTTCCCCATAACCCATCTAACGAAAGCATTTCATGAAAACATGAGTCACTTGGCCTAGAACTTCTTTTAATCCAAGATAAACCGAAATGGAACAGATAAACCTACAACTTTTAACCATGATAGCTTGAGTCTTGAACCTCCGTGGGTGCTAGACAATCATCTGTTGACTTCCCCATAACCCATCTAACGAATGCATTTCATGAAAACATGAGTCACTTGGCCTAGAACTTCTTTTAATCCAACATAAACCGAAAAGGAACAAATAGGCTTACAACTTTAAACTAAGATAGCTTGACTCTTGATCCTCCGTGGGTGCTAGACAATCATCTGTTGACTTCCCCATAACCCATCTAACGAATGCATTTCATGAAAACATGAGTCACTTGGCCTAGAACTTCATTTAATCCAAGATAAACCGAAATGGAACAGATAAACCTACAACTTTTAACCATGATAGCTTGAGTCTTGAACCTCCATGGGTGCTAGACAATCATCTGTTGACTTCCCCATAACCCATCTAACGAATGCATTTCATGAAAACAAGAGTCACTTGGCCTAGAACTTCATTTAATCCAAGATAAACCGAAATGGAACAGATAAACCTACAACTTTTAACCATGATAGCTTGAGTCTTGAACCTCCATGGGTGCTAGACAATCATCTGTTGACTTCCCCATAACCCATCTAACGAATGCATTTCATGAAAACATGAGTCACTTGGCCTAGAACTTCATTTAATCCAAGTTAAACCGAAAAGGAACAAATAGGCCTACAACTTTAAACCAAGATAGCTTGAGTCTTGTACCACCGTGGGAGCTAGACAAACATCTGTTGACTTCCCCATAACCCATCTAACGAATGCATTTCATGAAAACATGAGTCACTTGGCCTAGAACTTCATTTAATCCAAGATAAACCGAAATGGAACAGATAAACCTACAACTTTTAACCATGATAGCTTGAGTCTTGAACCTCCGTGGGTGCTAGACAATCATCTGTTGACTTCCCCATAACCCATCTAACGAATGCATTTCATGAAACCAAGAGTCACTTGGCCTAGAACTTCATTTAATCCAAGATAAACCGAAATGGAACAGATAAACCTACAACTTTTATCCATGATAGCATGAGTCTTGAACCTCCGTGGGTGCTAGACAATCATCTGTTGACTTCCCCATAACCCATCTAACGAATGCATTTCATGAAAACATGAGTCACTTGGCCTAGAACTTCTTTTAATCCAAGATAAACCGAAATGGAACAGATAAACCTACAACTTTTAACCATGATAGCTTGAGTCTTGAACCTCCGTGGGTGCTAGACAATCATCTGTTGACTTCCCCATAACCCATCTAACGAATGCATTTCATGAAAACATGAGTCACTTAGCCTAGAACTTCATTTAATCCAAGTTAAACCGAAAAGGAACAAAAAGGCCTACAACTTTAAACCAAGATAGCTTGAGTCTTGTACCACCGTGGGTGCTAGACAAACATCTGTTGACTTCCCCATAACCCATCTAACGAATGCATTTCATGAAAACATGAGTCACTTGGCCTAGAACTTCATTTAATCCAATTTAAACCGAAAAGGAACAAATAGGCCTACAACTTTAAGCCAAGATAGCTTGAGTCTTGAACCTCCGTGGGTGCTAGACAATCATCTGTTGACTTCCCCATAACCCATCTAACGAATGCATTTCATGAAAACATGAGTCACTTGGCCTAGAACTTCTTTTAATCCAAGATAAACCGAAAAGGAACAAATAGGCCTACAACTTTAAACCAAGATAGCTTGAGTCTTGATCCTCCGTGGGTGCTAGACAATCATCTGTTGACTTCCCCATAACCCATCTAACGAATGCATTTCATGAAAACATGAGTCACTTGGCCTAGAACTTCATTTAATCCAAGTTCTACCGAAAAGGAACAAATAGGCCTACAACTTTAAACCAAGATAGCTTGAGTATTGTACCTCCATGGGTGCTAGACAATCATCAGTTGACTTCCCCATAACCCATCTAACGAATGCATTTCATGAAAACATGAGTCACTTGGCCTAGAACTTCATTTAATCCAAGATAAACCGAAATGGAACAGATAAACCTACAACTTTTAACCATGATAGCTTGAGTCTTGAACCTCCGTGGGTGCTAGACAATCATCTGTTGACTTCCCCATAACCCATCTAACGAATGCATTTCATGAAAACATGAGTCACTTGGCCTAGAACTTCTTTTAATCCAAGTTATTCCGAAAAGGAACAAATAGGCCTACAACTTTAAACCAAGATAGCTTGAGTCTTGTACCACCATGGGTGCTAGACAATCATCTGTTGACTTCCCCATAACCCATCTAACGAATGCATTTCATGAAAACATGAGTCACTTGGCCTAGAACTTCATTTAATCCAAGATAAACCGAAATGGAACAGATAAACCTACAACTTTTAACCATGATAGCTTGAGTCTTGAACCTCCGTGGGTGCTAGACAATCATCTGTTGACTTCCCCATAACCCATCTAACGAATGCATTTCATGAAAACATGAGTCACTTAGCCTAGAACTTCATTTAATCCAAGTTAAACCGAAATGGAACAAAAAGGCCTTCAACTTTAAACCAAGATAGCTTGAGTCTCGTACGACCGTGGGTGCTAGACAAACATCTGTTGACTTTCCCATAACCCATCTAACGAATGCATTTGATGAAAACATGAGTCACTTGGCCTAGAACTTCTTTTAATCCAACATAAACCGAAAAGGAACAAATAGGCTTACAACTTTAAACCAAGATAGCTTTAGTCTTGATCCTCCGTGGGTGCTAGACAATCATCTGTTGACTTCCCCATAACCCATCTAACGAATGCATTTCATGAAAACATGAGTCACTTGGCCTAGAACTTCTTTTAATCCAAGATAAACCGAAATGGAACAGATAAACCTACAACTTTTAACCATGATAGCTTGAGTCTTGAACCTCCGTGGGTGCTAGACAATCATCTGTTGACTTCCCCATAACCCATCTAACGAATGCATTTCATGAAAACATGAGTCACTTGGCCTAGAACTTCATTTAATCCAAGTTAAACCGAAAAGGAACAAAAAGGCCTACAACTTTAAACCAAGATAGCTTGAGTCTTGTACCACCGTGGGTGCTAGACAAACCTCTGTTGACTTCCCCATAACCCATCTAACGAAAGCATTTCATGAAAACATGAGTCACTTGGCCTAGAACTTCTTTTAATCCAAGATAAACCGAAATGGAACAGATAAACATACAACTTTTAACCATGATAGCTTGAGTCTTGAACCACCGTGGGTGCTAGACAATCATCTGTTGACTTCCCCATAACCCATCTAACGAATGCATTTCATGAAAACATGAGTCACTTAGCCTAGAACTTCATTTAATCCAAGTTAAACCCAAAAGGAACAAAAAGGCCTACAACTTTAAACTAAGATAGGTTGAGTCTTGTACCACCGTGGGTGCTAGACAAACATCTGTTGACTTCCCCATAACCCATCTAACGAATGCATTTCCTGAAAACATGAGTCACTTGGCCTAGAACTTCTTTTAATCCAAGATAAACCTAAAAGGAACAAATAGGCTTACAACTTTAAACTAAGATAGCTTGAGTCTTGATCCTCCATGGGTGCTAGACAATCATCTGTTGACTTCCCCATAACCCATCTAACGAATGCATTTAATGAAAACATGAGTCACTTGGCCTAGAACTTCTTTTAATCCAAGATAAACCGAAAAGGAACAAATAGGCTTACAACTTTAAACCAAGATAGCTTGAGTCTTGATCCTCCGTGGGTGCTAGACAATCATCTGTTGACTTCCCCATAACCCATCTAACGAATGCATTTCATGAAAACATGAGTCACTTGGCCTAGAACTTCATTTAATCCAAGTTAAACCGAAAAGGAACAAATAGGCCTACAACTTTAAACCAAGATAGCTTGAGTATTGTACCACCATGGGAGCTAGACAATCATCTGTTGACTTCCCCATAACCCATCTAACGAATGCATTTCATGAAAACATGAGTCACTTGGCCTAAAACTTCTTTTAATCCAAGATAAACCGAAATGGAACAGATAAACCTACAACTTTTAACCATGATAGCTTGAGTCTTGAACCTCCGTGGGTGCTAGACAATCATCTGTTGACTTCCCCATAACCCATCTAACGAATGCATTTCATGAAAACATGAGTCACTTGGCCTAGAACTTCATTTAATCCTAGTTAAACCGAAAAGGAACAAAAAGGCCTACAACTTTAAACCAAGATAGCTTGAGTCTTGTACCACCGTGGGTGCTAGACAAACCTCTGTTGACTTCCCCATAACCCATCTAACGAAAGCATTTCATGAAAACATGAGTCACTTGGCCTAGAACTTCTTTTAATCCAAGATAAACCGAAATGGAACAGATAAACCTACAACTTTTAACCATGATAGCTTGAGTCTTGAACCTCCGTGGGTGCTAGACAATCATCTGTTGACTTCCCCATAACCCATCTAACGAATGCATTTCATGAAAACATGAGTCACTTAGCCTAGAACTTCATTTAATCCAAGTTAAACCGAAAAGGAACAAAAAGGCCTACAACTTTAAACCAAGATAGCTTGAGTCTTGAACCTCCGTGGGTGCTAGACAATCATCTGTTGACTTCCCCATAACCCATCTAACGAATGCATTTCATGAAAACATGAGTCACTTGGCCTAGAACTTCATTTAATCCAAGATAAACCGAAAAGGAACAAAAAGGCCTACAACTTTAAACCAAGATTGCTTGAGTCTTGTACCACCGTGGGTGCTAGACAATCATCTGTTGACTTCCCCATAACCCATCTAACGAATGCATTTCATGAAAACATGAGTCACTTAGCCTAGAACTTCATTTAATCCAAGTTAAACCGAAAAGGAACAAAAAGGCCTACAACTTTAAACTAAGATAGGTTGAGTCTTGTACCACCGTGGGTGCTAGACAAACATCTGTTGACTTCCCCATAACCCATCTAACGAATGCATTTCATGAAAACTTGAGTCACTTGGCCTAGAACTTCTTTTAATCCAAGATAAACCGAAATGGAACAGATAAACCTACAACTTTTAACCATGATAGCTTGAGTCTTGAACCTCCGTGGGTGCTAGACAATCATCTGTTGACTTCCCCATAACCCATCTAACGAATGCATTTCATGAAAACATGAGTCACTTGGCCTAGAACTTCATTTAATCCAAGTTAAACCGAAAAGGAAAAAAAAGGGCTACAACTTTAAACCAAGATAGCTTGAGTCTTGTACCACCGTGGGTGCTAGACAATCATCTGTTGACTTCCCCATAACCCATCTAACGAATGCATTTCATGAAAACATGAGTCACTTGGCCTAGAACTTCTTTTAATCCAAGATAAACCGAAAAGGAACAAATAGGCTTACAACTTTAAACCAAGATAGCTTGAGTCTTGATCCTCCGTGGGTGCTAGACAATCATCTGTTGACTTCCCCATAACCCATCTAACGAATGCATTTCATGAAAACATGAGTCACTTGGCCTAGAACTTCTTTTAATCCAAGATAAACCGAAATGGAACAGATAGACCTACAACTTTTGACCAAGATAGCTTGAGTCTTGAACCTCCGTGGGTGCTAGACAATCATCTGTTGACTTCCCCATAACCCATCTAACGAATGCATTTCATGAAAACATGAGTCACTTGGCCTTGAACTTCTTTTAATCCAACATAAACCGAAAAGGAACAAAAAGGCCTACAACTTTAAACCAAGTTAGCTTGAGTCTTGAACCTCCGTGGGTGCTAGACAATCATCTGTTGACTTCCCCATAACCCATCTAACGAATGCATTTCATGAAAACATGAGTCACTTGGCCTAGAACTTCATTTAATCCAAGATAAACCGAAATGGAACAGATAAACCTACAACTTTTAACAATGATAGCTTGAGTCTTGAACCTCCGTGGGTGCTAGACAATCATCTGTTGACTTCCCCATAACCCATCTAACGAATGCATTTCATGAAAACATGAGTCACTTAGCCTAGAACTTCATTTAATCCAAGTTAAACCGAAACGGAACAAAAAGGCCTACAACTTTAAACCAAGATAGCTTGAGTCTTGTACCACCGTGGGTGCTAGACAAACATCTGTTGACTTCCCCATAACCCATGTAACGAATGCATTTCATGAAAACTTGAGTCACTTGGCCTAGAACTTCTTTTAATCCAAGATAAACCGAAATGGAACAGATAAACCTACAACTTTTGACCAAGATAGCTTGAGTCTTGAACCTCCGTGGGTGCTAGACAATCATCTGTTGACTTCCCCATAACCCATCTAACGAATGCATTTCATGAAAACATGAGTCACTTGGCCTAGAACTTCATTTAATCCAAGTTAAACCGAAAAGGAACAAAAAGGCCTACAACTTTAAACCAAGATAGCTTGAGTCTTGTACCACCGTGGGTGCTAGACAATCATCTGTTGACTTCCCCATAACCCATCTAACGAATGCATTTCATGAAAACATGAGTCACTTGGCCTAGAACTTCTTTTAATCCAAGATAAACCGAAAAGGAACAAATAGGCTTACAACTTTAAACCAAGATAGCTTGAGTCTTGATCCTCCGTGGGTGCTAGACAATCATCTGTTGACTTCCCCATAACCCATCTAACGAATGCATTTCATGAAAACATGAGTCACTTGGCCTAGAACTTCTTTTAATCCAACATAAACCGAAAAGGAACAAAAAGGCCTACAACTTTAAACCAAGATAGCTTGAGTCTTGTACGTCCGTGGGTGCTAGACAATCATCTGTTGACTTCCCCATAACCCATCTAACGAATGCATTTCATGAAAACATGAGTCACTTAGCCTAGAACTTCATTTAATCCAAGTTAAACCGAAAAGGAACAAAAAGGCCTACAACTTTAAACCAAGATAGCTTGAGTCTTGTACCACCGTGGGTGCTAGACAAACATCTGTTGACTTCCCCATAACCCATCTAACGAATGCATTTCATGAAAACATGAGTCACTTAGCCTAGAACTTCATTTAATCCAAGTTAAACCGAAAAGGAACAAAAAGGCCTACAACTTTAAACCAAGATTGCTTGAGTCTTGTACCACCGTGGGTGCTAGACAATCATCTGTTGACTTCCCCATAACCCATCTAACGAATGCATTTCATGAAAACATGAGTCACTTGGCCTAGAACTTCTTTTAATCCAAGATAAACCGAAAAGGAACAAATAGGCTTACAACTTTAAACCAAGATAGCTTGAGTCTTGAACCTCCGTGGGTGCTAGACAATCATCTGTTGACTTCCCCATAACCAATCTAACGAATTTCTTTCATGAAAACATGAGTCACTTGGCCTAGAACTTCATTTAATCCTAGTTAAACCGAAAAGGAACAAAAAGGCCTACAACTTTAAACCAAGATTGCTTGAGTCTTGTACCACCGTGGGTGCTAGACAATCATCTGTTGACTTCCCCATAACCCATCTAACGAATGCATTTCATGAAAACATGAGTCACTTAGCCTAGAACTTCTTTTAATCCAAGTTAAACCGAAAAGGAACAAAAAGGCCTACAACTTTAAACTAAGATAGGTTGAGTCTTGTACCACCGTGGGTGCTAGACAAACATCTGTTGACTTCCCCATAACCCATCTAACGAATGCATTTCATGAAAACTTGAGTCACTTGGCCTAGAACTTCTTTTAATCCAAGATAAACCGAAATGGAACAGATAAACCTACAACTTTTGACCAAGATAGCTTGAGTCTTGAACCTCCGTGGGTGCTAGACAATCATCTGTTGACTTCCCCATAACCCATCTAACGAATTTCTTTCATGAAAACATGAGTCACTTGGCCTAGAACTTCATTTAATCCTAGTTAAACCGAAAAGGAACAAAAAGGCCTACAACTTTAAACCAAGATAGCTTGAGTCTTGTACCACCGTGGGTGCTAGACAATCATCTGTTGACTTCCCCATAACCCATCTAACGAATGCATTTCATGAAAACATGAGTCACTTGGCCTAGAACTTCTTTTAATCCAAGTTAAACCGAAAAGGAACAAAAAGGCCTACAACTTTAAACTAAGATAGCTTGAGTCTTGTACCACCGTGGGTGCTAGACAAACATCTGTTGACTTCCCCATAACCCATCTAACGAATGCATTTCATGAAAACATGAGTCACTTGGCCTAGAACTTCTTTTAATCCAAGATAAACCGAAATGGAACAGATAAACCTACAACTTTTAACCATGATAGCTTGAGTCTTGAACCTCCGTGGGTGCTAGACAATCATCTGTTGACTTCCCCATAACCCATCTAACGAATGCATTTCATGAAAACATGAGTCACTTAGCCTAGAACTTCATTTAATCCAAGTTAAACCGAAAAGGAACAAAAAGGCCTACAACTTTAAACCAAGATAGCTTGAGTCTTGTACCACCGTGGGTGCTAGACAAACATCTGTTGACTTCCCCATAACCCATCTAACGAATGCATTTCATGAAAACATGAGTCACTTGGCCTAGAACTTCTTTTAATCCAAGATAAACCGAAAAGGAACAAATAGGCTTACAACTTTAAACCAAGATAGCTTTAGTCTTGATCCTCCGTGGGTGCTAGACAATCATCTGTTGACTTCCCCATAACCCATCTAACGAATGCATTTCATGAAAACTTGAGTCACTTGGCCTAGAACTTCTTTTAATCCAAGATAAACCGAAATGGAAGAGATAAACCTACAACTTTTGACCATGATAGCTTGAGTCTTGAACCTCCGTGGGTGCTAGACAATCATCTGTTGACTTCCCCATAACCCATCTAACGAATGCATTTCATGAAAACATGAGTCACTTAGCCTAGAACTTCATTTAATCCAAGTTAAACCGAAAAGGAACAAAAAGGCCTACAACTTTAAACCAAGATAGCTTGAGTCTTGTACCACCGTGGGTGCTAGAAAAACATCTCGTTGACTTCCCCATAACCCATCTAACGAATGCATTTCATGAAAACATGAGTCACTTGGCCTAGAACTTCTTTTAATCCAAGATAAACCGAAATGGAACAGATAAACCTACAACTTTTGACCAAGATAGCTTGAGTCTTGAACCTCCGTGGGTGCTAGACAATCATCTGTTGACTTCCCCATAACCCATCTAACGAATTTCTTTCATGAAAACATGAGTCACTTGGCCTAGAACTTCATTTAATCCTAGTTAAACCGAAAAGGAACAAAAAGGCCTACAACTTTAAACCAAGATTGCTTGAGTCTTGTACCACCGTGGGTGCTAGACAATCATCTGTTGACTTCCCCATAACCCATCTAACGAATGCATTCCATGAAAACATGAGTCACTTAGCCTAGAACTTCTTTTAATCCAAGTTAAACCGTAAAGGTACAAAATAGGCCTACAACTTTAAACCAAGATATCTTGAGTCTTGTTCCACCGTGGGTGCTAGACAAACATCTGTTGACTTCCCCATAACCCATCTAACGAATGCATTTCATGAAAACTTGAGTCACTTGGCCTAGAACTTCTTTTAATCCAAGATAAACCGAAATGGAACAGATAAACCTACAACTTTTAACCATGATAGCTTGAGTCTTGAACCTCCGTGGGTGCTAGACAATCATCTCGTTGACTTCCCCATAACCCATCTAACGAATGCATTTCATGAAAACATGAGTCACTTAGCCTAGAACTTCATTTAATCCAAGTTAAACCGAAAAGGAACAAAAAGGCCTACAACTTTAAACCAAGATAGCTTGAGTCTTGTACCACCGTGGGTGCTAGACAATCATCTGTTGACTTCCCCATAACCCATCTAACGAATGCATTTCATGAAAACATGAGTCACTTGGCCTAGAACTTCTTTTAATCCAAGATAAACCGAAAAGGAACAAATAGGCTTACAACTTTAAACCAAGATAGCTTGAGTCTTGATCCTCCGTGGGTGCTAGACAATCATCTGTTGACTTCCCCATAACCCATGTAACGAATGCATTTCATGAAAACTTGAGTCACTTGGCCTAGAACTTCTTTTAATCCAAGATAAACCGAAATGGAACAGATAAACCTACAACTTTTGACCATGATAGCTTGAGTCTTGAACCTCCGTGGGTGCTAGACAATCATCTCATTGACTTCCCCATAACCCATCTAACGAATGCATTTCATGAAAACATGAGTCACTTAGCCTAGAACTTCATTTAATCCAAGTTAAACCGAAAAGGAACAAAAAGGCCTACAACTTTAAACCAAGATAGCTTGAGTCTTGTACCACCGTGGGTGCTAGACAAACATCTGTTGACTTCCCCATAACCCATCTAACGAATGCATTTCATGAAAACATGAGTCACTTGGCCTAGAACTTCTTTTAATCCAAGATAAACCGAAATGGAACAGATAAACCTACAACTTTTGACCAAGATAGCTTGAGTCTTGAACCTCCGTGGGTGCTAGACAATCATCTGTTGACTTCCCCATAACCCATCTAACGAATGCATTTCATGAAAACATGAGTCACTTGGCCTAGAACTTCATTTAATCCAAGTTAAACCGAAAAGGAACAAAAAGGCCTACAACTTTAAACCAAGATAGCTTGAGTCTTGTACCACCGTGGGTGCTAGACAATCATCTGTTGACTTCCCCATAACCCATCTAACGAATGCATTTCATGAAAACATGAGTCACTTGGCCTAGAACTTCTTTTAATCCAAGTTAAACCGAAAAGGAACAAAAAGGCCTACAACTTTAAACTAAGATAGCTTGAGTCTTGTACCACCGTGGGTGCTAGACAAACATCTGTTGACTTCCCCATAACCCATGTAACGAATGCATTTCATGAAAACTTGAGTCACTTGGCCTAGAACTTCTTTTAATCCAAGATAAACCGAAATGGAACAGATAAACCTACAACTTTTAACCATGATAGCTTGAGTCTTGAACCTCCGTGGGTGCTAGACAATCATCATTGACTTCCCCATAACCCATCTAACGAATGCATTTCATGAAAACATGAGTCACTTAGCCTAGAACTTCATTTAATCCAAGTTAAACCGAAACGGAACAAAAAGGCCTACAACTTTAAACCAAGATAGCTTGAGTCTTGTACCACCGTGGGAGCTAGACAATCATCTCGTTGACTTCCCCATAACCCATCTAACGAATGCATTTCATGAAAACATGAGTCACTTGGCCTAGAACTTCTTTTAATCCAAGATAAACCGAAAAGGAACAAATAGGCTTACAACTTTAAACCAAGATAGCTTGAGTCTTGATCCTCCGTGGGTGCTAGACAATCATCTGTTGACTTCCCATAACCCATCTAACGAATGCATTTCATGAAAACTTGAGTCACTTGGCCTAGAACTTCTTTTAATCCAAGATAAACCGAAATGGAACAAATAAACCTACAACTTTTGACCAAGATAGCTTGAGTCTTGAACCTCCGTGGGTGCTAGACAATCATCTGTTGACTTCCCCATAACCCATCTAACGAATGCATTTCATGAAAACATGAGTCACTTAGCCTAGAACTTCATTTAATCCAAGTTAAACCGAAAAGGAACAAAAAGGCCTACAACTTTAAACCAAGATAGCTTGAGTCTTGTACCACCGTGGGTGCTAGACAAACATCTGTTGACTTCCCCATAACCCATCTAACGAATGCATTTCATGAAAACATGAGTCACTTGGCCTAGAACTTCATTTAATCCAAGATAAACCGAAATGGAACAGATAAACCTACAACTTTTAACAATGATAGCTTGAGTCTTGAACCTCCGTGGGTGCTAGACAATCATCTGTTGACTTCCCCATAACCCATCTAACGAATGCATTTCATGAAAACATGAGTCACTTGGCCTAGAACTTCTTTTAATCCAAGATAAACCGAAAAGGAACAAATACGCCTACAACTTTAAGCCAAGATAGCTTGAGTCTTGAACCTCCGTGGGTGCTAGACAATCATCTGTTGACTTCCCCATAACCCATCTAACGAATGCATTTCATGAAAACATGAGTCACTTGGCCTAGAACTTCATTTAATCCAAGATAAACCGAAATGGAACAGATAAACCTACAACTTTTAACAATGATAGCTTGAGTCTTGAACCTCCGTGGGTGCTAGACAATCATCTGTTGACTTCCCCATAACCCATCTAACGAATGCATTTCATGAAAACATGAGTCACTTAGCCTAGAACTTCATTTAATCCAAGTTAAACCGAAAAGCAACAAAAAGGCCTACAACTTTAAACCAAGATAGCTTGAGTCTTGTACCACCGTGGGTGCTAGACAAACATCTGTTGACTTCCCCATAACCCATGTAACGAATGCATTTCATGAAAACTTGTGACACTTGGCCTAGAACTTCTTTTAATCCAAGATAAACCGAAATGGAACAGATAAACCTACAACTTTTGACCAAGATAGCTTGAGTCTTGAACCTCCGTGGGTGCTAGACAATCATCTGTTGACTTCCTCATAACCCATCTAACTAATTCTTTTCATGAAAACATGAGTCACTTGGCCTAGAACTTCATTTAATCCAAGATAAACCTAAAAGGAACAAATAGGCTTACAACTTTAAACCAAGATAGCTTGAGTCTTGATCCTCCGTGGGTGCTAGACAATCATCTGTTGACTTCCCCATAACCCATCTAACGAATGCATTTCATGAAAACATGAGTCACTTGGCCTAGAACTTCTTTTAATCCAAGATAAACCGAAATGGAACAGATAAACCTACAACTTTTAACCATGATAGCTTGAGTCTTGAACCTCCATGGGTGCAAGACAATCATCTGTTGACTTCCCCATAACCCATCTAACGAATGCATTTCATGAAAACATGAGTCACTTAGCCTAGAACTTCATTTAATCCAAGTTAAACCGAAAAGGAACAAAAAGGCCTACAACTTTAAACCAAGATAGCTTGAGTCTTGTACCACCGTGGGTGCTAGACAATCATCTGTTGACTTCCCCATAACCCATCTAACGAATGCATTTCATGAAAACATGAGTCACTTGGCCTAGAACTTCTTTTAATCCAAGATAAACCGAAATGGAACAGATAAACCTACAACTTTTAACCATGATAGCTTGAGTCTTGAACCTCCATGGGTGCAAGACAATCATCTGTTGACTTCCCCATAACCCATCTAACGAATGCATTTCATGAAAACATGAGTCACTTAGCCTAGAACTTCATTTAATCCAAGTTAAACCGAAAAGGAACAAAAAGGCCTACAACTTTAAACCAAGATTGCTTGAGTCTTGTACCACCGTGGGTGCTAGACAATCATCTGTTGACTTCCCCATAACCCATCTAACGAATGCATTTCATGAAAACATGAGTCACTTGGCCTAGAACTTCTTTTAATCCAAGATAAACCGAAAAGGAACAAATAGGCTTACAACTTTAAACCAAGATAGCTTGAGTCTTGATCCTCCGTGGGTGCTAGACAATCATCTGTTGACTTCCCCATAACCCATCTAACGAATGCATTTCATGAAAACATGAGTCACTTGGCCTAGAACTTCTTTTAATCCAAGATAAACCTAAAAGGAACAAATAGGCTTACAACTTTAAACTAAGATAGCTTGAGTCTTGATCCTCCGTGGGTGCTAGACAATCATCTGTTGACTTCCCCATAACCCATGTAACGAATGCATTTCATGAAAACTTGAGTCACTTGGCCTAGAACTTCTTTTAATCCAAGATAAACCGAAATGGAACAAATAAACCTACAACTTTTGACCAAGATAGCTTGAGTCTTGAACCTCCGTGGGTGCTAGACAATCATCTGTTGACTTCCCCATAACCCATCTAACGAATGCATTTCATGAAAACATGAGTCACTTAGCCTAGAACTTCATTTAATCCAAGTTAAACCGAAAAGGAACAAAAAGGCCTACAACTTTAAACTAAGATAGGTTGAGTCTTGTACCACCGTGGGTGCTAGACAAACATCTGTTGACTTCCCCATAACCCATCTAACGAATGCATTTCATGAAAACATGAGTCACTTGGCCTAGAACTTCTTTTAATCCAAGATAAACCGAAATGGAACAGATAAACCTACAACTTTTGACCAAGATAGCTTGAGTCTTGAACCTCCGTGGGTGCTAGACAATCATCTGTTCACTTCCCCATAACCAATCTAACGAATTTCTTTCATGAAAACATGAGTCACTTGGCCTAGAACTTCATTTAATCCTAGTTAAACCGAAAAGGAACAAAAAGGCCTACAACTTTAAACCAAGATTGCTTGAGTCTTGTACCACCGTGGGTGCTAGACAATCATCTGTTGAATTCCCCATAACCCATCTCACGAATGCATTTCCTGAAAACATGAGTCACTTAGCCTAGAACTTCTTTTAATCCAAGTTAAACCGAAAAGGAACAAAAAGGCCTACAACTTTAAACTAAGATAGGTTGAGTCTTGTACCACCGTGGGTGCTAGACAAACATCTGTTGACTTCCCCATAACCCATCTAACGAATGCATTTCATGAAAACTTGAGTCACTTGGCCTAGAACTTCTTTTAATCCAAGATAAACCGAAATGGAACAGATAAACCTACAACTTTTAACCATGATAGCTTGAGTCTTGAACCTCCGTGGGTGCTAGACAATCATCTGTTGACTTCCCCATAACCCATCTAACGAATGCATTTCATGAAAACATGAGTCACTTAGCCTAGAACTTCATTTAATCCAAGTTAAACCGAAAAGGAACAAAAAGGCCTACAACTTTAAACCAAGATAGCTTGAGTCTTGTACCACCGTGGGTGCTAGACAATCATCTGTTGACTTCCCCATAACCCATCTAACGAATGCATTTCATGAAAACATGAGTCACTTGGCCTAGAACTTCTTTTAATCCAAGATAAACCGAAAAGGAACAAATAGGCTTACAACTTTAAACCAAGATAGCTTGAGTCTTGATCCTCCGTGGGTGCTAGACAATCATCTGTTGACTTCCCCATAACCCATGTAACGAATGCATTTCATGAAAACTTGAGTCACTTGGCCTAGAACTTCTTTTAATCCAAGATAAACCGAAATGGAACAGATAAACCTACAACTTTTGACCAAGATAGCTTGAGTCTTGAACCTCCGTGGGTGCTAGACAATCATCTGTTGACTTCCCCATAACCCATCTAACGAATGCATTTCATGAAAACATGAGTCACTTAGCCTAGAACTTCATTTAATCCAAGTTAAACCGAAAAGGAACAAAAAGGCCTACAACTTTAAACTAAGATAGGTTGAGTCTTGTACCACCGTGGGTGCTAGACAAACATCTGTTGACTTCCCCATAACCCATCTAACGAATGCATTTCATGAAAACATGAGTCACTTGGCCTAGAACTTCATTTAATCCAAGATAAACCGAAATGGAACAGATAAACCTACAACTTTTAACAATGATAGCTTGAGTCTTGAACCTCCGTGGGTGCTAGACAATCATCTGTTGACTTCCCCATAACCCATCTAACGAATGCATTTCATGAAAACATGAGTCACTTGGCCTAGAACTTCTTTTAATCCAAGATAAACCGAAAAGGAACAAATACGCCTACAACTTTAAGCCAAGATAGCTTGAGTCTTGAACCTCCGTGGGTGCTAGACAATCATCAGTTGACTTCCCCATAACCCATCTAACGAATGCATTTCATGAAAACATGAGTCACTTGGCCTAGAACTTCATTTAATCCAAGATAAACCGAAATGGAACAGATAAACCTACAACTTTTAACAATGATAGCTTGAGTCTTGAACCTCCGTGGGTGCTAGACAATCATCTGTTGACTTCCACATAACCCATCTAACGAATGCATTTCATGAAAATATGAGTCACTTAGCCTAGAACTTCATTTAATCCAAGTTAAACCGAAAAGCAACAAAAAGGCCTACAACTTTAAACCAAGATAGCTTGAGTCTTGTACCACCGTGGGTGCTAGACAAACATCTGTTGACTTCCCCATAACCCATGTAACGAATGCATTTCATGAAAACTTGTGACACTTGGCCTAGAACTTCTTTTAATCCAAGATAAACCGAAATGGAACAGATAAACCTACAACTTTTGACCAAGATAGCTTGAGTCTTGAACCTCCGTGGGTGCTAGACAATCATCTGTTGACTTCCTCATAACCCATCTAACGAATTTCTTTCATGAAAACATGAGTCACTTGGCCTAGAACTTCATTTAATCCAAGATAAACCTAAAAGGAACAAATAGGCTTACAACTTTAAACTAAGATAGCTTGAGTCTTGATCCTCCGTGGGTGCTAGACAATCATCTGTTGACTTCCCCATAACCCATCTAACGAATGCATTTCATGAAAACATGAGTCACTTGGCCTAGAACTTCTTTTAATCCAAGATAAACCGAAATGGAACAGATAAACCTACAACTTTTAACCATGATAGCTTGAGTCTTGAACCTCCATGGGTGCAAGACAATCATCTGTTGACTTCCCCATAACCCATCTAACGAATGCATTTCATGAAAACATGAGTCACTTAGCCTAGAACTTCATTTAATCCAAGTTAAACCGAAAAGGAACAAAAAGGCCTACAACTTTAAACCAAGATTGCTTGAGTCTTGTACCACCGTGGGTGCTAGACAATCATCTGTTGACTTCCCCATAACCCATCTAACGAATGCATTTCATGAAAACATGAGTCACTTGGCCTAGAACTTCTTTTAATCCAAGATAAACCGAAATGGAACAGATAAACCTACAACTTTTAACCATGATAGCTTGAGTCTTGAACCTCCATGGGTGCAAGACAATCATCTGTTGACTTCCCCATAACCCATCTAACGAATGCATTTCATGAAAACATGAGTCACTTAGCCTAGAACTTCATTTAATCCAAGTTAAACCGAAAAGGAACAAAAAGGCCTACAACTTTAAACCAAGATTGCTTGAGTCTTGTACCACCGTGGGTGCTAGACAATCATCTGTTGACTTCCCCATAACCCATCTAACGAATGCATTTCATGAAAACATGAGTCACTTGGCCTAGAACTTCTTTTAATCCAAGATAAACCGAAAAGGAACAAATAGGCTTACAACTTTAAACCAAGATAGCTTGAGTCTTGATCCTCCGTGGGTGCTAGACAATCATCTGTTGACTTCCCCATAACCCATGTAACGAATGCATTTCATGAAAACTTGAGTCACTTGGCCTAGAACTTCTTTTAATCCAAGATAAACCAAAATGGAACAAATAAACCTACAACTTTTGACCAAGATAGCTTGAGTCTTGAACCTCCGTGGGTGCTAGACAATCATCTGTGACTTCCCCATAACCCATCTAACGAATGCATTTCATGAAAACATGAGTCACTTGGCCTAGAACTTCTTTTAATCCAAGATAAACCGAAAAGGAACAAATAGGCCTACAACTTTAAGCCAAGATAGCTTGAGTCTTGAACCTCCGTGGGTGCTAGACAATCATCTGTGACTTCCCCATAACCCATCTAACGAATGCATTTCATGAAAACATGAGTCACTTGGCCTAGAACTTCATTTAATCCAAGATAAACCGAAATGGAACAGATAAACCTACAACTTTTGACCAAGATAGCTTGAGTCTTGAACCTCCGTGGGTGCTAGACAATCATCTGTTGACTTCCCCATAACCCATCTAACGAATGCATTTCATGAAAACATGAGTCACTTAGCCTAGAACTTCATTTAATCCAAGTTAAACCGAAAAGGAACAAAAAGGCCTACAACTTTAAACTAAGATAGGTTGAGTCTTGTACCACCGTGGGTGCTAGACAAACATCTGTTGACTTCCCCATAACCCATCTAACGAATGCATTTCATGAAAACATGAGTCACTTGGCCTAGAACTTCATTTAATCCAAGATAAACCGAAATGGAACAGATAAACCTACAACTTTTAACAATGATAGCTTGAGTCTTGAACCTCCGTGGGTGCTAGACAATCATCTGTTGACTTCCCCATAACCCATCTAACGAATGCATTTCATGAAAACATGAGTCACTTGGCCTAGAACTTCTTTTAATCCAAGATAAACCGAAAAGGAACAAATACGCCTACAACTTTAAGCCAAGATAGCTTGAGTCTTGAACCTCCGTGGGTGCTAGACAATCATCTGTTGACTTCCCCATAACCCATCTAACGAATGCATTTCATGAAAACATGAGTCACTTGGCCTAGAACTTCATTTAATCCAAGATAAACCGAAATGGAACAGATAAACCTACAACTTTTAACAATGATAGCTTGAGTCTTGAACCTCCGTGGGTGCTAGACAATCATCTGTTGACTTCCCCATAACCCATCTAACGAATGCATTTCATGAAAACATGAGTCACTTAGCCTAGAACTTCATTTAATCCAAGTTAAACCGAAAAGCAACAAAAAGGCCTGCAACTTTAAACCAAGATAGCTTGAGTCTTGTACCACCGTGGGTGCTAGACAAACATCTGTTGACTTCCCCATAACCCATGTAACGAATGCATTTCATGAAAACTTGTGTCACTTGGCCTAGAACTTCTTTTAATCCAAGATAAACCGAAATGGAACAGATAAACCTACAACTTTTGACCAAGATAGCTTGAGTCTTGAACCTCCGTGGGTGCTAGACAATCATCTGTTGACTTCCTCATAACCCATCTAACGAATTTCTTTCATGAAAACATGAGTCACTTGGCCTAGAACTTCATTTAATCCAAGATAAACCTAAAAGGAACAAATAGGCTTACAACTTTAAACTAAGATAGCTTGAGTCTTGATCCTCCGTGGGTGCTAGACAATCATCTGTTGACTTCCCCATAACCCATCTAACGAATGCATTTCATGAAAACATGAGTCACTTGGCCTAGAACTTCTTTTAATCCAAGATAAACCGAAATGGAACAGATAAACCTACAACTTTTAACCATGATAGCTTGAGTCTTGAACCTCCATGGGTGCAAGACAATCATCTGTTGACTTCCCCATAACCCATCTAACGAATGCATTTCATGAAAACATGAGTCACTTGGCCTAGAACTTCATTTAATCCAAGTTAAACCGAAAAGGAACAAAAAGGCCTACAACTTTAAACTAAGATAGGTTGAGTCTTGTACCACCGTGGGTGCTAGACAAACATCTGTTGACTTCCCCATAACCCATCTAACGAATGCATTTCATGAAAACATGAGTCACTTGGCCTAGAACTTCATTTAATCCAAGATAAACCGAAATGGAACAGATAAACCTACAACTTTTAACAATGATAGCTTGAGTCTTGAACCTCCGTGGGTGCTAGACAATCATCTGTTGACTTCCCCATAACCCATCTAACGAATGCATTTCATGAAAACATGAGTCACTTGGCCTAGAACTTCTTTTAATCCAAGATAAACCGAAAAGGAACAAATACGCCTACAACTTTAAGCCAAGATAGCTTGAGTCTTGAACCTCCGTGGGTGCTAGACAATCATCTGTTGACTTCCCCATAACCCATCTAACGAATGCATTTCATGAAAACATGAGTCACTTGGTGATCAATCAATTTGAGACACTTATGTTAGCTTTGTATTAGGCATTATTAGATGTTTATTGTGCCCAATATTAGTACTTTAGATGAGTTTAATGTTGTTGGGCTTCATTGGGCTTTAATGCAAATATTAAATAATTTTCGGATTTTGATGCATTTTGACCTTTCTTCCTTGGTTAGGTCATAACTTGGGACTTGGTGATCCAATTGAGGTGATCTTGGTGTCTTTGGAAAGCTAAGACAATGCTCTACAAGTTTCATGAAGAACTCAAGAGCTGGATCGGAATGCTAAGGGTCCAAAATATCCCTGCAATGCAGAGTGGGTTTGCTGTCACGGAACCATCTGGGCAGTATGTACATATTGGACTATATAGTAGGTTATAGGCCTCCTCTTGGGCTGAAACTTGGTCACTTGAAAGATAAGACCCATATCTCCAACTTCAATGAAGACCATTTTGTCAATAGATGTCGTTTTAAGCATGCTTCAGAAGCTACAACTTGGTCTGAATTTGGAAACACGTTCTTCCAACCTAACTTGAGGTAGGTGAAGTGTTTTTGGCATTTCTGGAGTTCTAAAAGTCCAAATGACATGATTCAAATTGGAGATTTTCAAGGAGACAACTGGCTACAACTTTGATGAAGACATCCAAGCCAAAATGCACCGTCTAGGTGATGAATTTGAAGCCAGAAGTCGGATAAGAGTTGTTGACTAAAAGCCACCAACCATACACCAACCCACCTACCATGCACCAACCCACCAACCATGCATCAAGCTTCCATTTTTGACAATTTTCAGATTCTTATAGCTTGTATTCAGATTATGTACATGTACAAATTGGCTTCTAGGATTAGTATAAATAGACCCAACCTCTTTGTATTAGGAGGATTCAATTTTGAAGTAAGTTAGAATTCAATTTTGTAGTAAGTTTGAGTATTTGTTAGTTTTCTTTCTCTTCTTCTCCCTTCTCTTTAGAATTTCATTTTTGTTCTTTATTTTCTGAGTTCTTCCTTCCCATCCATGGAAGGCTAGGCTCTCATAATCAATCCAAGGGATTAGCCATCTTGATGTTTAATTTGGAGATCTTGTTTTACTTGTTCATATTGCTTAATTGTTATTCAAGTTTCTCTTCTTCCTCTTTTAATTTTGATCTAGATTGAATTGCTTAATTTGATTTGGATGTTTATGTGGTAATAGCTTTATTATCATGTATTCAAGAGGATCACATAGAGTAAACAATTTATTAAAGCTTTTTGATGGATTGTTTAGCTTGGTTAAATTCTTGATCTTAAGTTAATCTATGTTTGGATGGTGCTTACTTTATCTAACCTTGGTTAATTAAATCCTAGATGCTTATCTAGTAGAGGATTCTTGGATTATGTTGAGGCTTCTTGATGTGATCTAAGGCCAAGAACATGGTTAGCGATTAAGTGAATTCCTTGTGATCAATGATGGATTAAACTCAAGATCGGTAAATTTCCTTGGATTGGTTGTTACTTTAGATTTGTTTTCAACTTTAAGTCTTGTTCTTTTATCAATATTGTTAATCAACAACAAAACCCCCCATTTTAATTATCTTGATTTGATTAAATATTTGTTCTTTTTGGATCCTTGAGAGACGATTCGGTTCATGCTCTATACTACAAATTATTTTGCGAACCGGTAAATTATTACTATTTGACGAGGTCTCGACAACCTCTTGTCACTTGGCCTAGAACTTCATTTAATCCAAGATAAACCGAAATGGAACAGATAAACCTACAACTTTTAACAATGATAGCTTGAGTCTTGAACCTCCGTGGGTGCTAGACAATCATCTGTTGACTTCCCCATAACCCATCTAACGAATGCATTTCATGAAAACATGAGTCACTTAGCCTAGAACTTCATTTAATCCAAGTTAAACCGAAAAGCAACAAAAAGGCCTACAACTTTAAACCAAGATAGCTTGAGTCTTGTACCACCGTGGGTGCTAGACAAACATCTGTTGACTTCCCCATAACCCATGTAACGAATGCATTTCATGAAAACTTGAGTCACTTGGCCTAGAACTTCTTTTAATCCAAGATAAACCGAAATGGAACAGATAAACCTACAACTTTTGACCAAGATAGCTTGAGTCTTGAACCTCCGTGGGTGCTAGACAATCATCTGTTGACTTCCCCATAACCCATCTAACGAATGCATTTCATGAAAACATGAGTCACTTGGCCTAGAACTTCATTTAATCCAAGATAAACCTAAAAGGAACAAATAGGCTTACAACTTTAAACTAAGATAGCTTGAGTCTTGATCCTCCGTGGGTGCTAGACAATCATCTGTTGACTTCCCCATAACCCATCTAACGAATGCATTTCATGAAAACATGAGTCACTTGGCCTAGAACTTCTTTTAATCCAAGATAAACCGAAATGGAACAGATAAACCTACAACTTTTAACCATGATAGCTTGAGTCTTGAACCTCCATGGGTGCTAGACAATCATCTGTTGACTTCCCCATAACCCATCTAACGAATGCATTTCATGAAAACATGAGTCACTTGGCCTAGAACTTCATTTAATCCAAGTTAAACCGAAAAGGAACAAAAAGGCCTACAACTTTAAACCAAGATTGCTTGAGTCTTGTACCACCGTGGGTGCTAGACAATCATCTGTTGACTTCCCCATAACCCATCTAACGAATGCATTTCATGAAAACATGAGTCACTTGGCCTAGAACTTCTTTTAATCCAAGATAAACCGAAAAGGAACAAATAGGCTTACAACTTTAAACCAAGATAGCTTGAGTCTTGATCCTCCGTGGGTGCTAGACAATCATCTGTTGACTTCCCCATAACCCATGTAACGAATGCATTTCATGAAAACTTGAGTCACTTGGCCTAGAACTTCTTTTAATCCAAGATAAACCGAAATGGAACAAATAAACCTACAACTTTTGACCAAGATAGCTTGAGTCTTGAACCTCCGTGGGTGCTAGACAATCATCTGTTGACTTCCCCATAACCCATCTAACGAATGCATTTCATGAAAACATGAGTCACTTGGCCTAGAACTTCTTTTAATCCAAGATAAACCGAAAAGGAACAAATACGCCTACAACTTTAAGCCAAGATAGCTTGAGTCTTGAACCTCCGTGGGTGCTAGACAATCATCTGTTGACTTCCCCATAACCCATCTAACGAATGCATTTCATGAAAACATGAGTCACTTGGCCTAGAACTTCATTTAATCCAAGATAAACCGAAATGGAACAGATAAACCTACAACTTTTGACCAAGATAGCTTGAGTCTTGAACCTCCGTGGGTGCTAGACAATCATCTGTTGACTTCCCCATAACCCATCTAACGAATGCATTTCATGAAAACATGAGTCACTTGGCCTAGAACTTCATTTAATCCTAGTTAAACCGAAAAGGAACAAAAAGGCCTACAACTTTAAACCAAGATAGCTTGAGTCTTGTACCACCGTGGGTGCTAGACAAACCTCTGTTGACTTCCCCATAACCCATCTAACGAATGCATTTCATGAAAACATGAGTCACTTAGCCTAGAACTTCATTTAATCCAAGTTAAACCGAAAAGCAACAAAAAGGCCTGCAACTTTAAACCAAGATAGCTTGAGTCTTGTACCACCGTGGGTGCTAGACAAACATCTGTTGACTTCCCCATAACCCATGTAACGAATGCATTTCATGAAAACTTGTGTCACTTGGCCTAGAACTTCTTTTAATCCAAGATAAACCGAAATGGAACAGATAAACCTACAACTTTTGACCAAGATAGCTTGAGTCTTGAACCTCCGTGGGTGCTAGACAATCATCTGTTGACTTCCCCATAACCCATCTAACGAATGCATTTCATGAAAACATGAGTCACTTGGCCTAGAACTTCTTTTAATCCAAGATAAACCTAAAAGGAACAAATAGGCTTACAACTTTAAACTAAGATAGCTTGAGTCTTGATCCTCCGTGGGTGCTAGACAATCATCTGTTGACTTCCCCATAACCCATCTAACGAATGCATTTCATGAAAACATGAGTCACTTGGCCTAGAACTTCTTTTAATCCAAGATAAACCGAAATGGAACAGATAAACCTACAACTTTTAACCATGATAGCTTGAGTCTTGAACCTCCATGGGTGCAAGACAATCATCTGTTGACTTCCCCATAACCCATCTAACGAATGCATTTCATGAAAACATGAGTCACTTGGCCTAGAACTTCATTTAATCCAAGTTAAACCGAAAAGGAACAAAAAGGCCTACAACTTTAAACCAAGATTGCTTGAGTCTTGAACCTCCGTGGGTGCTAGACAATCATCTGTTGACTTCCTCATAACCCATCTAACGAATGCATTTCATGAAAACATGAGTCACTTGGCCTAGAACTTCATTTAATCCAAGATAAACCTAAAAGGAACAAATAGGCTTACAACTTTAAACTAAGATAGCTTGAGTCTTGATCCTCCGTGGGTGCTAGACAATCATCTGTTGACTTCCCCATAACCCATCTAACGAATGCATTTCATGAAAACATGAGTCACTTGGCCTAGAACTTCTTTTAATCCAAGATAAACCGAAAAGGAACAAATACGCCTACAACTTTAAGCCAAGATAGCTTGAGTCTTGAACCTCCGTGGGTGCTAGACAATCATCTGTTGACTTCCCCATAACCCATCTAACGAATGCATTTCATGAAAACATGAGTCACTTGGCCTAGAACTTCATTTAATCCAAGATAAACCGAAATGGAACAGATAAACCTACAACTTTTGACCAAGATAGCTTGAGTCTTGAACCTCCGTGGGTGCTAGACAATCATCTGTTGACTTCCCCATAACCCATCTAACGAATGCATTTCATGAAAACATGAGTCACTTGGCCTAGAACTTCATTTAATCCAAGATAAACCGAAATGGAACAGATAAACCTACAACTTTTAACAATGATAGCTTGAGTCTTGAACCTCCGTGGGTGCTAGACAATCATCTGTTGACTTCCCCATAACCCATCTAACGAATGCATTTCATGAAAACATGAGTCACTTGGCCTAGAACTTCTTTTAATCCAAGATAAACCGAAAAGGAACAAATACGCCTACAACTTTAAGCCAAGATAGCTTGAGTCTTGAACCTCCGTGGGTGCTAGACAATCATCTGTTGACTTCCCCATAACCCATCTAACGAATGCATTTCATGAAAATATGAGTCACTTGGCCTAGAACTTCATTTAATCCAAGATAAACCGAAATGGAACAGATAAACCTACAACTTTTAACAATGATAGCTTGAGTCTTGAACCTCCGTGGGTGCTAGACAATCATCTGTTGACTTCCCCATAACCCATCTAACGAATGCATTTCATGAAAACATGAGTCACTTAGCCTAGAACTTCATTTAATCCAAGTTAAACCGAAAAGCAACAAAAAGGCCTACAACTTTAAACCAAGATAGCTTGAGTCTTGTACCACCGTGGGTGCTAGACAAACATCTGTTGACTTCCCCATAACCCATGTAACGAATGCATTTCATGAAAACTTGAGTCACTTGGCCTAGAACTTCTTTTAATCCAAGATAAACCGAAATGGAACAGATAAACCTACAACTTTTGACCAAGATAGCTTGAGTCTTGAACCTCCGTGGGTGCTAGACAATCATCTGTTGACTTCCCTATAACCCATCTAACGAATGCATTTCATGAAAACATGAGTCACTTGGCCTAGAACTTCTTTTAATCCAAGATAAACCGAAAAGGAACAAATACGCCTACAACTTTAAGCCAAGATAGCTTGAGTCTTGAACCTCCGTGGGTGCTAGACAATCATCTGTTGACTTCCCCATAACCCATCTAACGAATGCATTTCATGAAAACATGAGTCACTTGGCCTAGAACTTCATTTAATCCAAGATAAACCGAAATGGAACAGATAAACCTACAACTTTTGACCAAGATAGCTTGAGTCTTGAACCTCCGTGGGTGCTAGACAATCATCATTGACTTCCCCATAACCCATCTAACGAATGCATTTCATGAAAACATGAGTCACTTAGCCTAGAACTTCATTTAATCCAAGTTAAACCGAAAAGGAACAAAAAGGCCTACAACTTTAAACTAAGATAGGTTGAGTCTTGTACCACCGTGGGTGCTAGACAATCATCTGTTGACTTCCCCATAACCCATCTAACGAATGCATTTCATGAAAACATGAGTCACTTGGCCTAGAACTTCATTTAATCCAAGATAAACCGAAATGGAACAGATAAACCTACAACTTTTAACAATGATAGCTTGAGTCTTGAACCTCCGTGGGTGCTAGACAATCATCTGTTGACTTCCCCATAACCCATCTAACGAATGCATTTCATGAAAACATGAGTCACTTGGCCTAGAACTTCTTTTAATCCAAGATAAACCGAAAAGGAACAAATACGCCTACAACTTTAAGCCAAGATAGCTTGAGTCTTGAACCTCCGTGGGTGCTAGACAATCATCTGTTGACTTCCCCATAACCCATCTAACGAATGCATTTCATGAAAACATGAGTCACTTGGCCTAGAACTTCATTTAATCCAAGATAAACCGAAATGGAACAGATAAACCTACAACTTTTAACAATGATAGCTTGAGTCTTGAACCTCCGTGGGTGCTAGACAATCATCTGTTGACTTCCCCATAACCCATCTAACGAATGCATTTCATGAAAACATGAGTCACTTAGCCTAGAACTTCATTTAATCCAAGTTAAACCGAAAAGCAACAAAAAGGCCTACAACTTTAAACCAAGATAGCTTGAGTCTTGTACCACCGTGGGTGCTAGACAAACATCTGTTGACTTCCCCATAACCCATGTAACGAATGCATTTCATGAAAACTTGAGTCACTTGGCCTAGAACTTCTTTTAATCCAAGATAAACCGAAATGGAACAGATAAACCTACAACTTTTGACCAAGATAGCTTGAGTCTTGAACCTCCGTGGGTGCTAGACAATCATCTGTTGACTTCCCCATAACCCATCTAACGAATGCATTTCATGAAAACATGAGTCACTTGGCCTAGAACTTCTTTTAATCCAAGATAAACCTAAAACGAACAAATAGGCTTACAACTTTAAACTAAGATAGCTTGAGTCTTGATCCTCCGTTGGTGCTAGACAATCATCTGTTGACTTCCCCATAACCCATCTAACGAATGCATTTCATGAAAACATGAGTCACTTGGCCTAGAACTTCTTTTAATCCAAGATAAACCGAAATGGAACAGATAAACCTACAACTTTTAACCATGATAGCTTGAGTCTTGAACATCCATGGGTGCAAGACAATCATCTGTTGACTTCCCCATAACCCATCTAACGAATGCATTTCATGAAAACATGAGTCACTTGGCCTAGAACTTCATTTAATCCAAGTTATACCGAAAAGGAACAAATAGGCCTACAACTTTAAACCAAGATAGCTTGAGTATTGTACCACCATGGGAGCTAGACAATCATCTGTTGACTTCCCCATAACCCATCTAACGAATGCATTTCATGAAAACATGAGTCACTTGGCCTAGAACTTCTTTTAATCCAAGATAAACCGAAATGGAACAGATAAACCTACAACTTTTAACCATGATAGCTTGAGTCTTGAACCTCCGTGGGTGCTAGACAATCATCTGTTGACTTCCCCATAACCCATCTAACGAATGCATTTCATGAAAACATGAGTCACTTAGCCTAGAACTTCATTTAATCCAAGTTAAACCGAAAAGGAACAAAAAGGCCTACAACTTTAAACCAAGATTGCTTGAGTCTTGTACCACCGTGGGTGCTAGACAATCATCTGATGACTTCCCCATAACCCATCTAACGAATGCATTTCATGAAAACATGAGTCACTTGGCCTAGAACTTCTTTTAATCCAAGATAAACCTAAAAGGAACAAATAGGCTAACAACTTTAAACCAAGATAGCTTGAGTCTTGATCCTCCGTGGGTGCTAGACAATCATCTGTTGACTTCCCCATAACCCATGTAACGAATGCATTTCATGAAAACTTGAGTCACTTGGCCTAGAACTTCTTTTAATCCAAGATAAACCGAAATGGAACAGATAAACCTACAACTTTTGACCAAGATAGCTTGAGTCTTGAACCTCCGTGGGTGCTAGACAATCATCTGTTGACTTCCTCATAACCCATCTAACGAATTTCTTTCATGAAAACATGAGTCACTTGGCCTAGAACTTCATTTAATCCAAGATAAACCTAAAAGGAACAAATAGGCTTACAACTTTAAACTAAGATAGCTTGAGTCTTGATCCTCCGTGGGTGCTAGACAATCATCTGTTGACTTCCCCATAACCCATCTAACGAATGCATTTCATGAAAACATGAGTCACTTGGCCTAGAACTTCTTTTAATCCAAGATAAACCGAAATGGAACAGATAAACCGACAACTTTTAACCATGATAGCTTGAGTCTTGAACCTCCATGGGCGCAAGACAATCATCTGTTGACTTCCCCATAACCCATCTAACGAATGCATTTCATGAAAACATGAGTCACTTGGCCTAGAACTTCTTTTAATCCAAGATAAACCGAAATGGAACAGATAAACCTACAACTTTTGACCAAGATAGCTTGAGTCTTGAACGTCCGTGGGTGCTAGACAATCACCTGTTGACTTCCCCATAACCCATCTAACGAATGCATTTCATGAAAACATGAGTCACTTAGCCTAGAACTTCATTTAATCCAAGTTAAACCGAAAAGGAACAAATAGGCCTACAACTTTAAACCAAGATAGCTTGAGTCTTGTACCACCGTGGGTGCTAGACAATCATCTGTTGACTTCCCCATAACCCATCTAACGAATGCATTTCATGAAAACATGAGTCACTTGGCCTAGAACTTCTTTTAATCCAAGATAAACCTAAATGGAACAAATAAACCTACAACTTTTAACCATGATAGCTTGAGTCTTGAACCTCCGTGGGTGCTAGACAATCATCTGTTGACTTCCCCATAACCCATCTAACGAATGCATTTCATGAAAACATGAGTCACTTGGCCTAGAACTTCATTTAATCCAAGATAAACCGAAATGGAACAGATAAACCTACAACTTTTAACAATGATAGCTTGAGTCTTGAACCTCCGTGGGTGCTAGACAATCATCTGTTGACTTCCCCATAACCCATCTAACGAATGCATTTCATGAAAACATGAGTCACTTGGCCTAGAACATCATTTAATCCAAGTTAAACCGAAAAGGAACAAATAGGCCTACAACTTTAAACCAAGATAGCTTGAGTCTTGTACCACCGTGGGTGCTAGACAAACATCTGTTGACTTCCCCATAACCCATCTAACGAATGCATTTCATGAAAACTTGAGTCACTTGGCCTAGAACTTCTTTTAATCCAAGATAAACCGAAATGGAAGAGATAAACCTACAACTTTTGACCATGATAGCTTGAGTCTTGATCCTCCGTGGGTGCTAGACAATCATCTGTTGACTTCCCCATAACCCATCTAACGAATGCATTTCATGAAAACATGAGTCACTTGGCCTAGAACTTCTTTTAATCCAAGATAAACCTAAAAGGAACAAATAGGCTTACAACTTTAAACTAAGATAGCTTGAGTCTTGATCCTCCGTGGGTGCTAGACAATCATCTGTTGACTTCCCCATAACCCATCTAACGAATGCATTTCATGAAAACATGAGTCACTTGGCCTAGAACTTCTTTTAATCCAAGATAAACCGAAATGGAACAGATAAACCTACAACTTTTAACCATGATAGCTTGAGTCTTGAACCTCCATGGGTGCTAGACAATCATCTGTTGACTTCCCCATAACCCATCTAACGAATGCATTTCATGAAAACATGAGTCACTTGGCCTAGAACTTCATTTAATCCAAGTTATACCGAAAAGGAACAAATAGGCCTACAACTTTAAACCAAGATAGCTTGAGTATTGTACCACCATGGGAGCTAGACAATCATCTGTTGACTTCCCCATAACCCATCTAACGAATGCATTTCATGAAAACATGAGTCACTTGGCCTAGAACTTCTTTTAATCCAAGATAAACCGAAATGGAACAGATAAACCTACAACTTTTAACCATGATAGCTTGAGTCTTGAACCTCCGTGGGTGCTAGACAATCATCTGTTGACTTCCCCATAACCCATCTAACGAATGCATTTCATGAAAACATGAGTCACTTAGCCTAGAACTTCATTTAATCCAAGTTAAATCGAAAAGGAACAAAAAGGCCTACAACTTTAAACCAAGATTGCTTGAGTCTTGTACCACCGTGGGTGCTAGACAATCATCTGATGACTTCCCCATAACCCATCTAACGAATGCATTTCATGAAAACATGAGTCACTTGGCCTAGAACTTCTTTTAATCCAAGATAAACCTAAAAGGAACATATAGGCTAACAACTTTAAACCAAGATAGCTTGAGTCTTGATCCTCCGTGGGTGCTAGACAATCATCTGTTGACTTCCCCATAACCCATGTAACGAATGCATTTCATGAAAACTTGAGTCACATGGCCTAGAACTTCTTTTAATCCAAGATAAACCGAAATGGAACAGATAAACCTACAACTTTTGACCAAGATAGCTTGAGTCTTGAACCTCCGTGGGTGCTAGACAATCACCTGTTGACTTCCCCATAACCCATCTAACGAATGCATTTCATGAAAACATGAGTCACTTAGCCTAGAACTTCATTTAATCCAAGTTAAACCGAAAAGGAACAAAAAGGCCTACAACTTTAAGCCAAGATAGCTTGAGTATTGTACCACCATGGGAGCTAGACAATCATCTGTTGACTTCCCCATAACCCATCTAACGAATGCATTTCATGAAAACATGAGTCACTTGGCCTAGAACTTCTTTTAATCCAAGATAAACCGAAATGGAACAGATAAACCTACAACTTTTAACCATGATAGCTTGAGTCTTGAACCTCCGTGGGTGCTAGACAATCATCTGTTGACTTCCCCATAACCCATCTAACGAATGCATTTCATGAAAACATGAGTCACTTAGCCTAGAACTTCATTTAATCCAAGTTAAACCGAAAAGGAACAAAAAGGCCTACAACTTTAAACCAAGATTGCTTGAGTCTTGTACCACCGTGGGTGCTAGACAATCATCTGATGACTTCCCCATAACCCATCTAACGAATGCATTTCATGAAAACATGAGTCACTTGGCCTAGAACTTCTTTTAATCCAAGATAAACCTAAAAGGAACAAATAGGCTTACAACTTTAAACCAAGATAGCTTGAGTCTTGATCCTCCGTGGGTGCTAGACAATCATCTCGTTGACTTCCCCATAACCCATCTAACGAATGCATTTCATGAAAACTTGAGTCACTTGGCCTAGAACTTCTTTTAATCCAAGATAAACCGAAATGGAACAAATAAAACTACAACTTTAAACCATGATAGCTTGAGTCTTGAACCGCCGTGGGTGCTAGACAAACATCTGTTGACTTCCTCATAACCCATCTAACGAATGCATTTCATGAAAACATGAGTCACTTGGCCTAGAACTTCATTTAATCCAAGATAAACCTAAAAGGAACAAATAGGCTTACAACTTTAAACTAAGATAGCTTGAGTCTTGATCCTCCGTGGGTGCTAGACAATCATCTGTTGACTTCCCCATAACCCATCTAACGAATGCATTTCATGAAAACATGAGTCACTTGGCCTAGAACTTCTTTTAATCCAAGATAAACCGAAATGGAACAGATAAACCTACAACTTTTAACCATGATAGCTTGAGTCTTGAACCTCCATGGGTGCTAGACAATCATCTGTTGACTTCCCCATAACCCATCTAACGAATGCATTTCATGAAAACATGAGTCACTTGGCCTAGAACTTCTTTTAATCCAAGATAAACCGAAATGGAACAGATAAACCTACAACTTTTGACCAAGATAGCTTGAGTCTTGAACCTCCGTGGGTGCTAGACAATCATCTGTTGACTTCCCCATAACCCATCTAACGAATGCATTTCATGAAAACATGAGTCACTTAGCCTAGAACTTCATTTAATCCAAGTTAAACCGAAAAGGAACAAAAAGGCCTACAACTTTAAACCAAGATTGCTTGAGTCTTGTACCACCGTGGGTGCTAGACAATCATCTGTTGACTTCCCCATAACCCATCTAACGAATGCATTTCATGAAAACATGAGTCACTTGGCCTAGAACTTCTTTTAATCCAAGATAAACCGAAATGGAACAGATAAACCTACAACTTTTAACCATGATAGCTTGAGTCTTGAACCTCCGTGGGTGCTAGACAATCATCTGTTGACTTCCCCATAACCCATCTAACGAATGCATTTCATGAAAACATGAGTCACTTGGCCTAGAACTTCATTTAATCCAAGATAAACCGAAATGGAACAGATAAACCTACAACTTTTAACAATGATAGCTTGAGTCTTGAACCTCCGTGGGTGCTAGACAATCATCTGTTGACTTCCCCATAACCCATCTAACGAATGCATTTCATGAAAACATGAGTCACTTAGCCTAGAACTTCATTTAATCCAAGTTAAACCGAAAAGCAACAAAAAGGCCTACAACTTTAAACCAAGATAGCTTGAGTCTTGTACCACCGTGGGTGCTAGACAAACATCTGTTGACTTCCCCATAACCCATCTAACGAATGCATTTCATGAAAACAAGAGTCACTTGGCCTAGAACTTCTTTTAATCCAAGATAAACCGAAATGGAACAGATAAACCTACAACTTTTGACCAAGATAGCTTGAGTCTTGAACCTCCGTGGGTGCTAGACAATCATCTGTTGACTTCCCCATAACCCATCTAACGAATGCATTTCATGAAAACATGAGTCACTTGGCCTAGAACTTCTTTTAATCCAAGATAAACCGAAAAGGAACAAATAGGCTTACAACTTTAAACTAAGATAGCTTGAGTCTTGATCCTCCGTGGGTGCTAGACAATCATCTGTTGACTTCCCCATAACCCATCTAACGAATGCATTTCATGAAAACATGAGTCACTTGGCCTAGAACTTCTTTTAATCCAAGATAAACCGAAATGGAACAGATAAACCTACAACTTTTAACCATGATAGCTTGAGTCTTGAACCTCCATGGGTGCTAGACAATCATCTGTTGACTTCCCCATAACCCATCTAACGAATGCATTTCATGAAAACATGAGTCACTTGGCCTAGAACTTCATTTAATCCAAGTTATACCGAAAAGGAACAAATAGGCCTACAACTTTAAACCAAGATAGCTTGAGTATTGTACCACCATGGGAGCTAGACAATCATCTGTTGACTTCCCCATAACCCATCTAACGAATGCATTTCATGAAAACATGAGTCACTTGGCCTAGAACTTCTTTTAATCCAAGATAAACCGAAATGGAACAGATAAACCTACAACTTTTAACCATGATAGCTTGAGTCTTGAACCTCCGTGGGTGCTAGACAATCATCTGTTGACTTCCCCATAACCCATCTAACGAATGCATTTCATGAAAACATGAGTCACTTAGCCTAGAACTTCATTTAATCCAAGTTAAATCGAAAAGGAACAAAAAGGCCTACAACTTTAAACCAAGATTGCTTGAGTCTTGTACCACCGTGGGTGCTAGACAATCATCTGATGACTTCCCCATAACCCATCTAACGAATGCATTTCATGAAAACATGAGTCACTTGGCCTAGAACTTCTTTTAATCCAAGATAAACCTAAAAGGAACAAATAGGCTAACAACTTTAAACCAAGATAGCTTGAGTCTTGATCCTCCGTGGGTGCTAGACAATCATCTGTTGACTTCCCCATAACCCATGTAACGAATGCATTTCATGAAAACTTGAGTCACTTGGCCTAGAACTTCTTTTAATCCAAGATAAACCGAAATGGAAGAGATAAACCTACAACTTTTGACAATGATAGCTTGATTCTTGAACCTCCGTGGGTGCTAGACAATCATCTGTTGACTTCCCCATAACCCATCTAACGAATGCATTTCATGAAAACATGAGTCACTTAGCCTAGAACTTCATTTAATCCAAGTTAAACCGAAAAGGAACAAAAAGGCCTACAACTTTAAACCAAGATTGCTTGAGTCTTGTACCACCGTGGGTGCTAGACAATCATCTGTTGACTTCCCCATAACCCATCTAACGAATGCATTTCATGAAAACATGAGTCACTTGGCCTAGAACTTCTTTTAATCCAAGATAAACCGAAATGGAACAGATAAACCTACAACTTTTAACCATGATAGCTTGAGTCTTGAACCTCCGTGGGTGCTAGACAATCATCTGTTGACTTCCCCATAACCCATCTAACGAATGCATTTCATGAAAACATGAGTCACTTGGCCTAGAACTTCATTTAATCCAAGTTATACCGAAAAGGAACAAATAGGCCTACAACTTTAAACCAAGATAGCTTGAGTATTGTACCACCATGGGAGCTAGACAATCATCTGTTGACTTCCCCATAACCCATCTAACGAATGCATTTCATGAAAACATGAGTCACTTGGCCTAGAACTTCTTTTAATCCAAGATAAACCGAAATGGAACAGATAAACCTACAACTTTAAACCAAGATAGCTTGAGTCTTGAACCTCCGTGGGTGCTAGACAATCATCTGTTGACTTCCCCATAACCCATCTAACGAATGCATTTCATGAAAACATGAGTCACTTGGCCTAGAACTTCTTTTAATCCAAGATAAACCGAAAAGGAACAAATAGGCTTACAACTTTAAACTAAGATAGCTTGAGTCTTGATCCTCCGTGGGTGCTAGACAATCATCTGTTGACTTCCCCATAACCCATCTAACGAATGCATTTCATGAAAACATGAGTCACTTGGCCTAGAACTTCTTTTAATCCAAGATAAACCGAAATGGAACAGATAAACCTACAACTTTTAACCATGATAGCTTGAGTCTTGAACCTCCGTGGGTGCTAGACAATCATCTGTTGACTTCCCCATTACCCATCTAACGAATGCATTTCATGAAAACATGAGTCACTTAGCCTAGAACTTCATTTAATCCAAGTTAAACCGAAAAGGAACAAAAAGGCCTACAACTTTAAACTAAGATAGGTTGAGTCTTGTACCACCGTGGGTGCTAGACAAACATCTGTTGACTTCCCCATAACCCATCTAACGAATGCATTTCATGAAAACATGAGTCACTTGGCCTAGAACTTCATTTAATCCAAGATAAACCGAAATGGAACAGATAAACCTACAACTTTTAACCATGATAGCTTGAGTCTTGAACCTCCGTGGGTGCTAGACAATCATCTGTTGACTTCCCCACAACCCATCTAACGAATGCATTTCATGAAAACATGAGTCAGTTGGCCTAGAACTTCTTTTAATCCAAGATAAACCGAAAAGGAATAAATAGGCCTACAACTTTAAGCCAAGATAGCTTGAGTCTTGAACCTCCGTGGGTGCTAGACAATCATCTGTTGACTTCCCCATAACCCATCTAACGAATGCATTTCATGAAAACATGAGTCACTTGGCCTAGAACTTATTTTAATCCAAGATAAACCGAAATGGAACAGATAAACCTACAACTTTTAACAATGATAGCTTGAGTCTTGAACCTCCGTGGGTGCTAGACAATCATCTGTTGACTTCCCCATAACCCATCTAACGAATGCATTTCATGAAAACATGAGTCACTTGGCCTAGAACTTCTTTTAATCCAAGATAAACCGAAAAGGAACAAATACGCCTACAACTTTAAACCAAGATAGCTTGAGTCTTGAACCTCCGTGGGTGCTAGACAATCATCTGTTGACTTCCCCATAACCCATCTAACGAATGCATTTCATGAAAACATGAGTCACTTGGCCTAGAACTTCATTTAATCCAAGATAAACCGAAATGGAACAGATAAACCTACAACTTTTAACAATGATAGCTTGAGTCTTGAACCTCCGTGGGTGCTAGACAATCATCTGTTGACTTCCCCATAACCCATCTAACGAATGCATTTCATGAAAACATGAGTCACTTAGCCTAGAACTTCATTTAATCCAAGTTAAACCGAAAAGGAACAAAAAGGCCTACAACTTTAAACTAAGATAGGTTGAGTCTTGTACCACCGTGGGTGCTAGACAAACATCTGTTGACTTCCCCATAACCCATCTAACGAATGCATTTCATGAAAACATGAGTCACTTGGCCTAGAACTTCTTTTAATCCAAGATAAACCTAAAAGGAACAAATAGGCTTACAACTTTAAACTAAGATAGCTTGAGTCTTGATCCTCCGTGGGTGCTAGACAATCATCTGTTGACTTCCCCATAACCCATCTAACGAATGCATTTCATGAAAACATGAGTCACTTGGCCTAGAACTTCATTTAATCCAAGTTAAACCGAAAAGGAACAAATAGGCCTACAACTTTAAACCAAGATAGCTTGAGTCTTGAACCTCCATGGGTGCTAGACAATCATCTGTTGACTTCCCCATAACCCATCTAACGAATGCATTTCATGAAAACATGAGTCACTTGGCCTAGAACTTCTTTTAATCCAAGATAAACCGAAATGGAACAGATAAACCTACAACTTTAAACCAAGATAGCTTGAGTCTTGAACCTCCGTGGGTGCTAGACAATCATCTGTTGACTTCCCCATAACCCATCTAACGAATGCATTTCACGAAAACATGAGTCACTTGGCCTAAAACTTCTTTTAATCCAAGATAAACCTAAAACGAACAAATAGGCTTACAACTTTAAACTAAGATAGCTTGAGTCTTGATCCTCCGTTGGTGCTAGACAATCATCTGTTGACTTCCCCATAACCCATCTAACGAATGCATTTCATGAAAACATGAGTCACTTGGCCTAGAACTTCATTTAATCCAAGTTATACCGAAAAGGAACAAATAGGCCTACAACTTTAAACCAAGATAGCTTGAGTCTTGTACCACCATGGGTGCTTGACAATCATCTGTTGACTTCCCCATAACCCATCTAACGAATGCATTTCATGAAAACATGAGTCACTTGGCCTAGAACTTCTTTTAATCCAAGATAAACCGAAATGGAAGAGATAAACCTACAACTTTTAACCACGATAGCTTGAGTCTTGAACCTCCGTGGGTGCTAGACAATCATCTGTTGACTTCCCCATAACCCATCTAACGAATGCATTTCACGAAAACATGAGTCACTTGGCCTAAAACTTCTTTTAATCCAAGATAAACCTAAAACGAACAAATAGGCTTACAACTTTAAACTAAGATAGCTTGAGTCTTGATCCTCCGTTGGTGCTAGACAATCATCTGTTGACTTCCCCATAACCCATCTAACGAATGCATTTCATGAAAACATGAGTCACTTGGCCTAGAACTTCTTTTAATCCAAGATAAACCGAAATGGAACAGATAAACCTACAACTTTTAACCATGATAGCTTGAGTCTTGAACCTCCGTGGGTGCTAGACAATCATCTGTTGACTTCCCCATTACCCATCTAACGAATGCATTTCATGAAAACATGAGTCACTTAGCCTAGAACTTCATTTAATCCAAGTTAAACCGAAAAGGAACAAAAAGGCCTACAACTTTAAACTAAGATAGGTTGAGTCTTGTACCACCGTGGGTGCTAGACAAACATCTGTTGACTTCCCCATAACCCATCTAACGAATGCATTTCATGAAAACATGAGTCACTTGGCCTAGAACTTCTTTTAATCCAAGATAAACCTAAAACGAACAAATAGGCTTACAACTTTAAACTAAGATAGCTTGAGTCTTGATCCTCCGTTGGTGCTAGACAATCATCTGTTGACTTCCCCATAACCCATCTAACGAATGCATTTCATGAAAACATGAGTCACTTGGCCTAGAACTTCATTTAATCCAAGTTATACCGAAAAGGAACAAATAGGCCTACAACTTTAAACCAAGATAGCTTGAGTATTGTACCATCATGGGAGCTAGACAATCATCTGTTGACTTCCCCATAACCCATCTAACGAATGCATTTCATGAAAACATGAGTCACTTGGCCTAGAACTTCTTTTAATCCAAGATAAACCGAAATGGAACAGATAAACCTACAACTTTTAACCATGATAGCTTGAGTCTTGAACCTCCGTGGGTGCTAGACAATCATCTGTTGACTTCCCCATAACCCATCTAACGAATGCATTTCATGAAAACATGAGTCACTTAGCCTAGAACTTCATTTAATCCAAGTTAAACCGAAAAGGAACAAAAAGGCCTACAACTTTAAACCAAGATAGCTTGAGTCTTGTACCACCGTGGGTGCTAGACAATCATCTGTTGACTTCCCCATAACCCATCTAACGAATGCATTTCATGAAAACATGAGTCACTTGGCCTAGAACTTCTTTTAATCCAAGATAAACCGAAAAGGAACAAATAGGCCTACAACTTTAAACCAAGATAGCTTGAGTCTTGATCCTCCGTGGGTGCTAGACAATCATCTGTTGACTTCCCCATAACCCATGTAACGAATGCATTTCATGAAAACTTGAGTCACTTGGCCTAGAACTTCTTTTAATCCAAGATAAACCGAAATGGAACAAATAAACCTACAACTTTTGACCAAGATAGGTTTAGTCTTGAACCTCCGTGGGTGCTAGACAATCATCTGTTGACTTCCCCATAACCCATCTAACGAATGCATTTCATGAAAACATGAGTCACTTGGCCTAGAACTTCTTTTAATCCAAGATAAACCGAAAAGGAACAAATAGGCCTACAACTTTAAGCCAAGATAGCTTGAGTCTTGAACCTCCGTGGGTGCTAGACAATCATCTGTTGACTTCCCCATAACCCATCTAACGAATGCATTTCATGAAAACAAGAGTCACTTGGCCTAGAACTTCATTTAATCCAAGTTAAACCGAAAAGGAACAAAAAGGCCTACAACTTTAAACCAAGATAGCTTGAGTCTTGCACCACCGTGGGTGCTAGACAATCATCTGTTGACTTCCCCATAACCCATCTAACGAATGCATTTCATGAAAACATGAGTCACTTGGCCTAGAACTTCTTTTAATCCAAGATAAACCGAAAAGGAACAAATAGGCTTACAACTTTAAACCAAGATAGCTTGAGTCTTGATCCTCCGTGGGTGCTAGACAATCATCTGTTGACTTCCCCATAACCCATCTAACGAATGCATTTCATGAAACCAAGAGTCACTTGGCCTAGAACTTCTTTTAATCCAAGATAAACCGAAAAGGAACAAATACGCCTACAACTTTAAGCCAAGATAGCTTGAGTCTTGAACCTCCGTGGGTGCTAGACAATCATCTGTTGACTTCCCCATAACCCATCTAACGAATGCATTTCACGAAAACATGAGTCACTTGGCCTAGAACTTCTTTTAATCCAAGATAAACCGAAATGGAAGAGATAAACCTACAACTTTTAACCATGATAGCTTGAGTCTTGAACCTCCGTGGGTGCTAGACAATCATCTGTTGACTTCCCCATAACCCATCTAACGAATGCATTTCATGAAAACAAGAGTCACTTGGCCTAGAACTTCTTTTAATCCAAGATAAACCTAAAAGGAACAAATAGGCTTACAACTTTAAACTAAGATAGCTTGAGTCTTGATCCTCCGTGGGTGCTAGACAATCATCTGTTGACTTCCCCATAACCCATCTAACGAATGCATTTCATGAAAACATGAGTCACTTGGCCTAGAACTTCTTTTAATCCAAGATAAACCGAAATGGAACAGATAAACCTACAACTTTTAACCATGATAGCTTGAGTCTTGAACCTCCGTGGGTGCTAGACAATCATCTGTTGACTTCCCCATTACCCATCTAACGAATGCATTTCATGAAAACATGAGTCACTTAGCCTAGAACTTCATTTAATCCAAGTTAAACCGAAAAGGAACAAAAAGGCCTACAACTTTAAACTAAGATAGGTTGAGTCTTGTACCACCGTGGGTGCTAGACAAACATCTGTTGACTTCCCCATAACCCATCTAACGAATGCATTTCATGAAAACATGAGCCACTTGGCCTAGAACTTCTTTTAATCCAAGATAAACCGAAAGGAACAAATAGGCCTACAACTTTAAACCAAGATAGCTTGAGTCTTGAACCTCCGTGGGTGCTAGACAATCATCTGTTCTCTTCCACATAACCCATCTAACGAATGCATTTCATGAAAACATGAGTCACTTGGCCTAGAACTTCATTTAATCCAAGTTAAAACGAAAAGGAACAAATAGGCCTACAACTTTAAACCAAGATAGCTTGAGTATTGTACCATCATGGGAGCTAGACAATCATCTCGTTGACTTCCACATAACCCATCTAACGAATGCATTTCATGAAAACATGAGCCACTTGGCCTAGAACTTCTTTTAATCCAAGATAAACCGAAATGGAACAGATAAACCTACAACTTTTAACCATGATAGCTTGAGTCTTGAACCTCCGTGGGTGCTAGACAATCATCTGTTGACTTCCCCATAACCCATCTAACGAATGCATTTCATGAAAACAAGAGTCACTTAGCCTAGAACTTCATTTAATCCAAGTTAAACCGAAAAGGAACAAAAAGGCCTACAACTTTAAACCAAGATAGCTTGAGTCTTGAACCACCGTGGGTGCTAGACAATCATCTGTTGACTTCCCCATAACCCATCTAACGAATGCATTTCATGAAAACATGAGTCACTTGGCCTAGAACTTCTTTTAATCCAAGATAAACCGAAAAGGAACAAATAGGCCTACAACTTTAAACCAAGATAGCTTGAGTCTTGATCCTCCGTGGGTGCTAGACAATCATCTGTTGACTTCCCCACAACCCATGTAACGAATGCATTTCATGAAAACTTGAGTCACTTGGCCTAGAACTTCTTTTAATCCAAGATAGACCGAAATGGAACAAATAAACCTACAACTTTTGACCAAGATAGGTTTAGTCTTGAACCTCCGTGGGTGCTAGACAATCATCTGTTGACTTCCCCATAACCCATCTAACGAATGCATTTCATGAAAACATGAGTCACTTGGCCTAGAACTTCTTTTAATCCAAGATAAACCGAAAAGGAACAAATAGGCCTACAACTTTAAGCCAAGATAGCTTGAGTCTTGAACCTCCGTGGGTGCTAGACAATCATCTGTTGACTTCCCCATAACCCATCTAACGAATGCATTTCATGAAAACATGAGTCACTTAGCCTAGAACTTCATTTAATCCAAGTTAAACCGAAAAGGAACAAAAAGGCCTACAACTTTAAACCAAGATAGCTTGAGTCTTGAACCACCGTGGGTGCTAGACAATCATCTGTTGACTTCCCCATAACCCATCTAACGAATGCATTTCATGAAAACATGAGTCACTTGGCCTAGAACTTCTTTTAATCCAAGATAAACCGAAAAGGAACAAATAGGCCTACAACTTTAAACCAAGATAGCTTGAGTCTTGATCCTCCGTGGGTGCTAGACAATCATCTCTGTTGAGTTCCCCATAACCCATGTAACGAATGCATTTCATGAAAACTTGAGTCACTTAGCCTAGAACTTCTTTTAATCCAAGATAAACCGAAAAGGAACAAATACGCCTACAACTTTAAGCCAAGATAGCTTGAGTCTTGAACCTCCGTGGGTGCTAGACAATCATCTGTTGACTTCCCCATAACCCATCTAACGAATGCATTTCATGAAAACATGAGTCACTTGGCCTAGAACTTCTTTTAATCCAAGATAAACCGAAATGGAACAGATAAACCTACAACTTTTAACCACGATAGCTTGAGTCTTGAACCTCCGTGGGTGCTAGACAATCATCTGTTGACTTCCCCATAACCCATCTAACGAATGCATTTCATGAAAACATGAGTCACTTGGCCTAGAACTTCTTTTAATCCAAGATAAACCTAAAAGGAACAAATAGGCCTACAACTTTAAACCAAGATAGCTTGAGTCTTGATCCTCCGTGGGTGCTAGACAATCATCTGTTGACTTCCCCATAACCCATCTAACGAATGCATTTCATGAAAACAAGAGTCACTTGGCCTAGAACTTCTTTTAATCCAAGATAAACCGAAATGGAACAGATAAACCTACAACTTTTAACCATGATAGCTTGAGTCTTGAACCTCCGTGGGTGCTAGACAATCATCTGTTGACTTCCCCATTACCCATCTAACGAATGCATTTCATGAAAACATGAGTCACTTAGCCTAGAACTTCATTTAATCCAAGTTAAACCGAAAAGGAACAAAAAGGCCTACAACTTTAAACTAAGATAGGTTGAGTCTTGTACCACCGTGGGTGCTAGACAAACATCTCATTGACTTCCCCATAACCCATCTAACGAATGCATTTCATGAAAACATGAGTCACTTGGCCTAGAACTTCTTTTAATCCAAGATAAACCTAAACAGAACAAATAGGCTTACAACTTTAAACTAAGATAGCTTGAGTCTTGATCCTCCGTGGGTGCTAGACAATCATCTGTTGACTTCCCCATAACCCATCTAACGAATGCATTTCATGAAAACATGAGTCACTTGGCCTAGAACTTCATTTAATCCAAGTTAAACCGAAAAGGAACAAATAGGCCTACAACTTTAAACCAAGATAGCTTGAGTATTGTACCATCATGGGAGCTAGACAATCATCTCGTTGACTTCCCCATAACCCATCTAACGAATGCATTTCATGAAAACAAGAGTCACTTGGCCTAGAACTTCTTTTAATCCAAGATAAACCGAAATGGAACAGATAAACCTACAACTTTTAACCATGATAGCTTGAGTCTTGAACCTCCGTGGGTGCTAGACAATCATCTGTTGACTTCCCCATAACCCATCTAACGAATGCATTTCATGAAAACATGAGTCACTTAGCCTAGAACTTCATTTAATCCAAGTTAAACCGAAAAGGAACAAATAGGCCTACAACTTTAAACCAAGATAGCTTGAGTCTTGTACCACCGTGGGTGCTAGACAATCATCTGTTGACTTCCCCATAACCCATCTAACGAATGCATTTCATGAAAACATGAGTCACTTGGCCTAGAACTTCTTTTAATCCAAGATAAACCGAAAAGGAACAAATAGGCCTACAACTTTAAACCAAGATAGCTTGAGTCTTGATCCTCCGTGGGTGCTAGACAATCATCTGTTGACTTCCCCATAACCCATCTAACGAATGCATTTCATGAAAACTTGAGTCACTTGGCCTAGAACTTCATTTAATCCAAGATAAACCGAAATGGAACAAATAAACCTACAACTTTTGACCAAGATAGGTTTAGTCTTGAACCTCCGTGGGTGCTAGACAATCATCTGTTGACTTCCCCATAACCCATCTAACGAATGCATTTCATGAAAACATGAGTCACTTGGCCTAGAACTTCTTTTAATCCAAGATAAACCGAAAAGGAACAAATAGGCCTACAACTTTAAGCCAAGATAGCTTGAGTCTTGAACCTCCGTGGGTGCTAGACAATCATCTGTTGACTTCCCCATAACCCATCTAACGAATGCATTTCATGAAAACATGAGTCACTTAGCCTAGAACTTCATTTAATCCAAGTTAAACCGAAAAGGAACAAATAGGCCTACAACTTTAAACCAAGATAGCTTGAGTCTTGTACCACCGTGGGTGCTAGACAATCATCTGTTGACTTCCCCATAACCCATCTAACGAATGCATTTCATGAAAACATGAGTCACTTGGCCTAGAACTTCTTTTAATCCAAGATAAACCGAAAAGGAACAAATAGGCTTACAACTTTAAACCAAGATAGCTTGAGTCTTGAACCTCCGTGGGTGCTAGACAATCATCTGTTGACTTCCCCATAACCCATCTAACGAATGCATTTCATGAAAACAAGAGTCACTTAGCCTAGAACTTCTTTTAATCCAAGATAAACCGAAAAGGAACAAATAGGCCTACAACTTTAAGCCAAGATAGCTTGAGTCTTGAACCTCCGTGGGTGCTAGACAATCATCTGTTGACTTCCCCATAACCCATCTAACGAATGCATTTCATGAAAACATGAGTCACTTGGCCTAGAACTTCATTTAATCCAAGATAAACCGAAATGGAACAGATAAACCTACAACTTTTAACAATGATAGCTTGAGTCTTGAACCTCCGTGGGTGCTAGACAATCATCTGTTGACTTCCCCATAACCCATCTAACGAATGCATTTCATGAAAACATGAGTCACTTAGCCTAGAACTTCATTTAATCCAAGTTAAACCGAAAAGCAACAAAAAGGCCTACAACTTTAAACCAAGATTGCTTGAGTCTTGTACCACCGTGGGTGCTAGACAATCATCTGTTGACTTCCCCATAACCCATCTAACGAATGCATTTCATGAAAACATGAGTCACTTGGCCTAGAACTTCTTTTAATCCAAGATAAACCGAAAAGGAACAAATAGGCTTACAACTTTAAACCAAGATAGCTTGAGTCTTGATCCTCCGTGGGTGCTAGACAATCATCTGTTGACTTCCCCATAACCCATCTAACGAATGCATTTCATGAAAACTTGAGTCACTTGGCCTAGAACTTCATTTAATCCAAGTTAAACCGAAAAGGAACAAATAGGCCTACAACTTTAAACCAAGATAGCTTGAGTATTGTACCACCATGGGAGCTAGACAATCATCTGTTGACTTCCCCATAACCCATCTAACGAATGCATTTCATGAAAACATGAGTCACTTGGCCTAGAACTTCTTTTAATCCAAGATAAACCGAAATGGAAGAGATAAACCTACAACTTTTAACCACGATAGCTTGAGTCTTGAACCTCCGTGGGTGCTAGACAATCATCTGTTGACTTCCCCATAACCCATCTAACGAATGCATTTCACGAAAACATGAGTCACTTGGCCTAGAACTTCTTTTAATCCAAGATAAACCTAAAACGAACAAATAGGCTTACAACTTTAAACTAAGATAGCTTGAGTCTTGATCCTCCGTTGGTGCTAGACAATCATCTGTTGACTTCCCCATAACCCATCTAACGAATGCATTTCATGAAAACATGAGTCACTTGGCCTAGAACTTCTTTTAATCCAAGATAAACCGAAATGGAACAGATAAACCTACAACTTTTAACCATGATAGCTTGAGTCTTGAACCTCCGTGGGTGCTAGACAATCATCTGTTGACTTCCCCATAACCCATCTAACGAATGCATTTCATGAAAACATGAGTCACTTAGCCTAGAACTTCATTTAATCCAAGTTAAACCGAAAAGGAACAAAAAGGCCTACAACTTTAAACCAAGATAGCTTGAGTCTTGTACCACCGTGGGTGCTAGACAAACATCTGTTGACTTCCCCATAACCCATCTAACGAATGCATTTCATGAAAACATGAGTCACTTGGCCTAGAACTTCTTTTAATCCAAGATAAACCGAAAAGGAACAAATAGGCTTACAACTTTAAACCAAGATAGCTTGAGTCTTGAACCTCCGTGGGTGCTAGACAATCATCTGTTGACTTCCCCATAACCCATCTAACGAATGCATTTCATGAAAACATGAGTCACTTGGCCTAGAACTTCATTTAATCCAAGTTAAACCGAAAAGGAACAAATAGGCCTACAACTTTAAGCCAAGATAGCTTGAGTCTTGTACCATCATGGGTGCTAGACAAACATCTGTTGACTTCCGCATAACCCATCTAACGAATGCATTTCATGAAAACATGAGCCACTTAGCCTAGAACTTCTTTTAATCTAAGATAAACCGAAATGGAACAAATAAGCCTACAACTTTAAACCATTATAGCTTGAGTCTTGAACCTCCGTGGGTGCTAGACAATCATCTGTTGACTTCCCATAACCCATCTAACGAATGCATTTCATGAAAACATGAGTCACTTGGCCTAGAACTTCATTTAATCTAAGATAAACCGAAATGGAACAGATAAACTTACATCGTTTAACCATGATAGCTTGCGTCTTGAACCTCCGTGGGTGCTAGACAATCATCTGTTGACTTCCCCATAACCCATCTAACGAATGCATTTCATGAAAACATGAGTCACTTGGCCTAGAACTTCATTTAATCCAAGTTAAACCGAAAAGGAACAAATAGGCCTACAACTTTAAACCAAGATAGCTTGAGTCTTGTACCACCGTGGGTGCTAGACAAACATCTGTTGACTTCCCCATAACCCATCTAACGAATGCATTTCATGAAAACAAGAGTCACTTGGCCTAGAACTTCTTTTAATCCAAGATAAACCGAAATGGAAGAGATAAACCTACAACTTTTGACCATGATAGCTTGAGTCTTGAACCTCCGTGGGTGCTAGACAATCATCTGTTGACTTCCCCATAACCCATCTAACGAATGCATTTCATGAAAACATGAGTCACTTGGCCTAGAACTTCTTTTAATCCAAGATAAACCGAAAAGGAACAAATAGGCCTACAACTTTAAGCCAAGATAGCTTGAGTCTTGAACCTCCGTGGGTGCTAGACAATCATCTGTTGACTTCCCCATAACCCATCTAACGAATGCATTTCATGAAAACATGAGTCACTTGGCCTAGAACTTCATTTAATCCAAGATAAACCGAAATGGAACAGATAAACCTACAACTTTTAACAATGATAGCTTGAGTCTTGAACCTCCGTGGGTGCTAGACAATCATCTGTTGACTTCCCCATAACCCATCTAACGAATGCATTTCATGAAAACATGAGTCACTTGGCCTAGAACTTCATTTAATCCAAGTTAAACCGAAAAGGAACAAATAGGCCTACAACTTTAAACCAAGATAGCTTGAGTCTTGTACCTCCGTGGGTGCTAGACAATCATCTGTTGACTTCCCCATAACCCATCTAACGAATGCATTTCATGAAAACAAGAGTCACTTGGCCTAGAACTTCTTTTAATCCAAGATAAACCGAAATGGAATAAATAAGCCTACAACTTTTGACCAAGATAGCTTGAGTCTTGAACCTCCGTGGGTGCTAGACAATCATCTGTTGACTTCCCCATAACCCATCTAACGAATGCATTTCATGAAAACATGAGTCACTTGGCCTAGAACTTCATTTAATCCAAGTTAAACCGAAAAGGAACAAATAGGCCTACAACTTTAAACCAAGATAGCTTGAGTCTTGTACCACCGTGGGTGCTAGACAAACCTCAGTTGACAACCCCATAAACCATCTAACGCATGCATTTCATGAAAACATGAGTCACTTGGCCTAGAACTACTTTTAATCCAAGATAAACCGAAAGTGAACAAAAAGGCCTACAACTTTTAACCAAGATAGCTTGAGTCTTGAACCTCCGTGGGTGCTAGACAATCATCTGTTGACTTCCCCATAACCCATCTAACGAATGCATTTCATGAAAACATGAGTCACTTGGCCTAGAACTTCTTTTAATCCAAGATAAACCGAAATGGAACAGATAAACCTACAACTTTTAACCATGATAGCTTGAGTCTTGAACCTCCATGGGTGCTAGACAATCATCTGTTGACTTCCCCATAACCCATCTAACGAATGCATTTCATGAAAACATGAGTCACTTGGCCTAGAACTTCATTTAATCCAAGTTATACCGAAAAGGAACAAATAGGCCTACAACTTTAAACCAAGATAGCTTGAGTCTTGAACCTCCATGGGTGCTAGACAATCATCTGTTGACTTCCCCATAACCCATCTAACGAATGCATTTCATGAAAACATGAGTCACTTGGCCTAGAACTTCTTTTAATCCAAGATAAACCGAAATGGAACAGATAAACCTACAACTTTTAACCATGATAGCTTGAGTCTTGAACCTCCGTGGGTGCTAGACAATCATCTGTTGACTTCCCCATAACCCATCTAACGAATGCATTTCATGAAAACAAGAGTCACTTGGCCTAGAACTTCTTTTAATCCAAGATAAACCGAAATGGAACAAATAATCGTACAACTTTAAACCAAGATAGCTTGAGTCTTGAACCTCCGTGGGTGCTAGACAATCATCTGTTGACTTCCCCATATCCCATCTAACGAATACATTTCATGAAAACATGAGTCACTTGGCCTAGAACTTCATTTAATCCAAGTTAAACCGAAAAGGAACAAATAGGCCTACAACTTTAAACCAAGCTAGCTTGAGTCTTGAACCTCCGTGGGTGCTAGACAATCAACTGTTGACTTCCCCATAACCCATCTAACGAATGCATTTCATGAAAACATGAGTCACTTGGCCTAGAACTTCTTTTAATCCAAGATAAACCGAAATGGAACAGATAAACCTACAACTTTTAACAATGATAGCTTGAGTCTTGAACCTCCGTGGGTGCTAGACAATCATCTGTTGACTTCCCCATAACCCATCTAACGAATGCATTTCATGAAAACATGAGTCACTTAGCCTAGAACTTCATTTAATCCAAGTTAAACCGAAAAGGAACAAATAGGCCTACAACTTTAAACCAAGATAGCTTGAGTCTTGTACCACCGTGGGTGCTAGACAATCATCTGTTGACTTCCCCATAACCCATCTAACGAATGCATTTCATGAAAACAAGAGTCACTTGGCCTAGAACTTCTTTTAATCCAAGATAAACCGAAAAGGAACAAATAGGCCTACAACTTTAAACCAAGATAGCTTGAGTCTTGAACCTCCGTGGGTGCTAGACAATCATCTGTTGACTTCCCCATAACCCATCTAACGAATGCATTTCATGAAAACAAGAGTCACTTGGCCTAGAACTTCTTTTAATCCAAGATAAACCGAAATGGAACAAATAAGCCTACAACTTTTAACCATGATAGCTTGAGTCTTGAACCTCCGTGGATGCTAGACAATCATCTATTGACTTCCCCATAACCCATCTAACGAATGCATTTCATGAAAACATGAGTCACTTGGCCTAGAACTTCTTTTAATCCAAGATAAACCGAAAAGGAACAAATAGGCCTACAACTTTAAGCCAAGATAGCTTGAGTCTTGAACCTCCGTGGGTGCTAGACAATCATCTGTTGACTTCCCCATAACCCATCTAACGAATGCATTTCATGAAAACAAGAGTCACTTGGCCTAGAACTTCATTTAATCCAAGATAAACCGAAATGGAACAAATAAACCTACAACTTTAACAATGATAGCTTGAGTCTTGAACCTCCGTGGGTGCTAGACAATCATCTATTGACTTCCCCATAACCCATCTAACGAATGCATTTCATGAAAACAAGAGTCACTTGGCCTAGAACTTCTTTTAATCCAAGATAAACCGAAAAGGAACAAATAGGCCTACAACTTTAAACCAAGATAGCTTGAGTCTTGAACCTCCGTGGGTGCTAGACAATCATCTGTTGACTTCCCCATAACCCATCTAACGAATGCATTTCATGAAAACAAGAGTCACTTAGCCTAGAACTTCTTTTAATCCAAGATAAACCGAAAAGGAACAAATAGGCCTACAACTTTAAGCCAAGATAGCTTGAGTCTTGAACCTCCGTGGGTGCTAGACAATCATCTGTTGACTTCCCCATAACCCATCTAACGAATGCATTTCATGAAAACAAGAGTCACTTGGCCTAAAACTTCATTTAATCCAAGATAAACCGAAATGGAACAGATAAACCTACAACTTTTAACAATGATAGCTTGAGTCTTGAACCTCCGTGGGTGCTAGACAATCATCTGTTGACTTCCCCATAACCCATCTAACGAATGCATTTCATGAAAACATGAGTCACTTAGCCTAGAACTTCATTTAATCCAAGTTAAACCGAAAAGGAACAAATAGGCCTACAACTTTAAACCAAGATAGCTTGAGTCTTGTACCACCGTGGGTGCTAGACAATCATCTGTTGACTTCCCCATAACCCATCTAACGAATGCATTTCATGAAAACATGAGTCACTTGGCCTAGAACTTCTTTTAATCCAAGATAAACCGAAAAGGAACAAATAGGCCTACAACTTTAAACCAAGATAGCTTGAGTCTTGAACCTCCGTGGGTGCTAGACAATCATCTGTTGACTTCCCCATAACCCATCTAACGAATGCATTTCATGAAAACAAGAGTCACTTGGCCTAGAACTTCTTTTAATCCAAGATAAACCAAAATGGAACAAATAAAACTACAACTTTAAACCATGATAGCTTGAGTCATGAACCTCCGTGGGTGCTAGACAATCATCATTGACTTCCCCATAACCCATCTAACGAATGCATTTCATGAAAACAAGAGTCACTTGGCCTAGAACTTCTTTTAATCCAAGATAAACCGAAAAGGAACAAATAGGCCTACAACTTTAAGCCAAGATAGCTTGAGTCTTGAACCTCCGTGGGTGCTAGACAATCATCTGTTGACTTCCCCATAACCCATCTAACGAATGCATTTCATGAAAACATGAGTCACTTGGCCTAGAACTTCATTTAATCCAAGATAAACCGAAATGGAACAGATAAACCTACAACTTTTAACAATGATAGCTTGAGTCTTGAACCTCCGTGGGTGCTAGACAATCATCTGTTGACTTCCCCATAACCCATCTAACGAATGCATTTCATGAAAACATGAGTCACTTGGCCTAGAACTTCATTTAATCCAAGTTAAACCGAAAAGGAACAAATAGGCCTACAACTTTAAACCAAGATAGCTTGAGTCTTGAACCACCGTGGGTGCTAGACAAACATCTGTTGACTTCCCCATAACCCATCTAACGAATGCATTTCATGAAAACAAGAGTCACTTGGCCTAGAACTTCTTTTAATCCAAGATAAACCGAAATGGAACAAATAAGCCTACAACTTTAAGACAATATAGCTTGAGTCTTGAACCTCCGTGGGTGCTAGACAATCATCTGTTGACTTCCCCATAACCCATCTAACGAATGCATTTCATGAAAACAAGAGTCACTTGGCCTAGAACTTCTTTTAATCCAAGATAAACCGAAAAGGAACAAATAGGCCTACAACTTTAAGCCAAGATAGCTTGAGTCTTGAACCTCCGTGGGTGCTAGACAATCATCTCGTTGACTTCCCCATAACCCATCTAACGAATGCATTTCATGAAAACAAGAGTCACTTGGCCTAGAACTTCATTTAATCCAAGATAAACCGAAATGCAAAAGATAATCCTACAAGTTTAAACAATTATAGCTTGAGTATTGAACCTCGTGGGTGCTAGACAATCATCTCGTTGACTTCCCCATAACCCATCTAACGAATGCATTTCATGAAAACAAGAGTCACTTGGCCTAGAACTTCATTTAATCCAAGTTAAACCGAAAAGGAACAAATAGGCCTACAACATTAAACCAAGATAGCTTGAGTCTTGAACCACCGTGGGTGCTAGACAAACATCTGTTGACTTCCCCATAACCCATCTAACGAATGCATTTCATGAAAACAAGAGTCACTTGGCCTAGAACTTCTTTTAATCCAATATAAACCGAAATGGAACAAATAAGCCTACAACTTTATGCCAAGATAGCTTGAGTCTTGAACCTCCGTGGGTGCTAGACAATCATCTGTTGACTTCCCCATAACCCATCTAACGAATGCATTTCATGAAAACAAGAGTCACTTGGCCTAGAACTTCATTTAATCCAAGTTAAACCGAAAAGGAACAAATAGGCCTACAACTTTAAACCAAGATAGCTTGAGTCTTGTACCACCGTGGGTGCTAGACAAACATCTGTTGACTTCCCCATAACCCATCTAACGAATGCATTTCATGAAAACAAGAGTCACTTGGCCTAGAACTTCTTTTAATCCAAGATAAACCGAAAAGGAACAAATAGGCCTACAACTTTAAACCAAGATAGCTTGAGTCTTGAACCTCCGTGGGTGCTAGACAATCATCTGTTGACTTCCCCATAACCCATCTAACGAATGCATTTCATGAAAACAAGAGTCACTTGGCCTAGAACTTCTTTTAATCCAATATAAACCGAAATGGAACAAATAAGCCTACAACTTTTAACCATGATAGCTTGAGTCTTGAACCTCCATGGGTGCTAGACAATCATCTGTTGACTTCCCCATAACCCATCTAACGAATGCATTTCATGAAAACAAGAGTCACTTGGCCTAGAACTTCATTTAATCCAAGTTAAACCGAAAAGGAACAAATAGGCCTACAACTTTAAACCAAGATAGCTTGAGTCTTGTACCACCGTGGGTGCTAGACAATCATCTGTTGACTTCCCCATAACCCATCTAACGAATGCATTTCTTGAAAACATGAGTCACTTGGCCTAGAACTTCTTTTAATCCAAGATAAACCGAAAAGGAACAAATAGGCCTACAACTTTAAACCATGATAGCTTGAGTCTTGAACCTCCGTGGGTGCTAGACAATCATCTGTTGACTTCCCCATAACCCATCTAACGAATGCATTTCATGAAAACAAGAGTCACTTGGCCTAGAACTTCTTTTAATCCAAGATAAACCGAAATGGAACAAATAAGCCTACAACTTTTGACCAAGATAGCTTGAGTCTTGAACCTCCGTGGGTGCTAGACAATCATCTGTTGACTTCCCCATAACCCATCTAACGAATGCATTTCATGAAAACAAGAGTCACTTGGCCTAGAACTTCATTTAATCCAAGTTAAACCGAAAAGGAACAAATAGGCCTACAACTTTATGCCAAGATAGCTTGAGTCTTGAACCTCCGTGGGTGCTAGACAATCATCTGTTGACTTCCCCATAACCCATCTAACGAATGCATTTCATGAAAACAAGAGTCACTTGGCCTAGAACTTCATTTAATCCAAGATAAACCGAAATGGAACAGATAAACTTACAACTTTTAACCATGATAGCTTGAGTCTTGAACCTCCGTGGGTGCTAGACAATCATCTGTTGACTTCCCCATAACCCATCTAACGAATGCATTTCATGAAAACAAGAGTCACTTGGCCTAGAACTTCTTTTAATCCAAGATAAACCGAAAAGGAACAAATAGGCCTACAACTTTAAGCCAAGATAGCTTGAGTCTTGAACCTCCGTGGGTGCTAGACAATCATCTGTTGACTTCCCCATAACCCATCTAACGAATGCATTTCATGAAAACAAGAGTCACTTGGCCTAGAACTTCATTTAATCCAAGATAAACCGAAATGGAACAGATAAACCTACAACTTTTAACAATGATAGCTTGAGTCTTGAACCTCCGTGGGTGCTAGACAATCATCTGTTGACTTCCCCATAACCCATCTAACGAATGCATTTCATGAAAACAAGAGTCACTTGGCCTAGAACTTCATTTAATCCAAGTTAAACCGAAAAGGAACAAATAGGCCTACAACTTTAAACCAAGATAGCTTGAGTCTTGTACCACCGTGGGTGCTAGACAAACATCTATTGACTTCCCCATAACCCATCTAACGAATGCATTTCAAGAAAACAAGAGTCACTTGGCCTAGAACTTCTTTTAATCCAAGATAAACCGAAATGGTACAAATAAACCTACAACTTTTGACCAAGATAGCTTGAGTCTTGAACCTCCGTGGGTGCTAGACAATCATCTGTTGACTTCCCCATAACCCATCTAACGAATGCATTTCATGAAAACAAGAGTCACTTGGCCTAGAACTTCTTTTAATCCAAGATAAACCGAAAAGGAACAAATAGGCCTACAACTTTAAGCCAAGATAGCTTGAGTCTTGAACCTCCGTGGGTGCTAGACAATCATCTGTTGACTTCCCCATAACCCATCTAACGAATGCATTTCATGAAAACAAGAGTCACTTGGCCTAAAACTTCATTTAATCCAAGATAAACCGAAATGGAACAGATAAACCTACAACTTTTAACAATGATAGCTTGAGTCTTGAACCTCCGTGGGTGCTAGACAATCATCTGTTGACTTCCCCATAACCCATCTAACGAATGCATTTAATGAAAACATGAGTCACTTAGCCTAGAACTTCATTTAATCCAAGTTAAACCGAAAAGGAACAAAAAGGCCTACAACTTTAAACCAAGATAGCTTGAGTCTTGTACCACCGTGGGTGCTAGACAAACATCTGTTGACTTTCTCATAACCCATCTAACGAATGCATTCCACGAAAACAAGAGACACTTGGCCTAGAACTTCATTTCATCCAAGATACACCGAAATGCAGCACATAAACCTACAACTTTTGACCAAGATAGCTTGAGTCTTGAACCTCCGTGGGTGCTAGACAATCATCTGTTGACTTCCCCATAACCCATCTAACGAATGCATTTCATGAAAACAAGAGTCACTTGGCCTAGAACTTCATTTAATCCAAGTTAAACCGAAAAGGAACAAATAGGCCTACAACTTTAAACCAAGATAGCTTGAGTCTTGTACCACCGTGGGTGCTAGACAATCATCTGTTGACTTCCCCATAACCCATCTAACGAATGCATTTCATGAAAACAAGAGTCACTTGGCCTAGAACTTCTTTTAATCCAACATAAACCGAAATGGAACAAATAGGCCTACAACTTTAAACCAAGATAGCTTGAGTCTTGAACCTCCGTGGGTGCTAGACAATCATCTGTTGACTTCCCCATAACCCATCTAACGAATGCATTTCATGAAACCAAGAGTCACTTGGCCTAGAACTTCATTTAATCCAAGATAAACCGAAATGGAACAGATAAACTTACAACTTTAAGCCAAGATAGCTTGAGTCTTGAACCTCCGTGGGTGCTAGACAATCATCTGTTGACTTCCCCATAACCCATCTAACGAATGCATTTCATGAAAACAAGAGTCACTTGGCCTAGAACTTCATTTAATCCAAGTTAAACCGAAAAGGAACAAATAGGCCTACAACTTTATGCCAAGATAGCTTGAGTCTTGCACCTCCGTGGGTGGTAGACAATCATCTGTTGACATCCCCATAACCCATCTAACGAATGCATTTCATGAAAACAAGAGTCACTTGGCCTAGAACTTCATTTAAAGAACAATAGACCGAAATGGAACAAATAAGCCTACAACTTTAAACCATGATAGCTTGACTCTTGAACCTCCGTGGGTGCTAGACAATCATCTGTTGACTTCCCCATAACCCATCTAACGAATGCATTTCATGAAAACAAGAGTCAATTGGCCTAGAACTTCATTTAATCCAAGTTAAACCGAAAAGGAACAAATAGGCCTACAACTTTATGCCAAGATAGCTTGAGTCTTGCACCACCGTGGGTGCTAGACAATCATCTGTTGACTTCCGCATAACCCATCTAACGAATGCATTTCATGAAAACAAGAGTCACTTGGCCTAGAACTTCTTTTAATCCAATATAAACCGAAATGGAACAAATAGGCCTACAACTTTAACCATGATAGCTTGAGTCTTGCACCTCCGTGGGTGCTAGACAATCATCTGTTGACTTCCCCATAACCCATCTAACGAATGCATTTCATGAAAACAAGAGTCACTTGGCCTAGAACTTCTTTTAATCCAAGATAAACCGAAAAGGAACAAATAGGCCTACAACTTTAAACCAAGATAGCTTGAGTCATGTACCACCGTGGGTGCTAGACAAACATCTGTTGACTTCCCCATAACCCATCTAACGAATGCATTTCATGAAAACAAGAGTCACTTGGCCTAGAACTTCATTTAATCCAAGATAAACCGAAAAGGAACAAATAGGCCTACAACTTTTAGCCAAGATAGCTTGAGTCTTGAACCTCCGTGGGTGCTAGACAATCATCTGTTGACTTCCCCATAACCCATCTAACGAATGCATTTCATGAAAACAAGAGTCACTTGGCCTAGAACTTCTTTTAATCCAAGATAAACCGAAATGGAACAAATAAGCCTACAACTTTAAACCATGATAGCTTGAGTCTTGAACCTCCGTGGGTGCTAGACAAACATCTGTTGACTTCCCCATAACCCATCTAACGAATGCATTTCATGAAAACAAGAGTCACTTGGCCTAGAACTTCATTTAATCTAAGATAAACCGAAATGGAACAAATAGGCCTACACCTTTTTACCAAGATAGCTTGAGTCTTGAACCTCCGTGGGTGCTAGACAATCATCTGTTGACTTCCCCATAACCCATCTAACGAATGCATTTCATGAAAACAAGAGTCACTTGGCCTAGAACTTCTTTTAATCCAAGATAAACCGAAAAGGAACAAATAGGCCTACAACTTTAAACCAAGATAGCTTGAGTCTTGAACCTCCGTGGGTGCTAGACAATCATCTGTTGACTTCCCCATAACCCATCTAACGAATGCATTTCATGAAAACAAGAGTCACTTGGCCTAGAACTTCTTTTAATCCAAGATAAACCGAAATGGAACAAATAAGCCTACAACTTTAAACCATGATAGCTTGAGTCTTGAACCTCCGTGGGTGCTAGACAATCATCTGTTGACTTCCCCATAACCCATCTAACGAATGCATTTCATGAAAACAAGAGTCACTTGGCCTAGAACTTCATTTAATCCAAGATAAACCGAAAAGGAACAAATAGGCCTACAACTTTAAGCCAAGATAGCTTGAGTCTTGAACCTCCGTGGGTGCTAGACAATCATCTTTTGACTTCCCCATAACCCATCTAACGAATGCATTTCATGAAAACAAGAGTCACTTGGCCTAGAACTTCATTTAATCCAAGATAAACCGAAATGGAACAGATACGCCTACAACTTTTATCGATGATAGCTTGAGTCTTGAACCTCCGTGGGTGCTAGACAATCATCTGTTGACTTCCCCATAACCCATCTAACGAATGCATTTCATGAAAACAAGAGTCACTTGGCCTAGAACTTCATTTAATCCAAGTTAAACCGAAAAGGAACAAATAGGCCTACAACTTTAAACCATGATAGCTTGAGTCTTGAACCACCGTGGGTGCTAGACAAACATCTGTTGACTTCCCCATAACCCATCTAACGAATGCATTTCATGAAAACAAGAGTCACTTGGCCTAGAACTTCTTTTAATCCAAGATAAACCGAAATGGAACAAATAGGCCTACAACTTTAAACCAAGATAGCTTGAGTCTTGAACCTCCGTGGGTGCTAGACAATCATCTGTTGACTTCCCCATAACCCATCTAACGAATGCATTTCATGAAAACAAGAGTCACTTGGCCTAGAACTTCTTTTAATCCAAGATAAACCGAAAAGGAACAAATAGGCCTACAACTTTAAGCCAAGATAGCTTGAGTCTTGAACCTCCGTGGGTGCTAGACAATCATCTGTTGACTTCCCCATCACCCATCTAACGAATGCATTTCATGAAAACAAGAGTCACTTGGCCTAGAACTTCTTTTAATCCAAGATAAACCGAAATGGAACAGATAAACCTACAACTTTAAACAATGATAGCTTGAGTCTTGAACCACCGTGGGTGCTAGACAATCAGCGTTCGACTTCGCCATAACCCATCTAACGAATGCATTTCATGAAAACAAGAGTCACTTGGCCTAGAACTTCATTTAATCCAAGTTAAACCGAAAAGGAACAAATAAGCCTACAACATTAAACCATGATAGCTTGAGTCTTGAACCACCGTGGGTGCTAGACAAACATCTGTTGACTTCCCCATAACCCATCTAACGAATGCATTTCATGAAAACAAGAGTCACTTGGCCTAGAACTTCTTTTAATCCAAGATAAAACGAAAAGAACAAATAGGCCTACAACTTTAAGCCAAGATAGCTTGAGTCTTGAACCTCCGTGGGTGCTAGACAATCATCTGTTGACTTCCCCATAACCCATCTAACGAATGCATTTCATGAAAACAAGAGTCACTTGGCCTAGAACTTCATTTAATCCAAGTTAAACCGAAAAGGAACAAATAGGCCTACAACTTTAAACCAAGATAGCTTGAGTCTTGAACCACCGTGGGTGCTAGACAAACATCTGTTGACTTCCCCATAACCCATCTAACGAATGCATTTCATGAAAACAAGAGTCACTTGGCCTAGAACTTCTTTTAATCCAAGATAAACCGAAATGGAATAAATAAGCCTACAACTTTAAGCCAAGATAGCTTGAGTCTTGAACCTCCGTGGGTGCTAGACAATCATCTGTTGACTTCCCCATAACCCATCTAACGAATGCATTTCATGAAAACAAGAGTCACTTGGCCTAGAACTTCTTTTAATCCAAGATAAACCGAAATGGAACAAATAAGCCTACAACTTTAAACCATGATAGCTTGAGTCTTGAACCACCGTGGGTGCTAGACAATCATCTGTTGACTTCCCCATAACCCATCTAACGAATGCATTTCATGAAAACAAGAGTCACTTGGCCTAGAACTTCATTTAATCCAAGTTAAACCGAAAAGGAACAAATAGGCCTACAACTTTAAACCAAGATAGCTTGAGTCTTGAACCACCGTGGGTGCTAGACAATCATCTGTTGACTTCCCCATAACCCATCTAACGAATGCATTTCATGAAAACAAGAGTCACTTGGCCTAGAACTTCTTTTAATCCAAGATAAACCGAAATGGAACAAATAAGCCTACAACATTAAACCAAGATAGCTAGAGTCTTGAACCTCCGTGGGTGCTAGACAATCATGAGGTGACTTCCCCATCACCCAACTACCGAATGCATGTCATGAAAACAAGAGTCACTTCGCCTAGAACTTCTTTTCATCCAAGATAAACCGAAATCGAACAGAGAAACCTACAACGTTTCACCAAGATAGCTTGAGTCTTGAACCTCCGTGGGTGCTAGACAAACATCTGTTGACTTCCCCATAACCCATCTAACGAATGCATTTCATGAAAACAAGAGTCACTTGGCCTAGAACTTCATTTAATCCAAGTTAAACCGAAAAGGAACAAATAGGCCTACAACTTTATGCCAAGATAGCTTGAGTCTTGAACCTCCGTGGGTGCTAGACAATCATCTGTTGACTTCCCCATAACCCATCTAACGAATGCATTTCATGAAAACAAGAGTCACTTGGCCTAGAACTTCATTTAATCCAAGATAAACCGAAATGGAACAAATAAGCCTACAACATTAAACCATGATAGCTTGAGTCTTGAACCTCCGTGGGTGCTAGACAATCATCTGTTGACTTCCCCATAACCCATCTAACGAATGCATTTCATGAAAACAAGAGTCACTTGGCCTAGAACTTCTTTTAATCCAAGATAAACCGAAAAGGAACAAATAGGCCTACAACTTTAAGCCAAGATAGCTTGAGTCTTGAACCTCCGTGGGTGCTAGACAATCATCTGTTGACTTCCCCATCACCCATCTAACGAATGCATTTCATGAAAACAAGAGTCACTTGGCCTAGAACTTCTTTTAATCCAAGATAAACCGAAATGGAACAAATAAGCCTACAACATTAAACCATGATAGCTTGAGTCTTGAACCACCGTGGGTGCTAGACAATCATCTGTTGACTTCCCCATAACCCATCTAACGAATGCATTTCATGAAAACAAGAGTCACTTGGCCTAGAACTTCATTTAATCCAAGTTAAACCGAAAAGGAACAAATAGGCCTACAACTTTAAACCATGATAGCTTGAGTCTTGAACCACCGTGGGTGCTAGACAAACATCTGTTGACTTCCCCATAACCCATCTAACGAATGCATTTCATGAAAACAAGAGTCACTTGGCCTAGAACTTCATTTAATCCAAGTTAAACCGAAAAGGAACAAATAGGCCTACAACTTTATGCCAAGATAGCTTGAGTCTTGAACCTCCGTGGGTGCTAGACAATCATCTGTTGACTTCCCCATAACCCATCTAACGAATGCATTTCATGAAAACAAGAGTCACTTGGCCTAGAACTTCTTTTAATCCAAGATAAACCGAAAAGGAACAAATAGGCCTACAACTTTAAGCCAAGATAGCTTGAGTCTTGAACCTCCGTGGGTGCTAGACAATCATCTGTTGACTTCCCCATCACCCATCTAACGAATGCATTTCATGAAAACAAGAGTCACTTGGCCTAGAACTTCTTTTAATCCAATATAAACCGAAATGGAACAAATAAGCCTACAACATTAAACAATGATAGCTTGAGTCTTGAACCACCGTGGGTGCTAGACAATCATCTGTTGACTTCCCCATAACCCATCTAACGAATGCATTTCATGAAAACAAGAGTCACTTGGCCTAGAACTTCATTTAATCCAAGTTAAACCGAAAAGGAACAAATAGGCCTACAACTTTATGCCAAGATAGCTTGAGTCTTGAACCTCCGTGGGTGCTAGACAATCATCTGTTGACTTCCCCATAACCCATCTAACGAATGCATTTCATGAAAACAAGAGTCACTTGGCCTAGAACTTCTTTTAATCCAAGATAAACCGAAATGGAACAAATAAGCCTACAACTTTAAGCCAAGATAGCTTGAGTCTTGAACCTCCGTGGGTGCTAGACAATCATCTGTTGACTTCCCCATAACCCATCTAACGAATGCATTTCATGAAAACAAGAGTCACTTGGCCTAGAACTTCATTTAATCCAAGTTAAACCGAAAAGGAACAAATAGGCCTACAACTTTATGCCAAGATAGCTTGAGTCTTGAACCTCCGTGGGTGCTAGACAATCATCTGTTGACTTCCCCATAACCCATCTAACGAATGCATTTCATGAAAACAAGAGTCACTTGGCCTAGAACTTCTTTTAATCCAAGATAAACCGAAATGGAACAAATAAGCCTACAACTTTAAACCAAGATAGCTTGAGTCTTGAACCTCCGTGGGTGCTAGACAATCATCTGTTGACTTCCCCATAACCCATCTAACGAATGCATTTCATGAAAACAAGAGTCACTTGGCCTAGAACTTCATTTAATCCAAGATAAATCGAAATAGAACAGATAAACCTACAACTTTAAGCCAAGATAGCTTGAGTCTTGAACCTCCGTGGGTGCTAGACAATCATCTGTTGACTTCCCCATAACCCATCTAACGAATGCATTTCATGAAAACAAGAGTCACTTGGCCTAGAACTTCATTTAATCCAAGTTAAACCGAAAAGGAACAAATAGGCCTACAACTTTAAACCAAGATAGCTTGAGTCTTGAACCTCCGTGGGTGCTAGACAATCATCTGTTGACTTCCCCATAACCCATCTAACGAATGCATTTCATGAAAACAAGAGTCACTTGGCCTAGAACTTCATTTAATCCAAGATAAACCGAAATGGAACAAATAGGCCTACAACTTTAAACCAAGATAGCTTGAGTCTTGAACCTCCGTGGGTGCTAGACAATCATCTGTTGACTTCCCCATAACCCATCTAACGAATGCATTTCATGAAAACAAGAGTCACTTGGCCTAGAACTTCATTTAATCCAAGTTAAACCGAAAAGGAACAAATAGGCCTACAACTTTAAACCAAGATAGCTTGAGTCTTGAACCACCATGGGTGCTAGACAATCATCTGTTGACTTCCCCATAACCCATCTAACGAATGCATTTCATGAAAACAAGAGTCACTTGGCCTAGAACTTCTTTTAATCTAAGATAAACCGAAATGGAACAAATAAGCCTACAACTTTAAGCCAAGATAGCTTGAGTCTTGAACCTCCGTGGGTGCTAGACAATCATCTGTTGACTTCCCCATAACCCATCTAACGAATGCATTTCATGAAAACAAGAGTCACTTGGCCTAGAACTTCTTTTAATCCAAGATAAACCGAAAAGGAACAAATAGGCCTACAACTTTAAGCCAAGATAGCTTGAGTCTTGAACCTCCGTGGGTGCTAGACAAACATCTGTTGACTTCCCCATAACCCATCTAACGAATGCATTTCATGAAAACAAGAGTCACTTGGCCTAGAACTTCATTTAATCCAAGATAAACCGAAAAGGAACAAATAGGCCTACAACTTTAAACCAAGATAGCTTGAGTCTTGAACCTCCGTGGGTGCTAGACAATCATCTGTTGACTTCCCCATAACCCATCTAACGAATGCATTTCATGAAAACAAGAGTCACTTGGCCTAGAACTTCTTTTAATCCAAGATAAACCGAAATGGAACAAATAAGCCTACAACTTTAAACCATGATAGCTTGAGTCTTGAACCTCCGTGGGTGCTAGACAAACATCTGTTGACTTCCCCATAACCCATCTAACGAATGCATTTCATGAAAACAAGAGTCACTTGGCCTAGAACTTCATTTAATCCAAGATAAACCGAAATGGAACAAATAGGCCTACAACTTTAAACCAAGATAGCTTGAGTCTTGAACCTCCGTGGGTGCTAGACAATCATCTATTGACTTCCCCATAACCCATCTAACGAATGCATTTCATGAAAACAAGAGTCACTTGGCCTAGAACTTCTTTTAATCCAAGATAAACCGAAAAGGAACAAATAGGCCTACAACTTTAAGCCAAGATAGCTTGAGTCTTGAACCTCCGTGGGTGCTAGACAATCATCTGTTGACTTCCCCATAACCCATCTAACGAATGCATTTCATGAAAACAAGAGTCACTTGGCCTAGAACTTCATTTAATCCAATATAAACCGAAATGGAACAAATAAGCCTACAACATTAAACAATGATAACTTGAGTCTTGAACCACCGTGGGTGCTAGACAATCATCTGTTGACTTCCCCATAACCCATCTAACGAATGCATTTCATGAAAACAAGAGTCACTTGGCCTAGAACTTCATTTAATCCAAGTTAAACCGAAAAGGAACAAATAGGCCTACAACTTTAAACCATGATAGCTTGAGTCTTGAACCACCGTGGGTGCTAGACAAACATCTGTTGACTTCCCCATAACCCATCTAACGAATGCATTTCATGAAAACAAGAGTCACTTGGCCTAGAACTTCTTTTAATCCAAGATAAACCGAAATGGAACAAATAGGCCTACAACTTTATGCCAAGATAGCTTGAGTCTTGAACCTCCGTGGGTGCTAGACAATCATCTGTTGACTTCCCCATAACCCATCTAACGAATGCATTTCATGAAAACAAGAGTCACTTGGCCTAGAACTTCTTTTAATCCAAGATAAACCGAAATGGAACAAATAAGCCTACAACTTTAAACCATGATAGCTTGAGTCTTGAACCTCCGTGGGTGCTAGACAATCATCTGTTGACTTCCCCATAACCCATCTAACGAATGCATTTCATGAAAACAAGAGTCACTTGGCCTAGAACTTCATTTAATCCAAGTTAAACCGAAAAGGAACAAATAGGCCTACAACTTTATGCCAAGATAGCTTGAGTCTTGAACCTCCGTGGGTGCTAGACAATCATCTCCATTGACTTCCCCATAACCCATCTAACGAATGCATTTCATGAAAACAAGAGTCACTTGGCCTAGAACTTCTTTTAATCCAAGATAAACCGAAATGGAACAAATACGCCTACAACTTTAAACCATGATAGCTTGAGTCTTGAACCTCCGTGGGTGCTAGACAATCATCTGTTGACTTCCCCATAACCCATCTAACGAATGCATTTCATGAAAACAAGAGTCACTTGGCCTAGAACTTCATTTAATCTAAGATAAACCGAAATGGAACAAATAGGCCTACAACTTTAAACCAAGATAGCTTGAGTCTTGAACCTCCGTGGGTGCTAGACAATCATCTGTTGACTTCCCCATAACCCATCTAACGAATGCATTTCATGAAAACAAGAGTCACTTGGCCTAGAACTTCATTTAATCCAAGTTAAACCGAAAAGGAACAAATAGGCCTACAACTTTAAACCAAGATAGCTTGAGTCTTGAACCTCCGTGGGTGCTAGACAATCATCTGTTGACTTCCCCATAACCCATCTAACGAATGCATTTCATGAAAACAAGAGTCACTTGGCCTAGAACTTCATTTAATCCAAGATAAACCGAAATGGAACAAATAAGCCTACAACTTTAAACCATGATAGCTTGAGTCTTGAACCTCCGTGGGTGCTAGACAATCATCTGTTGACTTCCCCATAACCCATCTAACGAATGCATTTCATGAAAACAAGAGTCACTTGGCCTAGAACTTCATTTAATCCAAGTTAAACCGAAAAGGAACAAATAGGCCTACAACTTTATGCCAAGATAGCTTGAGTCTTGAACCTCCGTGGGTGCTAGACAATCATCTGTTGACTTCCCCATAACCCATCTAACGAATGCATTTCATGAAAACAAGAGTCACTTGGCCTAGAACTTCTTTTAATCCAAGATAAACCGAAATGGAACAAATAGGCCTACAACTTTATGCCAAGATAGCTTGAGTCTTGAACCTCCGTGGGTGCTAGACAATCATCTGTTGACTTCCCCATAACCCATCTAACGAATGCATTTCATGAAAACAAGAGTCACTTGGCCTAGAACTTCATTTAATCCAAGATAAACCGAAAAGGAACAAATAGGCCTACAACTTTAAACCAAGATAGCTTGAGTCTTGAACCACCGTGGGTGCTAGACAAACATCTGTTGACTTCCCCATAACCCATCTAACGAATGCATTTCATGAAAACAAGAGTCACTTGGCCTAGAACTTCATTTAATCCAAGATAAACCGAAAAGGAACAAATAGGCCTACAACTTTAAGCCAAGATAGCTTGAGTCTTGAACCTCCGTGGGTGCTAGACAATCATCAGTATACTTCCCCATAACCCATCTAACGAATGCATTTCATGAAAACAAGAGTCACTTGGCCTAGAACTTCTTTTAATCCAAGATAAACCGAAATGGAACAAATAAGCCTACAACTTTAAACCATGATAGCTTGAGTCTTGAACCACCGTGGGTGCTAGACAAACATCTGTTGACTTCCCCATAACCCATCTAACGAATGCATTTCATGAAAACAAGAGTCACTTGGCCTAGAACTTCTTTTAATCCAAGATAAACCGAAAAGGAACAAATAGGCCTACAACTTTAAACCAAGATAGCTTGAGTCTTGAACCTCCGTGGGTGCTAGACAATCATCTGTTGACTTCCCCATAACCCATCTAACGAATGCATTTCATGAAAACAAGAGTCACTTGGCCTAGAACTTCTTTTAATCCAAGATAAACCGAAAAGGAACAAATAGGCCTACAACTTTAAGCCAAGATAGCTTGAGTCTTGAACCTCCGTGGGTGCTAGACAATCATCTGTTGACTTCCCCATAACCCATCTAACGAATGCATTTCATGAAAACAAGAGTCACTTGGCCTAGAACTTCTTTTAATCCAATATAAACCGAAATGGAACAAATAAGCCTACAACTTTAAGCCAAGATAGCTTGAGTCTTGAACCTCCGTGGGTGCTAGACAATCATCTGTTGACTTCCCCATAACCCATCTAACGAATGCATTTCATGAAAACAAGAGTCACTTGGCCTAGAACTTCATTTAATCCAAGTTAAACCGAAAAGGAACAAATAGGCCTACAACTTTATGCCAAGATAGCTTGAGTCTTGAACCTCCGTGGGTGCTAGACAATCATCTGTTGACTTCCCCATAACCCATCTAACGAATGCATTTCATGAAAACAAGAGTCACTTGGCCTAGAACTTCTTTTAATCCAAGATAAACCGAAAAGGAACAAATAGGCCTACAACTTTAAACCAAGATAGCTTGAGTTTTGAACCTCCGTGGGTGCTAGACAATCATCTCATTGACTTCCCCATAACCCATCTAACGAATGCATTTCATGAAAACAAGAGTCACTTGGCCTAGAACTTCATTTAATCCAATATAAACCGAAATGGAACAAATATGCCTACAACTTTTAAACATGATAGCTTGAGTCTTGAACCTCCGTGGGTGCTAGACAATCATCTGTTGACTTCCCCATAACCCATCTAACGAATGCATTTCATGAAAACAAGAGTCACTTGGCCTAGAACTTCATTTAATCCAAGTTAAACCGAAAAGGAACAAATAGGCCTACAACTTTAAACCAAGATAGCTTGAGTCTTGAACCTCCGTGGGTGCTAGACAATCATCTGTTGACTTCCCCATAACCCATCTAACGAATGCATTTCATGAAAACAAGAGTCACTTGGCCTAGAACTTCTTTTTAATCCAAGATAAACCGAAATGGAACAAATAGGCCTACAACTTTAAACCAAGATAGCTTGAGTCTTGATCCGTCGTGGGTGCTAGACAATCATCTGTTGACTTCCCCATAACCCATCTAACGAATGCATTTCATGAAAACAAGAGTCACTTGGCCTAGAACTTCATTTAATCCAAGTTAAACCGAAAAGGAACAAATAGGCCTACAACTTTAAACCAAGATAGCTTGAGTCTTGAACCACCGTGGGTGCTAGACAAACATCTGTTGACTTCCCCATCACCCATCTAACGAATGCATTTCATGAAAACAAGAGTCACTTGGCCTAGAACTTCTTTTAATCCAAGATAAACCGAAATGGAACAAATAGGCCTACAACTTTAAGCCAAGATAGCTTGAGTCTTGAACCTCCATGGGTGCTAGACAATCATCATTGACTTCCCCATAACCCATCTAACGAATGCATTTCATGAAAACAAGAGTCACTTGGCCTAGAACTTCATTTAATCCAAGATAAACCGAAAAGGAACAAATAGGCCTACAACTTTAAACCATGATAGCTTGAGTCTTGAACCTCCGTGGGTGCTAGACAATCATCTGTTGACTTCCCCATAACCCATCTAACGAATGCATTTCATGAAAACAAGAGTCACTTGGCCTAGAACTTCATTTAATCCAAGATAAACCGAAAAGGAACAAATAGGCCTACAACTTTAAACCAAGATAGCTTGAGTCTTGAACCTCCGTGGGTGCTAGACAATCATCTGTTGACTTCCCCATAACCCATCTAACGAATGCATTTCATGAAAACAAGAGTCACTTGGCCTAGAACTTCTTTTAATCCAAGATAAACCGAAATGGAACAAATAGGCCTACAACTTTAAACCAAGATAGCTTGAGTCTTGAACCTCCGTGGGTGCTAGACAATCATCTGTTGACTTCCCCATAACCCATCTAACGAATGCATTTCATGAAAACAAGAGTCACTTGGCCTAGAACTTCATTTAATCCAAGATAAACCGAAATGGAACAAATAGGCCTACAACTTTAAACAATGATAGCTTGAGTCTTGAACCTCCGTGGGTGCTAGACAATCATCTGTTGACTTCCCCATAACCCATCTAACGAATGCATTTCATGAAAACAAGAGTCACTTGGCCTAGAACTTCATTTAATCCAAGTTAAACCGAAAAGGAACAAATAGGCCTACAACTTTAAACCAAGATAGCTTGAGTCTTGAACCTCCGTGGGTGCTAGACAATCATCTGTTGACTTCCCCATAACCCATCTAACGAATGCATTTCATGAAAACAAGAGTCACTTGGCCTAGAACTTCTTTTAATCCAAGATAAACCGAAATGGAACAAATAAGCCTACAACTTTAAACCAAGATAGCTTGAGTCTTGAACCTCCGTGGGTGCTAGACAATCATCTGTTGACTTCCCCATAACCCATCTAACGAATGCATTTCATGAAAACAAGAGTCACTTGGCCTAGAACTTCATTTAATCCAAGTTAAACCGAAAAGGAACAAATAGGCCTACAACTTTAAACCAAGATAGCTTGAGTCTTGAACCACCGTGGGTGCTAGACAAACATCTGTTGACTTCCCCATAACCCATCTAACGAATGCATTTCATGAAAACAAGAGTCACTTGGCCTAGAACTTCTTTTAATCCAAGATAAACCGAAAAGGAACAAATAGGCCTACAACTTTAAACCAAGATAGCTTGAGTCTTGAACCTCCGTGGGTGCTAGACAATCATCTGTTGACTTCCCCATAACCCATCTAACGAATGCATTTCATGAAAACAAGAGTCACTTGGCCTAGAACTTCTTTTAATCCAAGATAAACCGAAATGGAACAAATAAGCCTACAACTTTAAACCATGATAGCTTGAGTCTTGAACCTCCGTGGGTGCTAGACAATCATCTGTTGACTTCCCCATAACCCATCTAACGAATGCATTTCATGAAAACAAGAGTCACTTGGCCTAGAACTTCTTTTAATCCAAGATAAACCGAAAAGGAACAAATAGGCCTACAACTTTAAACCAAGATAGCTTGAGTCTTGAACCTCCGTGGGTGCTAGACAATCATCTCAAGACTACGCCCTAACCCATCTAACGAATGCATTTCATGAAAACAAGAGTCACTTGGCCTAGAACTTCTTTTAATCCAAGATAAACCGAAATGGAACAAATAGGCCTACAACTTTAAATCAAGATAGCTTGAGTCTTGAACCTCCGTGGGTGCTAGACAATCATCTGTTGACTTCCCCATAACCCATCTAACGAATGCATTTCATGAAAACAAGAGTCACTTGGCCTAGAACTTCATTTAATCCAAGTTAAACCGAAAAGGAACAAATAGGCCTACAACATTAAACCATGATAGCTTGAGTCTTGAACCACCGTGGGTGCTAGACAAACATCTGTTGACTTCCCCATAACCCATCTAACGAATGCATTTCATGAAAACAAGAGTCACTTGGCCTAGAACTTCTTTTAATCCAAGATAAACCGAAAAGGAACAAATAGGCCTACAACTTTAAACCAAGATAGCTTGAGTCTTGAACCTCCGTGGGTGCTAGACAATCATCTGTTGACTTCCCCATAACCCATCTAACGAATGCATTTCATGAAAACAAGAGTCACTTGGCCTAGAACTTCTTTTAATCCAAGATAAACCGAAATGGAACAAATAAGCCTACAACTTTAAACCATGATAGCTTGAGTCTTGAACCTCCGTGGGTGCTAGACAATCATCTGTTGACTTCCCCATAACCCATCTAACGAATGCATTTCATGAAAACAAGAGTCACTTGGCCTAGAACTTCATTTAATCCAAGTTAAACCGAAAAGGAACAAATAGGCCTACAACTTTAAACCAAGATAGCTTGAGTCTTGAACCTCCGTGGGTGCTAGACAATCATCTGTTGACTTCCCCATAACCCATCTAACGAATGCATTTCATGAAAACAAGAGTCACTTGGCCTAGAACTTCTTTTAATCCAAGATAAACCGAAATGGAACAAATAAGCCTACAACTTTAACCATGATAGCTTGAGTCTTGAACCTCCGTGGGTGCTAGACAATCATCTGTTGACTTCCCCATAACCCATCTAACGAATGCATTTCATGAAAACAAGAGTCACTTAGCCTAGAACTTCATTTAATCCAAGATAAACCGAAAAGGAACAAATAGGCCTACAACTTTAAACCAAGATAGCTTGAGTCTTGTACCACCGTGGGTGCTAGACAATCATCTGTTGACTTCCCCATAACCCATCTAACGAATGCATTTCATGAAAACAAGAGTCACTTGGCCTAGAACTTCTTTTAATCCAAGATAAACCTAAAAGGAACAAATAGGCCTACAACTTTAAACCAAGATAGCTTGAGTCTTGAACCTCCGTGGGTGCTAGACAATCATCTGTTGACTTCCCCATAACCCATCTAACGAATGCATTTCATGAAAACAAGAGTCACTTGGCCTAGAACTTCTTTTAATCCAAGATAAACCGAAATGGAACAAATAAGCCTACAACATTAAACCATGATAGCTTGAGTCTTGAACCTCCGTGGGTGCTAGACAATCATCTGATGACTTCCCCATAACCCATCTAACGAATGCATTTCATGAAAACAAGAGTCACTTGGCCTAGAACTTCATTTAATCCAAGTTAAACCGAAAAGGAACAAATAGGCCTACAACTTTATACCAAGATAGCTTGAGTCTTGAACCTCCGTGGGTGCTAGACAATCATCTGTTGACTTCCCCATAACCCATCTAACGAATGCATTTCATGAAAACAAGAGTCACTTGGCCTAGAACTTCTTTTAATCCAAGATAAACCGAAAAGGAACAAATAGGCCTACAACTTTAAACCAAGATAGCTTGAGTCTTGAACCTCCGTGGGTGCTAGACAATCATCTGTTGACTTCCCCATAACCCATCTAACGAATGCATTTCATGAAAACAAGAGTCACTTGGCCTAGAACTTCATTTAATCCAAGTTAAACCGAAAAGGAACAAATAGGCCTACAACTTTAAACCAAGATAGCTTGAGTCTTGAACCTCCGTGGGTGCTAGACAATCATCTGTTGACTTCCCCATAACCCATCTAACGAATGCATTTCATGAAAACAAGAGTCACTTGGCCTAGAACTTCTTTTAATCCAAGATAAACCGAAAAGGAACAAATAGGCCTACAACTTTAAACCAAGATAGCTTGAGTCTTGAACCTCCGTGGGTGCTAGACAATCATCTGTTGACTTCCCCATAACCCATCTAACGAATGCATTTCATGAAAACAAGAGTCACTTGGCCTAGAACTTCTTTTAATCCAAGATAAACCGAAATGGAACAAATAGGCCTACAACTTTAAACCAAGATAGCTTGAGTCTTGAACTTCGTGGGTGCTAGACAATCATCTGTTGACTTCCCCATAACCCATCTAACGAATGCATTTCATGAAAACAAGAGTCACTTGGCCTAGAACTTCATTTAATCCAAGTTAAACCGAAAAGGAACAAATAGGCCTACAACTTTAAGCCAAGATAGCTTGAGTCTTGAACCTCCGTGGGTGCTAGACAATCATCTGTTGACTTCCCCATAACCCATCTAACGAATGCATTTCATGAAAACAAGAGTCACTTGGCCTAGAACTTCTTTTAATCCAAGATAAACCGAAATGGAACAAATAGGCCTACAACTTTAAACCAAGATAGCTTGAGTCTTGAACCTCCGTGGGTGCTAGACAATCATCTGTTGACTTCCCCATAACCCATCTAACGAATGCATTTCATGAAAACAAGAGTCACTTGGCCTAGAACTTCATTTAATCCAAGTTAAACCGAAAAGGAACAAATAGGCCTACAACTTTAAACCAAGATAGCTTGAGTCTTGAACCACCGTGGGTGCTAGACAAACATCATTGACTTCCCCATAACCCATCTAACGAATGCATTTCATGAAAACAAGAGTCACTTGGCCTAGAACTTCATTTAATCCAAGATAAACCGAAAAGGAACAAATAGGCCTACAACTTTAAACCAAGATAGCTTGAGTCTTGAACCTCCGTGGGTGCTAGACAATCATCTGTTGACTTCCCCATAACCCATCTAACGAATGCATTTCATGAAAACAAGAGTCACTTGGCCTAGAACTTCTTTTAATCCAAGATAAACCGAAATGGAACAAATAAGCCTACAACTTTAAACCATGATAGCTTGAGTCTTGAACCTCCATGGGTGCTAGACAATCATCTGTTGACTTCCCCATAACCCATCTAACGAATGCATTTCATGAAAACAAGAGTCACTTGGCCTAGAACTTCATTTAATCCAAGATAAACCGAAAAGGAACAAATAGGCCTACAACTTTAAGCCAAGATAGCTTGAGTCTTGAACCTCCGTGGGTGCTAGACAATCATCTGTTGACTTCCCCATAACCCATCTAACGAATGCATTTCATGAAAACAAGAGTCACTTGGCCTAGAACTTCATTTAATCCAAGATAAACCGAAATGGAACAAATAGGCCTACAACTTTAAACCATGATAGCTTGAGTCTTGAACCTCCGTGGGTGCTAGACAATCATCTGTTGACTTCCCCATAACCCATCTAACGAATGCATTTCATGAAAACAAGAGTCACTTGGCCTAGAACTTCATTTAATCCAAGTTAAACCGAAAAGGAACAAATAGGCCTACAACTTTAAACCAAGATAGCTTGAGTCTTGAACCACCGTGGGTGCTAGACAAACATCTGTTGACTTCCCCATAACCCATCTAACGAATGCATTTCATGAAAACAAGAGTCACTTGGCCTAGAACTTCATTTAATCCAAGTTAAACCGAAAAGGAACAAATAGGCCTACAACTTTAAACCATGATAGCTTGAGTCTTGAACCTCCGTGGGTGCTAGACAATCATCTGTTGACTTCCCCATAACCCATCTAACGAATGCATTTCATGAAAACAAGAGTCACTTGGCCTAGAACTTCATTTAATCCAAGTTAAACCGAAAAGGAACAAATAGGCCTACAACTTTAAACCAAGATAGCTTGAGTCTTGAACCACCGTGGGTGCTAGACAAACATCTGTTGACTTCCCCATAACCCATCTAACGAATGCATTTCATGAAAACAAGAGTCACTTGGCCTAGAACTTCATTTAATCCAAGATTAACCGAAAAGGAACAAATAGGCCTACAACTTTATAACAAGATAGCTTGAGTCTTGAACCTCCGTGGGTGCTAGACAATCATCTGTTGACTTCCCCATAACCCATCTAACGAATGCATTTCATGAAAACAAGAGTCACTTGGCCTAGAACTTCATTTAATCCAAGTTAAACCGAAAAGGAACAAATAGGCCTACAACTTTAAACCAAGATAGCTTGAGTCTTGAACCACCGTGGGTGCTAGACAATCATCTGTTGACTTCCCCATAACCCATCTAACGAATGCATTTCATGAAAACAAGAGTCACTTGGCCTAGAACTTCATTTAATCCAAGTTAAACCGAAAAGGAACAAATAGGCCTACAACTTTAAACCATGATAGCTTGAGTCTTGAACCTCCGTGGGTGCTAGACAATCATCTGTTGACTTCCCCATAACCCATCTAACGAATGCATTTCATGAAAACAAGAGTCACTTGGCCTAGAACTTCATTTAATCCAAGTTAAACCGAAAAGGAACAAATAGGCCTACAACTTTAAACCAAGATAGCTTGAGTCTTGTACCACCGTGGGTGCTAGACAAACATCAGTTTACTTCCCCATAACCCATCTAACAAATGCATTTCATGAAAACAAGAGTCACTTGGCCTAGAACTTCATTTAATCCAAGATAAACCGAAATGTAACAGATACTCCTACAACTTTTAACAATGATAGCTTGAGTCTTGAACCTCCGTGGGTGCTAGACAATCATCTGTTGACTTCCCCATAACCCATCTAACGAATGCATTTCATGAAAACAAGAGTCACTTGGCCTAGAACTTCATTTAATCCAAGTTAAACCGAAAAGGAACAAATAGGCCTACAACTTTAAACCATGATAGCTTGAGTCTTGAACCTCCGTGGGTGCTAGACAATCATCTGTTGACTTCCCATAACCCATCTAACGAATGCATTTCATGAAAACAAGAGTCACTTGGCCTAGAACTTCTTTTAATCCAAGATAAACCGAAATGGAACAAATAAGCCTACAACTTTAAACCATGATAGCTTGAGTCTTGAACCTCCGTGGGTGCTAGACAATCATCTGTTGACTTCCCCATCACCCATCTAACGAATGCATTTCATGAAAACAAGAGTCACTTGGCCTAGAACTTCATTTAATCCAAGTTAAACCAAAAAGGAACAAATAGGCCTACAACTTTAAACCAAGATAGCTTGAGTCATATACCACCGTGGGTGCTAGACAATCATCATTGACTTCCCCATAACCCATCTAACGAATGCATTTCATGAAAACAAGAGTCACTTGGCCTAGAACTTCTTTTAATCCAAGATAAACCGAAAAGGAACAAATAGGCCTACAACTTTAAGCCAAGATAGCTTGAGTCTTGAACCTCCGTGGGTGCTAGACAATCATCTGTTGACTTCCCCATAACCCATCTAACGAATGCATTTCATGAAAACAAGAGTCACTTGGCCTAGAACTTCATTTAATCCAAGATAAACCGAAATGGAACAAATAGGCCTACAACTTTAAACCAAGATAGCTTGAGTCTTGAACCTCCGTGGGTGCTAGACAATCATCTGTTGACTTCCCCATAACCCATCTAACGAATGCATTTCATGAAAACAAGAGTCACTTGGCCTAGAACTTCATTTAATCCAAGTTAAACCGAAAAGGAACAAATAGGCCTACAACTTTAAACCAAGATAGCTTGAGTCTTGAACCTCCGTGGGTGCTAGACAATCATCTGTTGACTTCCCCATAACCCATCTAACGAATGCATTTCATGAAAACAAGAGTCACTTGGCCTAGAACTTCTTTTAATCCAAGATAAACCGAAATGGAACAAATAAGCCTACAACTTTAAACCATGATAGCTTGAGTCTTGAACCTCCGTGGGTGCTAGACAATCATCTGTTGACTTCCCCATAACCCATCTAACGAATGCATTTCATGAAAACAAGAGTCACTTGGCCTAGAACTTCATTTAATCCAAGTTAAACCGAAAAGGAACAAATAGGCCTACAACTTTAAACCAAGATAGCTTGAGTCTTGAACCACCGTGGGTGCTAGACAATCATCTGTTGACTTCCCCATAACCCATCTAACGAATGCATTTCATGAAAACAAGAGTCACTTGGCCTAGAACTTCATTTAATCCAAGTTAAACCGAAAAGGAACAAATAGGCCTACAACTTTAAGCCAAGATAGCTTGAGTCTTGAACCTCCGTGGGTGCTAGACAATCATCTGTTGACTTCCCCATAACCCATCTAACGAATGCATTTCATGAAAACAAGAGTCACTTGGCCTAGAACTTCATTTAATCCAAGTTAAACCGAAAAGGAACAAATAGGCCTACAACTTTAAACCAAGATAGCTTGAGTCTTGAACCTCCGTGGGTGCTAGACAATCATCTCGTTGACTTCCCCATAACCCATCTAACGAATGCATTTCATGAAAACAAGAGTCACTTGGCCTAGAACTTCATTTAATCCATGATATACCGACTGGAACAAATCGGCCTACAACATTTCACCAAGATAGCTTGAGTCTTGAACCTCCGTGGGTGCTAGACAATCATCTGTTGACTTCCCCATAACCCATCTAACGAATGCATTTCATGAAAACAAGAGTCACTTGGCCTAGAACTTCATTTAATCCAAGTTAAACCGAAAAGGAACAAATAGGCCTACAACTTTAAACCAAGATAGCTTGAGTCTTGAACCTCCGTGGGTGCTAGACAATCATCTGTTGACTTCCCCATAACCCATCTAACGAATGCATTTCATGAAAACAAGAGTCACTTGGCCTAGAACTTCATTTAATCCAAGTTAAACCGAAAAGGAACAAATAGGCCTACAACTTTAAACCAAGATAGCTTGAGTCTTGAACCTCCGTGGGTGCTAGACAATCATCTGTTGACTTCCCCATAACCCATCTAACGAATGCATTTCATGAAAACAAGAGTCACTTGGCCTAGAACTTCTTTTAATCCAAGATAAACCGAAATGGAACAAATAGGCCTACAACTTTAAATCAAGATAGCTTGAGTCTTGAACCTCCGTGGGTGCTAGACAATCATCATTGACTTCCCCATAACCCATCTAACGAATGCATTTCATGAAAACAAGAGTCACTTGGCCTAGAACTTCATTTAATCCAAGTTAAACCGAAAAGGAACAAATAGGCCTACAACTTTAAACCAAGATAGCTTGAGTCTTGAACCACCGTGGGTGCTAGACAATCATCTGTTGACTTCCCCATAACCCATCTAACGAATGCATTTCATGAAAACAAGAGTCACTTGGCCTAGAACTTCATTTAATCCAAGTTAAACCGAAAAGGAACAAATAGGCCTACAACTTTAAACCAAGATAGCTTGAGTCTTGAACCTCCGTGGGTGCTAGACAATCATCTGTTGACTTCCCCATAACCCATCTAACGAATGCATTTCATGAAAACAAGAGTCACTTGGCCTAGAACTTCATTTAATCCAAGATAAACCGAAATGGAACAAATAGGCCTACAACTTTAAACCAAGATAGCTTGAGTCTTGAACCTCCGTGGGTGCTAGACAATCATCTGTTGACTTCCCCATAACCCATCTAACGAATGCATTTCATGAAAACAAGAGTCACTTGGCCTAGAACTTCATTTAATCCAAGTTAAACCGAAAAGGAACAAATAGGCCTACAACTTTAAGCCAAGATAGCTTGAGTCTTGAACCTCCGTGGGTGCTAGACAATCATCTGTTGACTTCCCCATAACCCATCTAACGAATGCATTTCATGAAAACAAGAGTCACTTGGCCTAGAACTTCATTTAATCCAAGTTAAACCGAAAAGGAACAAATAGGCCTACAACTTTATGCCAAGATAGCTTGAGTCTTGAACCTCCGTGGGTGCTAGACAATCATCTGTTGACTTCCCCATAACCCATCTAACGAATGCATTTCATGAAAACAAGAGTCACTTGGCCTAGAACTTCTTTTAATCCAAGATAAACCGAAAAGGAACAAATAGGCCTACAACTTTATGCCAAGATAGCTTGAGTCTTGAACCTCCGTGGGTGCTAGACAATCATCTGTTGACTTCCCCATAACCCATCTAACGAATGCATTTCATGAAAACAAGAGTCACTTGGCCTAGAACTTCATTTAATCCAAGATAAACCGAAATGGAACAAATAGGCCTACAACTTTAAACCAAGATAGCTTGAGTCTTGAACCTCCGTGGGTGCTAGACAATCATCTGTTGACTTCCCCATCACCCATCTAACGAATGCATTTCATGAAAACAAGAGTCACTTGGCCTAGAACTTCATTTAATCCAAGTTAAACCGAAAAGGAACAAATAGGCCTACAACTTTAAACCAAGATAGCTTGAGTCTTGAACCTCCGTGGGTGCTAGACAATCATCTGTTGACTTCCCCATAACCCATCTAACGAATGCATTTCATGAAAACAAGAGTCACTTGGCCTAGAACTTCTTTTAATCCAAGATAAACCGAAAAGGAACAAATAGGCCTACAACTTTAAACCAAGATAGCTTGAGTCTTGAACCTCCGTGGGTGCTAGACAATCATCTGTTGACTTCCCCATAACCCATCTAACGAATGCATTTCATGAAAACAAGAGTCACTTGGCCTAGAACTTCTTTTAATCCAAGATAAACCGAAATGGAACAAATAGGCCTACAACTTTAAATCAAGATAGCTTGAGTCTTGAACCTCCGTGGGTGCTAGACAATCATCTGTTGACTTCCCCATAACCCATCTAACGAATGCATTTCATGAAAACAAGAGTCACTTGGCCTAGAACTTCATTTAATCCAAGTTAAACCGAAAAGGAACAAATAGGCCTACAACTTTATGCCAAGATAGCTTGAGTCTTGAACCTCCGTGGGTGCTAGACAATCATCTGTTGACTTCCCCATAACCCATCTAACGAATGCATTTCATGAAAACAAGAGTCACTTGGCCTAGAACTTCATTTAATCCAAGTTAAACCGAAAAGGAACAAATAGGCCTACAACTTTAAACCAAGATAGCTTGAGTCTTGAACCACCGTGGGTGCTAGACAAACATCTGTTGACTTCCCCATAACCCATCTAACGAATGCATTTCATGAAAACAAGAGTCACTTGGCCTAGAACTTCATTTAATCCAAGTTAAACCGAAAAGGAACAAATAGGCCTACAACTTTAAACCAAGATAGCTTGAGTCTTGAACCTCCGTGGGTGCTAGACAATCATCTATTGACTTCCCCATAACCCATCTAACGAATGCATTTCATGAAAACAAGAGTCACTTGGCCTAGAACTTCATTTAATCCAAGTTAAACCGAAAAGGAACAAATAGGCCTACAACTTTATGCCAAGATAGCTTGAGTCTTGAACCTCCGTGGGTGCTAGACAATCATCTGTTGACTTCCCCATAACCCATCTAACGAATGCATTTCATGAAAACAAGAGTCACTTGGCCTAGAACTTCTTTTAATCCAATATAAACCGAAATGGAACAAATAAGCCTACAACATTAAACCATGATAGCTTGAGTCTTGAACCACCGTGGGTGCTAGACAATCATCTGTTGACTTCCCCATAACCCATCTAACGAATGCATTTCATGAAAACAAGAGTCACTTGGCCTAGAACTTCATTTAATCCAAGTTAAACCGAAAAGGAACAAATAGGCCTACAACTTTAAACCAAGATAGCTTGAGTCTTGAACCTCCGTGGGTGCTAGACAAACATCTGTTGACTTCCCCATAACCCATCTAACGAATGCATTTCATGAAAACAAGAGTCACTTGGCCTAGAACTTCATTTAATCCAAGATAAACCGAAATGGAACAAATAAGCCTACAACTTTAAACCATGATAGCTTGAGTCTTGAACCTCCGTGGGTGCTAGACAATCATCTGTTGACTTCCCCATAACCCATCTAACGAATGCATTTCATGAAAACAAGAGTCACTTGGCCTAGAACTTCATTTAATCCAAGTTAAACCGAAAAGGAACAAATAGGCCTACAACTTTAATCCAAGATAGCTTGAGTCTTGAACCTCCGTGGGTGCTAGACAATCATCTATTGACTTCCCCATAACCCATCTAACGAATGCATTTCATGAAAACAAGAGTCACTTGGCCTAGAACTTCTTTTAATCCAATATAAACCGAAATGGAACAAATAGGCCTACAACTTTAAACCAAGATAGCTTGAGTCTTGAACCTCCGTGGGTGCTAGACAATCATCTGTTGACTTCCCCATAACCCATCTAACGAATGCATTTCATGAAAACAAGAGTCACTTGGCCTAGAACTTCATTTAATCCAAGTTAAACCGAAAAGGAACAAATAGGCCTACAACTTTAAACCAAGATAGCTTGAGTCTTGAACCACCGTGGGTGCTAGACAAACATCTGTTGACTTCCCCATAACCCATCTAACGAATGCATTTCATGAAAACAAGAGTCACTTGGCCTAGAACTTCTTTTAATCCAAGATAAACCTAAAAGGAACAAATAGGCCTACAACTTTAAACCAAGATAGCTTGAGTCTTGAACCTCCGTGGGTGCTAGACAATCATCTGTTGACTTCCCCATAACCCATCTAACGAATGCATTTCATGAAAACAAGAGTCACTTGGCCTAGAACTTCTTTTAATCCAAGATAAACCGAAATGGAACAAATAAGCCTACAACTTTAAACCATGATAGCTTGAGTCTTGAACCTCCGTGGGTGCTAGACAATCATCTGTTGACTTCCCCATAACCCATCTAACGAATGCATTTCATGAAAACAAGAGTCACTTGGCCTAGAACTTCATTTAATCCAAGATAAACCGAAAAGGAACAAATAGGCCTACAACTTTAAACCAAGATAGCTTGAGTCTTGAACCTCCGTGGGTGCTAGACAATCATCTGTTGACTTCCCCATAACCCATCTAACGAATGCATTTCATGAAAACAAGAGTCACTTGGCCTAGAACTTCATTTAATCCAAGTTAAACCGAAAAGGAACAAATAGGCCTACAACTTTAAACCAAGATAGCTTGAGTCTTGTACCACCGTGGGTGCTAGACAATCATCTGTTGACTTCCCCATAACCCATCTAACGAATGCATTTCATGAAAACAAGAGTCACTTGGCCTAGAACTTCATTTAATCCAAGTTAAACCGAAAAGGAACAAATAGGCCTACAACTTTAAACCAAGATAGCTTGAGTCTTGAACCTCCGTGGGTGCTAGACAATCATCTGTTGACTTCCCCATAACCCATCTAACGAATGCATTTCATGAAAACAAGAGTCACTTGGCCTAGAACTTCATTTAATCCAAGTTAAACCGAAAAGGAACAAATAGGCCTACAACTTTAAACCAAGATAGCTTGAGTCTTGAACCTCCGTGGGTGCTAGACAATCATCTGTTGACTTCCCCATAACCCATCTAACGAATGCATTTCATGAAAACAAGAGTCACTTGGCCTAGAACTTCATTTAATCCAAGATAAACCGAAATGGAACAAATAGGCCTACAACTTTAAGCCAAGATAGCTTGAGTCTTGAACCTCCGTGGGTGCTAGACAATCATCTGTTGACTTCCCCATAACCCATCTAACGAATGCATTTCATGAAAACAAGAGTCACTTAGCCTAGAACTTCATTTAATCCAAGTTAAACCGAAAAGGAACAAAAACGCCTACAACTTTAAACCAAGATAGCTTGAGTCTTGAACCTCCGTGGGTACTAGACAATCATCTGTTGACTTCCCCATCACCCATCTAACGAATGCATTTCATGAAAACAAGAGTCACTTGGCCTAGAACTTCATTTAATCCAAGTTAAACCGAAAAGGAACAAATAGGCCTACAACTTTAAACCATGATAGCTTGAGTCTTGAACCTCCGTGGGTGCTAGACAATCATCTGTTGACTTCCCCATAACCCATCTAACGAATGCATTTCATGAAAACAAGAGTCACTTGGCCTAGAACTTCATTTAATCCAAGTTAAACCGAAAAGGAACAAATAGGCCTACAACTTTAAACCAAGATAGCTTGAGTCTTGAACCACCGTGGGTGCTAGACAAACATCTGTTGACTTCCCCATAACCCATCTAACGAATGCATTTCATGAAAACAAGAGTCACTTGGCCTAGAACTTCATTTAATCCAAGATAAACCGAAATGGAACAAATAGGCCTACAACTTTAAACCAAGATAGCTTGACTCTTGAACCTCCGTGGGTGCTAGACAATCATCTGTTGACTTCCCCATAACCCATCTAACGAATGCATTTCATGAAAACAAGAGTCACTTGGCCTAGAACTTCATTTAATCCAAGTTAAACCGAAAAGGAACAAATAGGCCTACAACTTTAAACCATGATAGCTTGAGTCTTGAACCTCCGTGGGTGCTAGACAATCATCTCGTTGACTTCCCCATAACCCATCTAACGAATGCATTTCATGAAAACAAGAGTCACTTGGCCTAGAACTTCATTTAATCCAAGATAAACCGAAATGGAACAAATAGGCCTACAACTTTAAACCAAGATAGCTTGAGTCTTGAACCTCCGTGGGTGCTAGACAATCATCTGTTGACTTCCCCATAACCCATCTAACGAATGCATTTCATGAAAACAAGAGTCACTTGGCCTAGAACTTCATTTAATCCAAGTTAAACCGAAAAGGAACAAATAGGCCTACAACATTAAACCATGATAGCTTGAGTCTTGAACCACCGTGGGTGCTAGACAAACATCTATTGACTTCCCCATAACCCATCTAACGAATGCATTTCATGAAAACAAGAGTCACTTGGCCTAGAACTTCTTTTAATCCAAGATAAACCGAAATGGAACAAATAAGCCTACAACTTTAAACCATGATAGCTTGAGTCTTGAACCTCCGTGGGTGCTAGACAATCATCTGTTGACTTCCCCATAACCCATCTAACGAATGCATTTCATGAAAACAAGAGTCACTTGGCCTAGAACTTCATTTAATCCAAGTTAAACCGAAAAGGAACAAATAGGCCTACAACTTTAAACCAAGATAGCTTGAGTCTTGAACCACCGTGGGTGCTAGACAAACATCTGTTGACTTCCCCATAACCCATCTAACGAATGCATTTCATGAAAACAAGAGTCACTTGGCCTAGAACTTCTTTTAATCCAAGATAAACCGAAAAGGAACAAATAGGCCTACAACTTTAAGCCAAGATAGCTTGAGTCTTGAACCTCCGTGGGTGCTAGACAATCATCTGTTGACTTCCCCATAACCCATCTAACGAATGCATTTCATGAAAACAAGAGTCACTTGGCCTAGAACTTCATTTAATCCAAGTTAAACCGAAAAGGAACAAATAGGCCTACAACTTTATGCCAAGATAGCTTGAGTCTTGAACCTCCGTGGGTGCTAGACAATCATCTGTTGACTTCCCCATAACCCATCTAACGAATGCATTTCATGAAAACAAGAGTCACTTGGCCTAGAACTTCATTTAATCCAAGTTAAACCGAAAAGGAACAAATAGGCCTACAACTTTAAACCAAGATAGCTTGAGTCTTGAACCACCGTGGGTGCTAGACAATCATCTGTTGACTTCCCCATAACCCATCTAACGAATGCATTTCATGAAAACAAGAGTCACTTGGCCTAGAACTTCTTTTAATCCAATATAAACCGAAATGGAACAAATAAGCCTACAACATTAAACCATGATAGCTTGAGTCTTGAACCACCGTGGGTGCTAGACAATCATCTGTTGACTTCCCCATAACCCATCTAACGAATGCATTTCATGAAAACAAGAGTCACTTGGCCTAGAACTTCATTTAATCCAAGTTAAACCGAAAAGGAACAAATAGGCCTACAACTTTAAACCATGATAGCTTGAGTCTTGAACCACCGTGGGTGCTAGACAATCATCTGTTGACTTCCCCATAACCCATCTAACGAATGCATTTCATGAAAACAAGAGTCACTTGGCCTAGAACTTCTTTTAATCCAAGATAAACCGAAAAGGAACAAATAGGCCTACAACTTTAAGCCAAGATAGCTTGAGTCTTGAACCTCCGTGGGTGCTAGACAATCATCTGTTGACTTCCCCATAACCCATCTAACGAATGCATTTCATGAAAACAAGAGTCACTTGGCCTAGAACTTCTTTTAATCCAAGATAAACCGAAATGGAACAAATAGGCCTACAACTTTAATCCAAGATAGCTTGAGTCTTGAACCTCCGTGGGTGCTAGACAATCATCTGTTGACTTCCCCATAACCCATCTAACGAATGCATTTCATGAAAACAAGAGTCACTTGGCCTAGAACTTCATTTAATCCAAGTTAAACCGAAAAGGAACAAATAGGCCTACAACTTTAAACCAAGATAGCTTGAGTCTTGTACCACCGTGGGTGCTAGACAAACATCTGTTGACTTCCCCATAACCCATCTAACGAATGCATTTCATGAAACTATGAGTCACTTGGCCTACTACTTCATTTAATCCAAGATAAACCGAAATGGAACAAATAGGCCTACAACTTTAAACCATGATAGCTTGAGTCTTGAACCTCCGTGGGTGCTAGACAATCATCTGTTGACTTCCCCATAACCCATCTAACGAATGCATTTCATGAAAACAAGAGTCACTTGGCCTAGAACTTCATTTAATCCAAGATAAACCGAAAAGGAACAAATAGGCCTACAACTTTATGCCAAGATAGCTTGAGTCTTGAACCTCCGTGGGTGCTAGACAATCATCTGTTGACTTCCCCATAACCCATCTAACGAATGCATTTCATGAAAACAAGAGTCACTTGGCCTAGAACTTCTTTTAATCCAAGATAAACCGAAAAGGAACAAATAGGCCTACAACTTTAAACCAAGATAGCTTGAGTCTTGAACCTCCGTGGGTGCTAGACAAACATCTGTTGACTTCCCCATAACCCATCTAACGAATGCATTTCATGAAAACAAGAGTCACTTGGCCTAAAACTTCATTTAATCCAAGATAAACCGAAATGGAACAGATAAACCTACAACTTTTAACAATGATAGCTTGAGTCTTGAACCTCCGTGGGTGCTAGACAATCATCTGTTGACTTCCCCATAACCCATCTAACGAATGCATTTCATGAAAACAAGAGTCACTTGGCCTAGAACTTCATTTAATCCAATTTAAACCGAAAAGGAACAAATAGGCCTACAACTTTAAACCAAGATAGCTTGAGTCTTGAACCTCCGTGGGTGCTAGACAAACATCTGTTGACTTTCCCATAACCCATCTAACGAATGCATTTCATGAAAACAAGAGTCACTTGGCCTAAAACTTCATTTAATCCAAGATAAACCGAAATGGAACAGATAAACCTACAACTTTTAACAATGATAGCTTGAGTCTTGAACCTCCGTGGGTGCTAGACAATCATCTGTTGACTTCCCCATAACCCATCTAACGAATGCATTTCATGAAAACAAGAGTCACTTGGCCTAGAACTTCATTTAATCCAAGTTAAACCGAAAAGGAACAAATAGGCCTACAACATTAAACCAAGATAGCTTGAGTCTTGAACCTCCGTGGGTGCTAGACAAACATCTGTTGACTTCCCCATAACCCATCTAACGAATGCATTTCATGAAAACAAGAGTCACTTGGCCTAGAACTTCTTTTAATCCAAGATAAACCGAAATGGAAGAAATAAGCCTACAACATTAAACCAAGATAGCTTGAGTCTTGAACCTCCGTGGGTGCTAGACAATCATCTGTTGACTTCCCCATAACCCATCTAACGAATGCATTTCATGAAAACAAGAGTCACTTGGCCTAGAACTTCATTTAATCCAAGTTAAACCGAAAAGGAACAAATAGGCCTACAACTTTAAACCAAGATAGCTTGAGTCTTGAACCTCCGTGGGTGCTAGACAAACATCTGTTGACTTCCCCATAACCCATCTAACGAATGCATTTCATGAAACGAAGAGTCACTTGGCCTAGAACTTCTTTTAATCCAAGATAAACCGAAATGGAACAAATATGCCTACAACTTTAAACCATGATAGCTTGAGTCTTGAACCTCCGTGGGTGCTAGACAATCATCTGTTGACTTCCCCATCACCCATCTAACGAATGCATTTCATGAAAACAAGAGTCACTTGGCCTAGAACTTCATTTAATCCAAGATAAATCGAAATAGAACAGATAAACCTACAACTTTTATCCATGATAGCTTGAGTCTTGAACCTCCGTGGGTGCTAGACAATCATCTGTTGACTTCCCCATAACCCATCTAACAAATGCATTTCATGAAAACAAGAGTCACTTGGCCTAGAACTTCATTTAATCCAAGATAAACCGAAAAGGAACAAATAGGCCTACAACTTTAAACCAAGATAGCTTGAGTCTTGAACCTCCGTGGGTGCTAGACAATCATCTGTTGACTTCCCCATAACCCATCTAACGAATGCATTTCATGAAAACAAGAGTCACTTGGCCTAGAACTTCTTTTAATCCAAGATAAACCGAAATGGAACAAATAAGCCTACAACTTTAAACCATGATAGCTTGAGTCTTGAACCTCCGTGGGTGCTAGACAATCATCTGTTGACTTCCCCATAACCCATCTAACGAATGCATTTCATGAAAACAAGAGTCACTTGGCCTAGAACTTCATTTAATCCAAGTTAAACCGAAAAGGAACAAATAGGCCTACAACTTTAAACCAAGATAGCTTGAGTCTTGAACCACCGTGGGTGCTAGACAAACATCTGTTGACTTCCCCATAACCCATCTAACGAATGCATTTCATGAAAACAAGAGTCACTTGGCCTAGAACTTCTTTTAATCCAAGATAAACCGAAATGGAACAAATAAGCCTACAACTTTTAACCAAGATAGCTTGAGTCTTGAACCTCCGTGGGTGCTAGACAATCATCTGTTGACTTCCCCATAACCCATCTAACGAATGCATTTCATGAAAACAAGAGTCACTTGGCCTAGAACTTCTTTTAATCCAAGATAAACCGAAAAGGAACAAATAGGCCTACAACTTTAAACCAAGATAGCTTGAGTCTTGAACCTCCGTGGGTGCTAGACAAACATCTGTTGACTTCCCCATAACCCATCTAACGAATGCATTTCATGAAAACAAGAGTCACTTGGCCTAGAACTTCTTTTAATCCAAGATAAACCGAAAAGGAACAAATAGGCCTACAACTTTAAACCAAGATAGCTTGAGTCTTGAACCTCCGTGGGTGCTAGACAATCATCTGTTGACTTCCCCATCACCCATCTAACGAATGCATTTCATGAAAACAAGAGTCACTTGGCCTAGAACTTCATTTAATCCAAGATAAACCGAAATGGAACACATAATCGTACAACTTTTATCCATGATAGCTTGAGTCTTGAACCTCCGTGGGTGCTAGACAATCATCTGTTGACTTCCCCATAACCCATCTAACGAATGCATTTCATGAAAACAAGAGTCACTTGGCCTAGAACTTCTTTTAATCCAAGATAAACCGAAAAGGAACAAATAGGCCTACAACTTTAAACCAAGATAGCTTGAGTCTTGAACCTCCGTGGGTGCTAGACAATCATCTGTTGACTTCCCCATAACCCATCTAACGAATGCATTTCATGAAAACAAGAGTCACTTGGCCTAGAACTTCATTTAATCCAAGATAAACCAAAATGGAACAAATAAGCCTACAACTTTAAACAATGATAGCTTGAGTCTTGAACCTCCGTGGGTGCTAGACAATCATCTGTTGACTTCCCCATAACCCATCTAACGAATGCATTTCATGAAAACAAGAGTCACTTGGCCTAGAACTTCATTTAATCCAAGTTAAACCGAAAAGGAACAAATAGGCCTACAACTTTAAACCATGATAGCTTGAGTCTTGAACCACCGTGGGTGCTAGACAAACATCTGTTGACTTCCCCATAACCCATCTAACGAATGCATTTCATGAAAACAAGAGTCACTTGGCCTAGAACTTCATTTAATCCAAGATAAACCGAAATGGAACAAATAAACCTACAACTTTTAACAATGATAGCTTGAGTCTTGAACCTCCGTGGGTGCTAGACAATCATCTCGTTGACTTCCCCATAACCCATCTAACGAATGCATTTCATGAAAACAAGAGTCACTTGGCCTAGAACTTCATTTAATCCAAGTTAAACCGAAAAGGAACAAATAGGCCTACAACTTTAAACCAAGATAGCTTGAGTCTTGAACCACCGTGGGTGCTAGACAAACATCTGTTGACTTCCCCATAACCCATCTAACGAATGCATTTCATGAAAACAAGAGTCACTTGGCCTAGAACTTCTTTTAATCCAAGATAAACCGAAATGGAACAAATAAGCCTACAACTTTAAACCATGATAGCTTGAGTCTTGAACCTCCGTGGGTGCTAGACAATCATCTGTTGACTTCCCCATCACCCATCTAACGAATGCATTTCATGAAAACAAGAGTCACTTGGCCTAGAACTTCATTTAATCCAAGTTAAACCGAAAAGGAACAAATAGGCCTACAACTTTAAACCAAGATAGCTTGAGTCTTGAACCTCCGTGGGTGCTAGACAAACATCTGTTGACTTCCCCATAACCCATCTAACGAATGCATTTCATGAAAACAAGAGTCACTTGGCCTAGAACTTCTTTTAATCCAAGATAAACCTAAATGGAACAAATAAGCCTACAACTTTAAGCCAAGATAGCTTGAGTCTTGAACCTCCGTGGGTGCTAGACAATCATCTGTTGACTTCCCCATAACCCATCTAACGAATGCATTTCATGAAAACAAGAGTCACTTGGCCTAGAACTTCATTTAATCCAAGTTAAACCGAAAAGGAACAAATAGGCCTACAACTTTAAACCAAGATAGCTTGAGTCTTGTACCACCGTGGGTGCTAGACAATCATCTGTTGACTTCCCCATAACCCATCTAACGAATGCATTTCATGAAAACAAGAGTCACTTGGCCTAGAACTTCTTTTAATCCAAGATAAACCGAAATGGAACAAATAAGCCTACAACTTTAAACCATGATAGCTTGAGTCTTGAACCTCCGTGGGTGCTAGACAATCATCTGTTGACTTCCCCATAACCCATCTAACGAATGCATTTCATGAAAACAAGAGTCACTTGGCCTAGAACTTCTTTTAATCCAAGATAAACCGAAAAGGAACAAATAGGCCTACAACTTTAAGCCAAGATAGCTTGAGTCTTGAACCTCCGTGGGTGCTAGACAATCATCTGTTGACTTCCCCATAACCCATCTAACGAATGCATTTCATGAAAACAAGAGTCACTTGGCCTAGAACTTCTTTTAATCTAAGATAAACCGAAATGGAATAAATAAGCCTACAACTTTAAACCATGACAGCTTGAGTCTTGAACCTCCGTGGGTGCTAGACAATCATCTGTTGACTTCCCCATAACCCATCTAACGAATGCATTTCATGAAAACAAGAGTCACTTGGCCTAGAACTTCATTTAATCCAAGTTAAACCGAAAAGGAACAAATAGGCCTACAACTTTAAACCAAGATAGCTTGAGTCTTGAACCACCGTGGGTGCTAGACAAACATCTGTTGACTTCCCCATAACCCATCTAACGAATGCATTTCATGAAAACAAGAGTCACTTGGCCTAGAACTTCTTTTAATCCAAGATAAACCGAAAAGGAACAAATAGGCCTACAACTTTAAGACAAGATAGCTTGAGTCTTGAACCACCGTGGGTGCTAGACAAACATCTGTTGACTTCCCCATAACCCATCTAACGAATGCATTTCATGAAAACAAGAGTCACTTGGCCTAGAACTTCATTTAATCCAAGATAAACCGAAATGGAACAAATAAGCCTACAACTTTAAACCATGATAGCTTGAGTCTTGAACCTCCGTGGGTGCTAGACAATCATCTGTTGACTTCCCCATAACCCATCTAACGAATGCATTTCATGAAAACAAGAGTCACTTGGCCTAGAACTTCATTTAATCCAAGATAAACCGAAAAGGAACAAATAGGCCTACAACTTTAAACCAAGATAGCTTGAGTCTTGAACCACCGTGGGTGCTAGACAATCATCTGTTGACTTCCCCATAACCCATCTAACGAATGCATTTCATGAAAACATGAGCCACTTGGCCTAGAACTTCTTTTAATCCAAGATAAACCGAAATGGAACAGGTAAACTTACAACTTTTAACCATGATACCTTGAGTCTTGAACCTCCATGGGTGCTAGACAATCATCTGTTGAGTTCCCCACAACACATCTAACGAATGCATTTCATGAAAACATGAGTCACTTGGCCTAGAACTTCATTTAATCCAAGTTAAACCGAAAAGGAACAAATAGGCCTACAACTTTATGCCAAGATAGCTTGAGTCTTGAACCACCGTGGGTGCTAGACAAACATCTGTTGACTTCCCCATAACCCATCTAACGAATGCATTTCATGAAAACAAGAGTCACTTGGCCTAGAACTTCTTTTAATCCAAGATAAACCGAAAAGGAACAAATAGGCCTACAACTTTAAACCAAGATAGCTTGAGTCTTGAACCTCCGTGGGTGCTAGACAATCATCTGTTGACTTCCCCATAACCCATCTAACGAATGCATTTCATGAAAACAAGAGTCACTTGGCCTAGAACTTCATTTAATCCAAGATAAACCGAAATGGAACAGATAAACCTACAACTTTTAACAATGATAGCTTGAGTCTTGAACCTCCGTGGGTGCTAGACAATCATCTGTTGACTTCCCCATAACCCATCTAACGAATGCATTTCATGAAAACATGAGTCACTTAGCCTAGAACTTCATTTAATCCAAGTTAAACCGAAAAGGAACAAATAGGCCTACAACTTTAAACCAAGATAGCTTGAGTCTTGAACCACCGTGGGTGCTAGACAAACATCTGTTGACTTCCCCATAACCCATCTAACGAATGCATTTCATGAAAACAAGAGTCACTTGGCCTAGAACTTCATTTAATCCAAGATAAACCGAAATGGAACAGATAAACCTACAACTTTTAACAATGATAGCTTGAGTCTTGAACCTCCGTGGGTGCTAGACAATCATCTCGTTGACTTCCCCATAACCCATCTAACGAATGCATTTCATGAAAACAAGAGTCACTTGGCCTAGAACTTCATTTAATCCAAGTTAAACCGAAAAGGAACAAATAGGCCTACAACTTTATTCCAAGATAGCTTGAGTCTTAAACCACCGTGGGTGCTAGACAAACCTCTGTTGTCTTCCCCATAACCCATCTAACGAATGCATTTCATGAAAACAAGAGTCACTTGGCCTAGAACTTCTTTTAATCCAACATAAACCGAAATGGAACAAATAAGCCTACAACTTTAAACCATGATAGCTTGAGTCATGAACCTCCATGGGTGCTAGACAATCATCTCGTTGACTTCCCCATAACCCATCTAACAAATGCATTTCATGAAAACAATAGTCACTTGGCCTAGAACTTCATTTAATCCAAGATAAACCGAAAGGAACCAATAGGCCTACAACTGTAAGCCAAGATAGCGTGAGTCGTGAACCACCGTGGGTGCTAGACAAACATCTCGTTGACTTCCCCATAACCCATCTAACGAATGCATTTCATGAAAACAAGAGTCACTTGGCCTAGAACTTCTTTTAATCCAAGATAAACCGAAAAGGAACAAATAGGCCTACAACTTTAAACCAAGATAGCTTGAGTCTTGAACCTCCGTGGGTGCTAGACAATCATCTGTTGACTTCCCCATAACCCATCTAACAAATGCATTTCATGAAAACAAGAGTCACTTGGCCTAGAACTTCATTTAATCCAAGATAAACCGAAAAGGAACAAATAGGCCTACAACTTTAAACCAAGATAGCTTGAGTCTTGTACCACCATGGGTGCTAGACAAACATCTGTTGACTTCCCCATAACCCATCTAACGAATGCATTTCATGAAAACAAGAGTCACTTGGCCTAGAACTTCATTTAATCTAAGATAAACCGAAATGGAACAAATAAACTTACAACTTTTAACCATGATAGCTTGAGTCTTGAACCTCCGTGGGTGCTAGACAATCATCTCGTTGACTTCCCCATAACCCATCTAACCAATGCATTTCATGAAAACAAGAGTCACTTGGCCTAGAACTTCATTTAATCGAAGATAAACCGAAAAGGAACAAATAGGCCTACAACTTTAAACCAAGATAGCTTGAGTCTTGAACCTCCGTGGGTGCTAGACAATCATCTGTTGACTTCCCCATAACCCATCTAACGAATGCATTTCATGAAAACATGAGTCACTTGGCCTAGAACTTCTTTTAATCCAAGATAAACCGAAATGGAACAGATAAACCTACAACTTTTGACCAAGATAGCTTGAGTCTTGAACCTCCGTGGGTGCTAGACAATCATCTCGTTGACTTCCCCATAACCCATCTAACGAATGCATTTCATGAAAACAAGAGTCACTTGGCCTAGAACTTCATTTAATCCAAGTTAAACCGAAAAGGAACAAATAGGCCTACAACTTTAAACCAAGATAGCTTGAGTCTTGTACCACCGTGGGTGCTAGACAATCATCTGTTGACTTCCCCATAACCCATCTAACGAATGCATTTCATGAAAACATGAGTCACTTGGCCTAGAACTTCTTTTAATCCAACATAAACCGAAATGGATCAAATAGGCCTACAACTTTAAACGAAGATAGCTTGAGTCTCGTACGACCGTGGGTGCTAGACAAACATCTGTTGACTTCCCCATAACCCATCTAACGAATGCATTTCATGAAAACATGAGTCACTTGGCCTAGAACTTCATTTAATCCAAGATAAACCGAAATGGAACAGATAAACCTACAACTTTTAACAATGATAGCTTGAGTCTTGAACCTCCGTGGGTGCTAGACAATCATCTGTTGACTTCCCCATAACCCATCTAACGAATGCATTTCATGAAAACAAGAGTCACTTGGCCTAGAACTTCATTTAATCCAAGTTAAACCGAAAAGGAACAAATAGGCCTACAACTTTAAACCAAGATAGCTTGAGTCTTGTACCACCGTGGGTGCTAGACAAACATCTGTTGACTTCCCATAACCCATCTAACGAATGCATTTCATGAAAACAAGAGTCACTTGGCCTAGAACTTCTTTTAATCCAAGATAAACCGAAATGGAACAAATAAGCCTACAACTTTAAACCATGATAGCTTGAGTCTTGAACCTCCGTGGGTGCTAGACAATCATCTGTTGACTTCCCCATCACCCATCTAACGAATGCATTTCATGAAAACAAGAGTCACTTGGCCTAGAACTTCATTTAATCCAAGTTAAACCGAAAAGGAACAAATAGGCCTACAACTTTAAACCATGATAGCTTGAGTCTTGAACCACCGTGGGTGCTAGACAAACATCTGTTGACTTCCCCATAACCCATCTAACGAATGCATTTCTTGAAAACATGAGTCACTTGGCCTAGAACTTCTTTTAATCCAAGATAAACCGAAAAGGAACAAATAGGCCTACAACTTTAAGCCAAGATAGCTTGAGTCTTGATCCTCCGTGGGTGCTAGACAATCATCTGTTGACTTCCCCATAACCCATCTAACGAATGCATTTCATGAAAACAAGAGTCACTAGGCCTAGAACTTCATTTCAGACAAGATAATCCGAAAAGGAAAAGATAAACCTACTAATTTTAACAAGGTGTGCTTGAGTCTTGAACCTCCGTGGGTGCTAGACAATCATCTCGTTGACTTCCCCATAACCCATCTAACGAATGCATTTCATGAAAACAAGAGTCACTTGGCCTAGAACTTCATTTAATCCAAGTTAAACCGAAAAGGAACAAATAGGCCTACAACTTTAAACCAAGATAGCTTGAGTCTTGTACCACCGTGGGTGCTAGACAAACATCTGTTGACTTCCCCATAACCCATCTAACGAATGCATTTCATGAAAACAAGAGTCACTTGGCCTAGAACTTCATTTAATCTAAGATAAACCGAAATGGAACAAATAAACCTACAACTTTTAACAATGATAGCTTGAGTCTTGAACCTCCGTGGGTGCTAGACAATCATCTCGTTGACTTCCCCATAACCCATCTAACGAATGCATTTCATGAAAACAAGAGTCACTTGGCCTAGAACTTCATTTAATCCAAGTTAAACCGAAAAGGAACAAATAGGCCTACAACTTTAAACCAAGATAGCTTGAGTCTTGTACCACCGTGGGTGCTAGACAAACATCTGTTGACTTCCCCATAACCCATCTAACGAATGCATTTCATGAAAACAAGAGTCACTTGGCCTAGAACTTCTTTTAATCCAAGATAAACCGAAATGGAACAAATAAACCTACAACTTTAAACTAAGATAGCTTGACTCTTGAACCTCCGTGGGTGCTAGACAAACATCTGTTGACTTCCCCATAACCCATCTAACGAATGCATTTCATGAAAACAAGAGTCACTTGGCCTAGAACTTCATTTAATCCAAGTTAAACCGAAAAGGAACAAATAGGCCTACAACTTTAAACCAAGATAGCTTGAGTCTTGTACCACCATGGGTGCTAGACAATCATCTGTTGACTTCCCCATAACCCATCTAACAAATGCATTTCATGAAAACAAGAGTCACTTGGCCTAGAACTTCATTTAATCCAAGATAAACCGAAAAGGAACATATAAACTTACAACTTTTAACCATGATAGCTTGAGTCTTGAACCTCCGTGGGTGCTAGACAATCATCTGTTGACTTCCCCATAACCCATCTAACGAATGCATTTCATGAAAACAAGAGTCACTTGGCCTAGAACTTCTTTTAATCCAAGATAAACCGAAAAGGAACAAATAGGCCTACAACTTTACGCCAAGATAGCTTGAGTCTTGAACCTCCGTGGGTGCTAGACAATCATCTCGTTGACTTCCCATAACCCATCTAACGAATGCATTTCATGAAAACAAGAGTCACTTGGCCTAGAACTTCTTTTAATCCAAGATAAACCGAAATGGAACAAATAAACCTACAACTTTTGACCAAGATAGCTTGAGTCTTGAACCTCCGTGGGTGCTAGACAATCATCTGTTGACTTCCCCATAACCCATCTAACGAATGCATTTCATGAAAACAAGAGTCACTTGGCCTAGAACTTCATTTAATCCAAGTTAAACCGAAAAGGAACAAATAGGCCTACAACTTTTAGCCAAGATAGCTTGAGTCTTGAACCACCGTGGGTGCTAGACAAACATCTGTTGACTTCCCCATAACCCATCTAACGAATGCATTTCATGAAAACAAGAGTCACTTGGCCTAGAACTTCTTTTAATCCAAGATAAACCTAAAATGAACAAATAAGCCTACATCTTGACAACATGATAGCTTGAGTCTTGAACCACCGTGGGTGCTAGACAAACATCTGTTGACTTCCCCATAACCCATCTAACGAATGCATTTCATGAAAACAAGAGTCACTTGGCCTAGAACTTCATTTAATCCAAGATAAACCGAAATGGAACATATAAACTTACAACTTTAAACAATGATAGCTTGAGTCTTGAACCTCCGTGGGTGCTAGACAATCATCTGTTTACTTCCCCATAACCCATCTAACGAATTTATTTCATGAAAACAAGAGTCACTTGGCCTAGAACTTCATTTAATCCAAGTTAAACCGAAAAGGAACAAATAGGCCTACAACTTTAAACTAAGATAGCTTGAGTCTTGAACCACCGTGGGTGCTAGACAAACCTCTCGTTGACTTCCCCATAACCCATCTAACGAATGCATTTCATGAAAACAAGAGTCACTTGGCCTAGAACTTCTTTTAATCCAAGATAAACCGAAATGGAACAGATAAACCTACAACTTTTAACCATGATAGCTTGAGTCTTGAACCTCCATGGGTGCTAGACAATCATCTGTTGACTTCCCCATAACCCATCTAACGAATGCATTTCATGAAAACATGAGTCACTTAGCCTAGAACTTCATTTAATCCAAGTTAAACCGAAAAGGAACAAATAGGCCTACAACTTTAAACCAAGATAGCTTGAGTCTTGATCCTCCGTGGGTGCTAGACAATCATCTGTTGACTTCCCCATAACCCATCTAACGAATGCATTTCATGAAAACAAGAGTCACTTGGCCTAGAACTTCTTTTAATCCAACATAAACCGAAATGAAACAAAAAGGCCTACAACTTTTGACCAAGATAGCTTGAGTCTTGATCCTCCGTGGGTGCTAGACAATCATCTGTTGACTTCCCCATAACCCATCTAACAAATGCATTTCATGAAAACATGAGTCACTTGGCCTAGAACTTCATTTAATCCAAGATAAACCGAAATGGAACAGATAAACCTACAACTTTTAACCATGATAGCTTGAGTCTTGAACCTCCATGGGTGCTAGACAATCATCTGTTGACTTCCCCATAACCCATCTAACGAATGCATTTCATGAAAACAAGAGTCACTTGGCCTAGAACTTCATTTAATCCAAGTTAAACCGAAAAGGAACAAATAGGCCTACAACTTTAAACTAAGATAGGTTGAGTCTTGTACCACCGTGGGTGCTAGACAAACATCTGTTGACTTCCCCATAACCCATCTAACGAATGCATTTCATGAAAACATGAGTCACTTGGCCTAGAACTTCTTTTAATCCAAGATAAACCTAAAAGGAACAAATAGGCTTACAACTTTAAACTAAGATAGCTTGAGTCCTGATCCTCCGTGGGTGCTAGACAATCATCTGTTGACTTCCCCATAACCCATCTAACAAATGCATTTCATGAAAACATGAGTCACTTGGCCTAGAACTTCATTTAATCCAAGATAAACCGAAATGGAACAGATAAACCTACAACTTTTAACAATGATAGCTTGAGTCTTGAACCTCCGTGGGTGCTAGACAATCATCTGTTGACTTCCCCATAACCCATCTAACGAATGCATTTCATGAAAACATGAGTCACTTAGCCTAGAACTTCATTTAATCCAAGTTAAACCGAAAAGGAACAAAAAGGCCTACAACTTTAAACCAAGATAGCTTGAGTCTTGTACCACCGTGGGTGCTAGACAAACATCTGTTGACTTTCCCATAACCCATCTAACGAATGCATTTCATGAAAACATGAGTCACTTGGCCTAGAACTTCATTTAATCCAAGATAAACCGAAATGGAACAGATAAACCTAAAACTTTTAACAATGATAGCTTGAGTCTTGAACCTCCGTGGGTGCTAGACAATCATCTGTTGACTTCCCTATAACCCATCTAACGAATTTATTTCATGAAAACATGAGTCACTTGGCCTAGAACTTCATTTAATCCAAGTTAAACCGAAAAGGAACAAAAAGGCCTACAACTTTAAACTAAGATAGGTTGAGTCTTGTACCACCGTGGGTGCTAGACAAACCTCTGTTGACTTCCCCATAACCCATCTAACGAAAGCATTTCATGAAAACATGAGTCACTTGGCCTAGAACTTCTTTTAATCCAAGATAAACCGAAATGGAACAGATAAACCTACAACTTTTAACCATGATAGCTTGAGTCTTGAACCTCCATGGATGCTAGACAATCATCTGTTGACTTCCCCATAACCCATCTAACGAATGCATTTCATGAAAACATGAGTCACTTAGCCTAGAACTTCATTTAATCCAAGTTAAACCGAAAAGGAACAAAAAGGCCTACAACTTTAAACTAAGATAGGTTGAATCTTGTACCACCGTGGGTGCTAGACAAACATCTGTTGACTTCCCCATAACCCATCTAACGAATTTCTTTCATGAAAACATGAGTCACTTGGCCTAGAACTTCATTTAATCCTAGTTAAACCGAAAAGGAACAAAAAGGCCTACAACTTTAAACCAAGATAGCTTGAGTCTTGTACCACCGTGGGTGCTAGACAAACCTCTGTTGACTTCCCCATAACCCATCTAACGAAAGCATTTCATGAAAACATGAGTCACTTGGCCTAGAACTTCTTTTAATCCAAGATAAACCGAAAAGCAACAAAAAGGCCTACAACTGTAAAACAAGATAGCTTGAGTCTTGTACCACCGTGGGTGCTAGACAAACATCTGTTGACTTCCCCATAACCCATCTAACGAAAGCATTTCATGAAAACATGAGTCACTTGGCCTAGAACTTCATTTAATCCAAGATAAACCGAAATGGAACAGATAAACCTACAACTTTTAACAATGATAGCTTGAGTCTTGAACCTCCGTGGGTGCTAGACAATCATCTGTTGACTTCCCTATAACCCATCTAACGAATTTATTTCATGAAAACATGAGTCACTTGGCCTAGAACTTCATTTAATCCTAGTTAAACCGAAAAGGAACAAAAAGGCCTACAACTTTAAACTAAGATAGCTTGAGTCTTGTACCACCGTGGGTGCTAGACAAACCTCTGTTGACTTCCCCATAACCCATCTAACGAAAGCATTTCATGAAAACATGAGTCACTTGGCCTAGAACTTCTTTTAATCCAAGATAAACCGAAATGGAACAGATAAACCTACAACTTTTAACCATGATAGCTTGAGTCTTGAACCTCCATGGGTGCTAGACAATCATCTGTTGACTTCCCCATAACCCATCTAACGAATGCATTTCATGAAAACATGAGTCACTTAGCCTAGAACTTCATTTAATCCAAGTTAAACCGAAAAGGAACAAAAAGGCCTACAACTTTAAACCAAGATAGCTTGAGTCTTGATCCTCCGTGGGTGCTAGACAATCATCTGTTGACTTCCCCATAACCCATGTAACGAATGCATTTCATGAAAACTTGAGTCACTTGGCCTAGAACTTCTTTTAATCCAAGATAAACCGAAATGGAACAGATAAACCTACAACTTTTGACCAAGATAGCTTGAGTCTTGATCCTCCGTGGGTGCTAGACAATCATCTGTTGACTTCCCCATAACCCATCTAACAAATGCATTTCATGAAAACATGAGTCACTTGGCCTAGAACTTCATTTAATCCAAGATAAACCGAAATGGAACAGATAAACCTACAACTTTTAACCATGATAGCTTGAGTCTTGAACCTCCATGGGTGCTAGACAATCATCTGTTGACTTCCCCATAACCCATCTAACGAATGCATTTCATGAAAACATGAGTCACTTAGCCTAGAACTTCATTTAATCCAAGTTAAACCGAAAAGGAACAAAAAGGCCTACAACTTTAAACTAAGATAGGTTGAGTCTTGTACCACCGTGGGTGCTAGACAAACATCTGTTGACTTCCCCATAACCCATCTAACGAATGCATTTCATGAAAACATGAGTCACTTGGCCTAGAACTTCTTTTAATCCAAGATAAACCTAAAAGGAACAAATAGGCTTACAACTTTAAACTAAGATAGCTTGAGTCCTGATCCTCCGTGGGTGCTAGACAATCATCTGTTGACTTCCCCATAACCCATCTAACAAATGCATTTCATGAAAACATGAGTCACTTGGCCTAGAACTTCATTTAATCCAAGATAAACCGAAATGGAACAGATAAACCTACAACTTTTAACAATGATAGCTTGAGTCTTGAACCTCCGTGGGTGCTAGACAATCATCTGTTGACTTCCCCATAACCCATCTAACGAATGCATTTCATGAAAACATGAGTCACTTAGCCTAGAACTTCATTTAATCCAAGTTAAACCGAAAAGCAACAAAAAGGCCTACAACTGTAAACCAAGATAGCTTGAGTCTTGTACCACCGTGGGTGCTAGACAAACATCTGTTGACTTCCCCATAACCCATCTAACGAAAGCATTTCATGAAAACATGAGTCACTTGGCCTAGAACTTCATTTAATCCAAGATAAACCGAAATGGAACAGATAAACCTACAACTTTTAACAATGATAGCTTGAGTCTTGAACCTCCGTGGGTGCTAGACAATCATCTGTTGACTTCCCTATAACCCATCTAACGAATTTATTTCATGAAAACATGAGTCACTTGGCCTAGAACTTCATTTAATCCAAGTTAAACCGAAAAGGAACAAAAAGGCCTACAACTTTAAACTAAGATAGGTTGAGTCTTGTACCACCGTGGGTGCTAGACAAACCTCTGTTGACTTCCCCATAACCCATCTAACGAAAGCATTTCATGAAAACATGAGTCACTTGGCCTAGAACTTCTTTTAATCCAAGATAAACCGAAATGGAACAGATAAACCTACAACTTTTAACCATGATAGCTTGAGTCTTGAACCTCCATGGGTGCTAGACAATCATCTGTTGACTTCCCCATAACCCATCTAACGAATGCATTTCATGAAAACATGAGTCACTTAGCCTAGAACTTCATTTAATCCAAGTTAAACCGAAAAGGAACAAAAAGGCCTACAACTTTAAACTAAGATAGGTTGAGTCTTGTACCACCGTGGGTGCTAGACAAACATCTGTTGACTTCCCCATAACCCATCTAACGAATGCATTTCATGAAAACATGAGTCACTTGGCCTAGAACTTCTTTTAATCCAAGATAAACCTAAAAGGAACAAATAGGCTTACAACTTTAAACTAAGATAGCTTGAGTCTTGATCCTCCGTGGGTGCTAGACAATCATCTGTTGACTTCCCCATAACCCATCTAACGAATGCATTTCATGAAAACATGAGTCACTTGGCCTAGAACTTCTTTTAATCCAAGATAAACCGAAATGGAACAGATAAACCTACAACTTTTAACCATGATAGCTTGAGTCTTGAACCTCCATGGGTGCAAGACAATCATCTGTTGACTTCCCCATAACCCATCTAACGAATGCATTTCATGAAAACATGAGTCACTTGGCCTAGAACTTCATTTAATCCTAGTTATACCGAAAAGGAACAAATAGGCCTACAACTTTAAACCAAGATAGCTTGAGTATTGTACCACCATGGGAGCTAGACAATCATCTGTTGACTTCCCCATAACCCATCTAACGAATGCATTTCATGAAAACATGAGTCACTTGGCCTAGAACTTCTTTTAATCCAAGATAAACCGAAATGGAACAGATAAACCTACAACTTTTAACCATGATAGCTTGAGTCTTGAACCTCCGTGGGTGCTAGACAATCATCTGTTGACTTCCCCATAACCCATCTAACAAATGCATTTCATGAACACATGAGTCACTTGGCCTAGAACTTCTTTTCATCCAAGATAAACCGAAAAGGAACAAATAGGCTTACAACTTTAAACCAAGATAGCTTGAGTCTTGATCCTCCGTGGGTGCTAGACAATCATCTGTTGACTTCCCCATAACCCATGTAACGAATGCATTTCATGAAAACTTGAGTCACTTGGCCTAGAACTTCTTTTAATCCAAGATAAACCGAAATGGAACAGATAAACCTACAACTTTTGACCAAGATAGCTTGAGTCTTGAACCTCCGTGGGTGCTAGACAATCATCTGTTGACTTCCCCATAACCCATCTAACGAATTTCTTTCATGAAAACATGAGTCACTTGGCCTAGAACTTCATTTAATCCTAGTTAAACCGAAAAGGAACAAAAAGGCCTACAACTTTAAACCAAGATAGCTTGAGTCTTGTACCACCGTGGGTGCTAGACAAACCTCTGTTGACTTCCCCATACCCCATCTAACAAAAGCATTTCATGAAAAATGAGTCACTTGGCCTAGAACTTCTTTTAATCCAAGATAAACCGAAAAGGAACAAATATGCCTACAAGTTTAAGCCAAGATAGCTTGAGTCTTGAACCTCCGTGGGTGCTAGACAATCATCAGTTGACTTCCCCATAACCCATCTAACGAATGCATTTCATGAAAACATGAGTCACTTGGCCTAGAACTTCATTTAATCCAAGATAAACCGAAATGGAACAGATAAACCTACAACTTTTAACAATGATAGCTTGAGTCTTGAACCTCCGTGGGTGCTAGACAATCATCTGTTGACTTCCCCATAACCCATCTAACGAATGCATTTCATGAAAACATGAGTCACTTGGCCTAGAACTTCATCTAATACAAGTTTAACCGAACAGGAACAAATAGGCCTACAACTTTAAACCAAGATAGCTTGAGTCTTGTACCACCGTGGGAGCTAGACAAACATCTGTTAACTTCCCCATAACCCATCTAACGAATGCATTTCATGAAACTATGAGTCACTTGGCCTAGAACTTCTTTTAATCCAAGATAAACCGAAATGGAACAGATAAACCTACAACTTTTAACCATGATAGCTTGAGGCTTGATCCTCCGAGGGTGGTAGACAATCATCTGTTGACTTCCCCATCACCCATCTAACGAATGCATTTCATGAAACCAAGAGTCACTTGGCCTAGAACTTCATTTAATCCAAGATAAACCGAAATGGACCAGATAAACCTACAACTTTTATCCATGATAGCTTGAGTCTTGAACCTCCGTGGGTGCTAGACAATCATCTGTTGACTTCCCCATAACCCATCTAACGAATGCATTTTATGAAAACATGAGTCACTTGGCCTAGAACTTCTTTTAATCCAACATAAACCGAAAAGGAACAAATAGGTCTACAACTTTAAACCAAGATAGCTTGAGTCTTGTACCACCGTGGGAGCTAGGCAAACATCTGTTGACTTCCCCATAACCCATCTAACGAATGCATTTCATGAAAACATGAGTCACTTGGCCTAGAACTTCATTTAATCCAAGATAAACCGAAATGGAACAGATAAACCTACAACTTTTAACAATGATAGCTTGAGTCTTGAACCTCCGTGGGTGCTAGACAATCATCTGTTGACTTCCCCATAACCCATCTAACGAATGCATTTCATGAAAACATGAGTCACTTGGCCTAGAACTTCATTTAATCCTAGTTAAACCGAAAAGGAACAAAAAGGCCTACAACTTTAAACCCAGATAGCTTGAGTCTTGTACCACCATGGGTGCTAGACAAACCTCTGTTGACTTCCCCATAACCCATCTAACGAATGCATTTCATGAAAACATGAGTCACTTGGCCTAGAATTTCTTTTAATCCAAGATAAACCGAAAAGGAACAAATACGCCTACAACTTTAAGCCAAGATAGCTTGAGTCTTGAACCTCCGTGGGTGCTAGACAATCATCTGTTGACTTCCCCATAACCCATCTAACGAATGCATTTCATGAAAACATGAGTCACTTAGCCTAGAACTTCATTTAATCCAAGTTAAACCGAAATGGAACAGATAAACCTACAACTTTTAACCATGATAGCTTGAGTCTTGAACCTCCATGGGTGCTAGACAATCATCTGTTGACTTCCCCATAACCCATCTAACGAATGCATTTCATGAAAACATGAGTCACTTGGCCTAGAACTTCATCTAATCCAAGTTAAACCGAAAAGGAACAAATAGGCCTACAACTTTAAACCAAGATAGCTTGAGTCTTGTACCACCGTGGGAGCTAGACAAACATCTGTTGACTTCCCCATAACCCATCTAACGAATGCATTTCATGAAAACATGAGTCACTTGGCCTAGAACTTCATTTAATCCAAGTTAAACCGAAAAGGAACAAAAAGGCCTACAACTTTAAACCAAGATAGCTTGAGTCTTGTACCACCGTGGGTGCTAGACAAACATCAGTTGACTTCCCCATAACCCATCTAACGAATGCATTTCATGAAAACATGAGTCACTTGGCCTAGAACTTCTTTTAATCCAAGATAAACCGAAAAGGAACAAATAGGCTTACAACTTTAAACCAAGATAGCTTGAGTCTTGATCCTCCGTGGGTGCTAGACAATCATCTGTTGACTTCCCCGTAACCCATCTAACGAATGCATTTCATGAAAACTTGAGTCACTTGGCGTAGAACTTCTTTTAATCCAAGATAAATCGAAAAGGAATAAATAGGCCTACAACTTTAAACGAAGTTAGCTTCGGTCTTGAACCTCCGTGGGTGCTTGACAATCATCTGTTGACTTCCCCATAACCCATCTAACGAATGCATTTCATGAAACCAAGAGTCACTTGGCCTAGAACTTCATTTAATCCAAGATAAATCGAAATGGAACAGATAAACCTACAACTTTTAACCATGATAGCTTGAGTCTTGAACCTCCATGGGTGCTAGACAATCATCTGTTGACTTGCCCATAACCCATCTAACGAATGCATTTCATGAAAACATGAGTCACTTGGCCTAGAACTTCATTTAATCCAAGTTATACCGAAAAGGAACAAATAGGCCTACAACTTTAAACCAAGATAGCTCGAGTATTGTACCACCGTGGGAGCTACACAAACATCTGTTGACTTCCCCATAACCCATCTAACGAATGCATTTCATAAAAACATGAGTCACTTGTGTAAGACCTATTAGTTACTATGTTATTTACCAACCATAAGCCTTACGTGGAATATATAAATATAGAAAATTCGGCAGCGTTTCATTTGTTTCTTGAACATTACCACAAAATATAACATAAGCAGCGGATTTCCAACAATCATTTCAAACCAACCAGAGTACATATATTATATATATACACATACACATATATCATCAAGAGATCTCAGATCTCAACCAAATCATTATCAGAGTATGCAACGTTATACAAGTGTAATCTAAACACTATCCTGACTGAGCACACTAGACATATACAGAACCGAGTACATCAAAAGTAGTATTCAGTTCCCTGTAACGTCTACATCAGAATAATGCACATCCTGTCATAGTTACATCACGGAGCTTAACTCCACCAAAAATATAAATCCCAAAATAACCAACAGAATCCTCCGTACTTAACCCGTAGAGGGTCCGGGGTGTTCCTGCGAATCTGAGAAAGAGGTGGTGAGAACAACTTCCCAGTGAATATGAATAACTTGCAGATAAAGTATAAATGTAAGTAAAGAGCAAGTATAACACAATTCACAATATGTCAAGTAACACCTACCAACCAATGCAATGGATGAATGCACATGATGTTCACACCTTTTATTCACACTTTTTCTTTCTCCACTCCTCTTGTTGTGCACTAACCCCTTTCGGTTAGGCCCTCGCAATATGCATATGAATGTATTATGCCAATTCCGTTTCCTTCTAGCTAATAAGCTAGGCACCCCTCTGTTTTGTACACTAACCCTTTCCGGTTAGGCCACCTCGCAATGCAATGCAATTAGGTATGCTATTTCATTTCCATCTAGCTCATCAGCTAGGCACCCCTCTGTTTTGTACACTAACCCCTTCCGGTTAGGCCATCTCGCTATGCAATGCAATGTTCTCATACTCATGTCATGCTCATTCATAATATCATCATAATAGCATTACATGTAATCAATTCAAGCATATACAACACATGACCATCATACTCAACTCTATCAAGCATTCTTACTTAGCTACACATCTCATTCTAATGCTAAGTCATTCTTCATCCTAAACCTAGCATATGGTATCAAGACCCTAGGCATAAGCATCACAATATCACAAACAGAGTCAACCACGGCCAGCCCGTGGTGGTAACCACGGCCACGGTTCAGAAAACAAAACTCAACAAATTGAAAACAGAGACAACCACGGCCTGCCCCTGGTTGGCACCACGCCCGTGGTCTGGACCACGACCAGCCCCTGGTGGCCACCACACCCGTGGTCAGATTTCAGCACACAACATTTTTCTTTCCAGAGCCAACCACGGTCAGCCCGTGGTGGGGACCACGGCCGTGGTTGGGCACGAGACACCAACATTTCCTATCCAGAGAGGACCACGGCTGGGCCGTGGTGGGGACCACGCCCGTGGTTGGCCTTCTGGGCAGGAATAGTGCCACGCCCAACACATCCCTAAAACCCAAGTTTTCCCCTTAGAATTCATGTCCTCAAATCCATCAAGTATACCAATCATTCCACTCATTTTCCCTAAACCCTAATCCTTGAAAACATGTAATAAGAACACATCCAACCTCAAGCATAGGTGAAAACCCTAGATTCAAGCTTAATCCTACATCATACACTTTCACTCTAAGAACATCATACAATAGCACAAGTAAATCCACACTCACCTTGAAGTGCTCCTAACTTGATTCCAAGATGGTATTGGTAGTCAAGACAACCTTCCCTTCAACTTCCTTCAAAACACTCAAGCAAAACAACCAACTTTTAAACATGGGTGTTCTTGATTCTTAGGGATGAAAATGAGTTTCTCAAGAAACTAATACCATAGGGTTGAAGAAGAGATCATAGTGATCAATAACTATCAAAGAACTTAAGCCAAAAGGTGTATAAAAATACTTACTTTGGACCCTTGAACTTGGAGCAAGCTTTGGCTATGGAGAACTTAGCAAATTTGGAGAAGATGAGCCCTTTGGCTCCCTAGGCTGGCCGGTTCTCCATTTCAAGAGGGAGGGGAGTGTGAAATGTCCATTTTGCCCCTCACTTAAAGGAAGAATCACTAATTTGCCACTGAGGTGTTAAAAGACTAAAACACCCTTGTGATTTCTAAGAATTCCCAATAGGTCCTGAAGGAAATTAAATTTACCAGTAGGTCCTAACTTAGCCAGAGTAAATATAAGAGTTTAGACTTCGCCTATTTCTTCCTTAGGTTCTACCGAGTTCACCGGTATAGCCAGAATCTCAAATCAAACATTCTAACTCAATCTATCACCTTTTCTGTAACAGAACATATAGTTCATTCAAAGAATTTAGCTATATCATAACATATGAAATTTAGGGATGTTACAACTTGGCCTAGAACTTCTTTTAATCCAAGATAAACCGAAATGGAACAGATAAACCTACAACTTTTAACCATGATAGCTTGAGGCTTGAACCTCCGAGGGTGGTAGACAATCATCTGTTGACTTCCCCATAACCCATCTAACGAATGCATTTCATGAAACCAAGAGTCACTTGGCCTAGAACTTCATTTAATCCAAGATAAACCGAAATGGAACAGATAAACCTACAACTTTTAACCATGATAGCTTGAGTCTTGAACCTCCGTGGGTGCTAGACAATCATCTGTTGACTTCCCCATAACCCATCTAACGAATGCATTTCATGAAAACATGAGTCACTTGGCCTAGAACTTCTTTTAATCCAACATAAACCGAAAAGGAACAAATAGGCCTACAACTTTAAACGAAGTTAGCTTGAGTCTTGAACCTCCGTGGGTGCTAGACAATCATCTGTTGACTTCCCCATAACCCATCTAACGAATGCATTTCATGAAAACATGAGTCACGTAGCCTAGAACTTCAATTTAATCGAAGTTAAACCGAAAAGGAACAAAAAGGCCTACAACTTTAAACCAAGATAGCTTGAGTCTTGTACCACCGTGGGTGCTAGACAAACATCAGTTGACTTCCCCATAACCCATCTAACGAATGCATTTCATGAAAACATGAGTCACTTGGCCTAGAACTTCTTTTAATCCAAGATAAACCGAAAAGGAACAAATAGGCTTACAATTTTTAACCAAGATAGCTTGAGTCTTGATCCTCCGTGGGTGCTAGACAATCATCTGTTGACTTCCCCATAACCCATCTAACGAATGCATTTCACGAAACCAAGAGTCACTTGGCCTAGAACTTCATTTAATCCAAGATAAATCGAAATGGAACAGATAAACCTACAACTTTTAACCATGATAGCTTGAGTCTTGAACCTCCAAGGGTGCTAGACAATCATCTGTTGACTTCCCCATAACCCATTGATCAATCAGTTTGAGACACTTATGTTAGCTTTGTATTAGGCATTATTAGATGCTTATTGTGCCCAATATTAGTACTTTAGATGAGTTTAATGTTGTTGGGCATCATTGGGCTTTAATGCAAATATTGAATAATTTTCGGATTTTGATGCATTTTGACATTTCTTCCTTGGTTAGGTCATAACTTGGGACTCGGTGATCCAATTGAGGTGATCTTGGTGTCTTTGGAAAGCTAAGACAATGTTCTACAAGTTTCATGAAGAACTCAAGAGCTGGATCGGAATTCTAAGGGTCCAAAATATACCTGCAATGCAGAGTGGGTTTGCTGTCACGGAACCATCTGGGCAGTATGCACATATTGGACTATATAGTGGGTTATAGGCCTCCTCTTGGGCTGAAATTTGGTCACTTGAAAGATAAGACCCATATCTCCAACTTCAATGAAGACCATTTTGTCAATAGATGTCGTTTTAGGCATGCTTCTGAAGCTACAAGTTGGTCTGAATTTGGAAACACGTTCTTCCAACCTAACTTGAGGTAGGTGAAGTATTTTTGGCATTTCTGGAGTTCTAAAATTCCAAATGACATGATTCAAATTGGAGATTTTCAAGGAGACAACTGGCTACAACTTTGATGAAGATATCCAAGCCAAAATGCACCGTCTAGGTGATGAATTTGAAGCCAGAAGTCGGATAAGAGTTGTTGACTAAAAGCCACCAACCATACACCAACCCACCTACCATGCACCAACCCACCTACCATGCATCAAGCTTCCATTTTTGACAATTTTCATATTCTTATAGCTTGTATTCAGATTATGTACATGTACAAATTGGCTTCTAGGATTAGTATAAATAGAGCCAATCTCTTTGTATTATCATCCATTCAATTTTGAAGTAAGTATGAATTCAATTTTGAAGTAAGTATGAATTCAATTTGGAAGTAAGTTTGTAGTAAGTTTGAGTATTTGTTAGTTTTCTTTCTCTTCTTCTCCCTTCTCTTTAGAATTTCATTTTTGTTCTTTATTTTCTGAGTTCTTCCTTCCCATCCATGGAAGGCTAGGCTCTCATAATCAATCCAAGGGATTAGCCATCTTGATGTTTAATTTGGAGATCTTGTTTCGCTTGTTCATATTGCTTAATTGTTATTCAAGTTTCTCTTCTTCCTCTTTTGATTTTTATCTAGATTGAATTGCTTAATTTGATTTAGATGTTGATGTGGTAATAGCTTTATTATCATGTGTTCAAAGAGGATCACAAAGAATAAACAATTTATTAAAGCTTTTTGATGGATTGTTTAGCTTGGTTAAATTCTTGATCTTAAGTTAATCTATGTTTGGATGGTGCTTACTTTATCTAACCTTGGTTAATTAAATCCTAGATGCTTATCTAGTGGAGGATTCTTGGATCATGTTGAGGCGCCTTGATGTGATCTAAGGCCAAGAACATGGTTAGCGATTAAGTGAATTCCTTGTGATCAATGATGAGTTAAACTCAAGATCGGTAAAATTTCCTTGGATTGGTTGTTTCTTTAGATTTGTTTTCAACTTTTAGTCTTGTACTTTTATCAATATTGTTAATCAACAACAAAACCCCCCATTTTAATTATCTTGATCTGATTAAATAATTGTTCTTTTTGGATCCTTGAGAGACGATTCGGTTCATGCTCTATACTACAAATTAGTTTGCGAACCGGTAATTATTATTATTTGACGGGGTCTCGACAACCTCTTGTCACCCATCTAACGAATGCATTTCATGACACCAAGAGTCACTTGGCCTAGAACTTCATTTAATCCAAGATAAACCGAAATGGAACAGATAAACCTACAACTTTAAACCATGATAGCTTCAGTCTTGAACCTCTATGGGTGCTAGACAATCGTCTGTTGACTTCCCCATAACCCATCTAACGAATGCATTTCATGAAAACATGAGTCACTTGGCCTAGAACATCATTTAATCCAAGTTATACCGAAAAGGAACAAATAGGCCTACAACTTTAAACCAAGATAGCTTGAGTATTGTACCACCATGGGAGCTAGACAAACATCTGTTGACTTCCCCATAACCCATCTAACGAATGCATTTCATGAAAACATGAGTCACTTGGCCTAGAACTTCTTTTAATCCAAGATAAACCGAAATGGAACAGATAAACCTACAACTTTTAACCATGATAGCTTGAGGCTTGAACCTCCGAGGGTGGTAGACAATCATCTGTTGACTTCCCCATAACCCATCTAACGAATGCATTTCATGAAACCAAGAGTCACTTGGCCTAGAACTTCATTTAATCCAAGATAAACCGAAATGGAACAGATAAACCTACAACTTTTATCCATGATAGCTTGAGTCTTGAACCTCCGTGGGTGCTAGACAATCATCTGTTGACTTCCCCATAACCCATCTAACGAATGCATTTCATGAAAACATGAGTCACTTGGCCTAGAACTTCTTTTAATCCAACATAAACCGAAAAGGAACAAATAGGCCTACAACTTTAAACGAAGTTAGCTTGAGTCTTGAACCTCCGTGGGTGCTAGACAATCATCTGTTGACTTCCCCATAACCCATCTAACGAATGCATTTCATGAAAACATGAGTCACTTAGCCTAGAACTTCATTTAATCCAAGTTAAACCGAAAAGGAACAAAAAGGCCTACAACTTTAAACCAAGATAGCTTGAGTCTTGTACCACCGTGGGTGCTAGACAAACATCTGTTGACTTCCCCATAACCCATCTAACGAATGCATTTCATGAAAACATGAGTCACTTGGCCTAGAACTTCTTTTAATCCAAGATAAACCGAAAAGGAACAAATAGGCTTACAACTTTAAACCAAGATAGCTTGAGTCTTGATCCTCCGTGGGTGCTAGACAATCATCTGTTGACTTCCCCATAACCCATCTAACGAATGCATTTCATGAAAACTTGAGTCACTTGGCCTAGAACTTCTTTTAATCCAAGATAAACCGAAATGGAAGAGATAAACCTACAACTTTTGACCATGATAGCTTGAGTCTTGAACCTCCGTGGGTGCTAGACAATCATCTGTTGACTTCCCCATAACCCATCTAACGAATGCATTTCGTGAAAACATGAGTCACTTGGCCTAGAACTTCATTTAATCCACGTTAAATCGAAAAAGAACAAAAAGGCCTACAACTTTAAACCAAGATAGCTTGAGTCTTGTACCACCGTGGGTGCTAGACAAACATCTGTTGACTTCCCCATAACCCATCTAACGAATGCATTTCATGAAAACATGAGTCACTTGGCCTAGAACTTCTTTTAATCCAAGATAAACCGAAAAGGAACAAATAGGCTTACAACTTTAAACCAAGATAGCTTGAGTCTTGATCCTCCGTGGGTGCTAGACAATCATCTGTTGACTTCCCCATAACCCATCTAACAAATGCATTTCATGAAAACATGAGTCACTTGGCCTAGAACTTCATCTAATCCAAGTTAAACCGAAAAGGAACAAATAGGCCTACAACTTTAAACCAAGATAGCTTGAGTCTTGTACCACCGTGGGAGCTAGACAAACATCTGTTGACTTCCCCATAACCCATCTAACGAATGCATTTCATGAAAACATGAGTCACTTGGCCTAGAACTTCTTTTAATCCAAGATAAACCGAAATGGAACAGATAAACCTACAACTTTTCACCATGATAGCTTGAGTCTTGAACCTCCGAGGGTGGTAGACAATCATCTGTTGACTTCCCCATAACCCATCTAACGAATGCATTTCATGAAACCAAGAGTCACTTGGCCTAGAACTTCATTTAATCCAAGATAAACCGAAATGGAACAGATAAACCTACAACTTTTAACCATGATAGCTTGAGTCTTGAACCTCCGTGGGTGCTAGACAATCATCTGTTGACTTCCCCATAACCCATCTAACGAATGCATTTCATGAAAACATGAGTCACTTGGCCTAGAACTTCTTTTAATCCAACATAAACCGAAAAGGAACAAATAGGCCTACAACTTTAAACGAAGTTAGCTTGAGTCTTGAACCTCCGTGGGTGCTAGACAATCATCTGTTGACTTCCCCATAACCCATCTAACGAATGCATTTCATGAAAACATGAGTCACTTGGCCTAGAACTTCTTTTAATCCAAGATAAACCGAAATGGAACAGATAAACCTACAACTTTTAACCATGATAGCTTGAGTCTTGAACCTCCGTGGGTGCTAGACAATCATCTGTTGACTTCCCCATAACCCATCTAACGAATGCATTTCATGAAAACATGAGTCACTTAGCCTAGAACTTCATTTAATCCAAGTTAAACCGAAAAGGAACAAAAAGGCCTACAACTTTAAACCAAGATAGCTTGAGTCTTGTACCACCGTGGGTGCTAGACAAACATCTGTTGACTTTCTCATAACCCATCTAACGAATGCATTTCATGAAAACATGAGTCACTTGGCCTAGAACTTCATTTAATCCAATTTAAACCGAAAAGGAACAAATAGGCCTACAACTTTAAGCCAAGATAGCTTGAGTCTTGAACCTCCGTGGGTGCTAGACAATCATCTGTTGACTTCCCCATAACCCATCTAACGAATGCATTTCATGAAAACAAGAGTCACTTGGCCTAAAACTTCATTTAATCCAAGATAAACCGAAATGGAACAGATAAACCTACAACTTTTAACCATGATAGCTTGAGTCTTGAACCTTGATGGGTGCTAGACAATCATCTGTTGAATTCCCCATAACCCATCTAACAAATGCATTTCATGAAAACATGAGTCACTTGGCCTAGAACTTCATCTAATCCAAGTTAAACCGAAAAGGAACAAATAGGCCTACAACTTTAAACCAAGATAGCTTGAGTCTTGTACCACATTCGGTGCTAGACAAACATCTGTTTACTTCCCCATAACCCATCTACCGAATGCATTTCATGAAAACATGAGTCACTTGGCCTAGAACTTCTTTTAATCCAAGATAAACCGAAATGGAAGAAATAGGCTTACAACTTTAAACCAAGATAGCTTGAGTCTTGATCCTCCGTGGGTGCTAGACAATCATCTGTTGACTTCCCCATAACCCATGTAACGACTGCATTTCATGAAAACTTGAGTCACTTGCCCTAGAACTTCTTTTAATCCAAGATAAACCGAAATGGAACAAATAAACCTACAACTTTTGACCATGATAGCTTGAGTCTTGAATCTCTGTGGGTGCTTGACAATCATCTGTTGACTTCCCCATAACCCATCTAACGAATGCATTTCATGAAAACATGAGTCACTTAGCCTAGAACTTCATTTAATCCAAGTTAAACCGAAAAGGAACAAAAAGGCCTACAACTTTAAACCAAGATAGCTTGAGTCTTGTACCACCGTGGGTGCTAGACAAACATCTGTTGACTTCCCCATAACCCATCTAACGAATGCATTTCATGAAAACATGAGTCACTTGGCCTAGAACTTCTTTTAATCCAAGATAAACCGAAAAGGAACAAATAGGCTTACAACTTTAAACCAAGATAGCTTGAGTCTTGATCCTCCGTGGGTGCTAGACAATCATCTGTTGACTTCCCCATAACCCATCTAACGAATGCATTTCATGAAAACATGAGTCACTTGGCCTAGAACTTCTTTTAATCCAAGATAAACCGAAATGGAACAGATAAACCTACAACTTTTCACCATGATAGCTTGAGTCTTGAACCTCCGAGGGTGGTAGACAATCATCTGTTGACTTCCCCATAACCCATCTAACGAATGCATTTCATGAAACCAAGAGTCACTTGGCCTAGAACTACATTTAATCCAAGATAAACCGAAATGGAATAGATAAACCTACAACTTTTAACCATCATAGCTTGAGTCTTGAACCTCCGTGGGTGCTAGACAATCATCTGTTGACTTCCCCATAACCCATCTAACGAATGCATTTCATGAAAACATGAGTCATTTGGCCTAGAACTTCTTTTAATCCAAGATAAACCGAAAAGGAACAAATAGGCTTACAACTTTAAACTAAGATAGCTTGAGTCTTGATCCTCCGTGGGTGCTAGACAATCATCTCTTGACTTCCCCATAACCCATGTAACGAATGCATTTCATGAAAACATGAGTCACTTGGCCTAGAACTTCTTTTAATCCAAGATAAACCGAAATGGAACAGATAAACCTACAACTTTTCACCATGATAGCTTGAGTCTTGAACCTCCGAGGGTGGTAGACAATCATCTGTTGACTTCCCCATAACCCATCTAACAAATGCATTTCATGAAAACATGAATCACTTGGCCTAGAACTTCTTTTAATCCAAGATAAACCGAAAAGGAACAAAAAGGCCTACAACTTTTCACCATGATAGCTTGAGTCTTGAACCTCCGTGGGTGCTAGACAATCATCTGTTGACTTCCCCATAACCCATCTAACGAATGCATTTCATGAAAACAAGAGTCACTTGGCCTAGAACTTCATTTAATCCAAGATAAACCGAAATGGAACAGATAAACCTACAACTTTTAACCATGATAGCTTGAGTCTTGAACCTCCGTGGGTGCTAGACAATCATCTGTTGACTTCCCCATAACCCATCTAACGAATGCATTTCATGAAAACATGAGTCATTTGGCCTAGAACTTCTTTTAATCCAAGATAAACCGAAAAAGAACAAATAGGCTTACAACTTTAAACTAAGATAGCTTGAGTCTTGATCCTCCGTGGGTGCTAGACAATCATCTCTTGACTTCCCCATAACCCATGTAACGAATGCATTTCATGAAAACATGAGTCACTTGGCCTAGAACTTCTTTTAATCCAAGATAAACCGAAATGGAACAGATAAACCTACAACTTTTCACCATGATAGCTTGAGTCTTGAACCTCCGAGGGTGGTAGACAATCATCTGTTGACTTCCCCATAACCCATCTAACGAATGCATTTCATGAAACCAAGAGTCACTTGGCCTAGAACTACATTTAATCCAAGATAAACCGAAATGGAATAGATAAACCTACAACTTTTAACCATGATAGCTTGAGTCTTGAACCTCCGTGGGTGCTAGACAATCATCTGTTGACTTCCCCATAACCCATCTAACGAATGCATTTCATGAAAACATGAGTCACTTAGCCTAGAACTTCATTTAATCCAAGTTAAACCGAAAAGGAACAAAAAGGCCTACAACTTTAAACCAAGATAGCTTGAGTCTTGTACCACCGTGGGTGCTAGACAAACATCTGTTGACTTCCCCATAACCCATCTAACGAATGCATTTCATGAAAACATGAGTCACTTGGCCTAGAACTTCTTTTAATCCAAGATAAACCGAAAAGGAACAAATAGGCTTACAACTTTAAACCAAGATAGCTTGAGTCTTGAACCTCCGTGGGTGCTAGACAATCATCTGTTGACTTCCCCATAACCCATCTAACGAATGCATTTCATGAAAACATGAGTCACTTGGCCTAGAACTTCATTTAATCCAAGATAAACCGAAATGGAACAGATAAACCTACAACTTTTGACCATGATAGCTTGAGTCTTGAACCTCCGTGGGTGCTAGACAATCATCTGTTGACTTCCCCATAACCCATCTAACGAATGCATTTCATGAAAACATGAGTCACTTGGCCTAGAACATCATTTAATCCAAGTTAAACCGAAAAGGAACAAAAAGGCCTACAACTTTAAACCAAGATAGCTTGAGTCTTGTACCACCGTGGGTGCTAGACAAACATCTGTTGACTTCCCCATAACCCATCTAACGAATGCATTTCATGAAAACATGAGTCACTTGGCCTAGAACTTCTTTTAATCCAAGATAAACCGAAAAGGAACAAATAGGCCTACAACTTTAAACGAAGTTAGCTTGAGTCTTGAACCTCCGTGGGTGCTAGACAATCATCTGTTGACTTCCCCATAACCCATCTAACGAATGCATTTCATGAAAACATGAGTCACTTGGCCTAGAACTTCTTTTAATCCAAGATAAACCGAAATGGAACAGATAAACCTACAACTTTTAACCATGATAGCTTGAGTTTTGAACCTCGATGGGTGCTAGACAATCATCTGTTGACTTCCCCATAACCCATCTAACAAATGCATTTCATGAAAACATGAATCACTTGGCCTAGAACTTCATCTAATCCAAGTTAAACCGAAAAGGAACAAAAAGGCCTACAACTTTAAACCAAGATAGCTTGAGTCTTGTACCACATTCGGTGCTAGACAAACATCTGTTTACTTCCCCATAACCCATCTACCGAATGCATTTCATGAAAACATGAGTCACTTGGCCTAGAACTTCTTTTAATCCAAGATAAACCGAAATGGAACAAATAGGCTTACAACTTTAAACCAAGATAGCTTGAGTCTTGATCCTCCGTGGGTGCTAGACAATCATCTGTTGACTTCCCCATAACCCATGTAACGACTGCATTTCATGAAAACTTGAGTCACTTGGCCTAGAACTTCTTTTAATCCAAGATAAACCGAAATGGAACAGATAAACCTACAACTTTTGACCATGATAGCTTGAGTCTTGAACCTCTGTGGGTGCTTGACAATCATCTGTTGACTTCCCCATAACCCATCTAACGAATGCATTTCATGAAAACATGAGTCACTTAGCCTAGAACTTCATTTAATCCAAGTTAAACCGAAAAGGAACAAAAAGGCCTACAACTTTAAACCAAGATAGCTTGAGTCTTGTACCACCGTGGGTGCTAGACAAACATCTGTTGACTTCCCCATAACCCATCTAACGAATGCATTTCATGAAAACATGAGTCACTTGGCCTAGAACTTCATTTAATCCAAGTTAAACCGAAAAGGAACAAATAGGCCTACAACTTTAAACCAAGATAGCTTGAGTCTTGTACCACCGTGGGTGCTAGACAAACATCTGTTGACTTCCCCATAACCCATCTAACGAATGCATTTCATGAAAACATGAGTCACTTGGCCTAGAACTTCTTTTAATCCAAGATAAACCGAAAAGGAACAAATAGGCTTACAACTTTAAACCAAGATAGCTTGAGTCTTGATCCTCCGTGGGTGCTAGACAATCATCTGTTGACTTCCCCATAACCCATCTAACGAATGCATTTCATGAAAACATGAGTCACTTGGCCTAGAACTTCTTTTAATCCAAGATAAACCGAAATGGAACAGATAAACCTACAACTTTTCACCATGATAGCTTGAGTCTTGAACCTCCGAGGGTGGTAGACAATCATCTGTTGACTTCCCCATAACCCATCTAACGAATGCATTTCATGAAACCAAGAGTCACTTGGCCTAGAACTTCATTTAATCCAAGATAAACCGAAATGGAACAGATAAACCTACAACTTTTAACCATGATAGCTTGAGTCTTGAACCTCCGTGGGTGCTAGACAATCATCTGTTGACTTCCCCATAACCCATCTAACGAATGCATTTCATGAAAACATGAGTCACTTGGCCTAGAACTTCTTTTAATCCAAGATAAACCGAAAAGGAACAAATAGGCTTACAACTTTAAACCAAGATAGCTTGAGTCTTGATCCTCCGTGGGTGCTAGACAATCATCTGTTGACTTCCCCATAACCCATGTAACGAATGCATTTCATGAAAACATGAGTCACTTGGCCTAGAACTTCTTTTAATCCAAGATAAACCGAAATGGAACAGATAAACCTACAACTTTTCACCATGATAGCTTGAGTCTTGAACCTCCGTGGGTGCTAGACAATCATCTGTTGACTTCCCCATAACCCATCTAACGAATGCATTTCATGAAAACATGAGTCACTTGGCCTAGAACTTCTTTTAATCCAAGATAAACCGAAATGGAACAGATAAACCTACAACTTTTCACCATGATAGCTTGAGTCTTGAACCTCCGAGGGTGGTAGACAATCATCTGTTGACTTCCCCATAACCCATCTAACGAATGCATTTCATGAAAACATGAGTCACTTGGCCTAGAACTTCTTTTAATCCAAGATAAACCGAAATGGAACAGATAAACCTACAACTTTAAACCATGATAGCTTGAGTCTTGAACCTCCGTGGGTGCTAGACAATCATCTGTTGACTTCCCCATAACCCATCTAACGAATGCATTTCATGAAAACATGAGTCACTTGGCCTAGAACTTCTTTTAATCCAAGATAAACCGAAAAGGAACAAATAGGCTTACAACTTTAAACCAAGATAGCTTGAGTCTTGATCCTCCGTGGGTGCTAGACAATCATCTGTTGACTTCCCCATAACCCATCTAACGAATGCATTTCATGAAAACATGAGTCACTTGGCCTAGAACTTCTTTTAATCCAAGATAAACCGAAATGGAACAGATAAACCTACAACTTTTCACCATGATAGCTTGAGTCTTGAACCTCCGTGGGTGCTAGACAATCATCTGTTGACTTCCCCATAACCCATCTAACGAATGCATTTCATGAAACCAAGAGTCACTTGGCCTAGAACTTCATTTAATCCAAGATAAACCGAAATGGAACAGATAAACCTACAACTTTTAACCATGATAGCTTGAGTCTTGAACCTCCGTGGGTGCTAGACAATCATCTGTTGACTTCCCCATAACCCATCTAACGAATGCATTTCATGAAAACATGAGTCACTTGGCCTAGAACTTCATTTAATCCAAGTTAAACCGAAAAGGAACAAAAAGGCCTACAACTTTAAACCAAGATAGCTTGAGTCTTGTACCACCGTGGGTGCTAGACAAACATCTGTTGACTTCCCCATAACCCATCTAACGAATGCATTTCATGAAAACATGAGTCACTTGGCCTAGAACTTCTTTTAATCCAAGATAAACCGAAAAGGAACAAATAGGCTTACAACTTTAAACCAAGATAGCTTGAGTCTTGAACCTCCGTGGGTGCTAGACAATCATCTGTTGACTTCCCCATAACCCATCTAACGAATGCATTTCATGAAAACATGAGTCACTTGGCCTAGAACTTCTTTTAATCCAAGATAAACCGAAATGGAACAGATAAACCTACAACTTTTGACCATGATAGCTTGAGTCTTGAACCTCCGTGGGTGCTAGACAATCATCTGTTGACTTCCCCATAACCCATCTAACGAATGCATTTCATGAAAACATGAGTCACATGGCCTAGAACTTCATTTAATCCAAGTTAAACCGAAAAGGAACAAAAAGGCCTACAACTTTAAACCAAGATAGCTTGAGTCTTGTACCACAGTGGGTGCTAGACAAACATCTGTTTACTTCCCCATAACCCATCTAACGAATGCATTTCATGAAAACATGAGTCACTTGGCCTAGAACTTCTTTTAATCCAAGATAAACCGAAAAGGAACAAATAGGCCTACAACTTTAAGCCAAGATAGCTTGAGTCTTGAACCTCCGTGGGTGCTAGACAATCATCTGTTGACTTCCCCATAACCCATCTAACGAATGCATTTCATGAAAACAAGAGTCACTTGGCCTAAAACTTCATTTAATCCAAGATAAACCGAAATGGAACAGATAAACCTACAACTTTTAACCATGATAGCTTGAGTCTTGAACCTTGATGGGTGCTAGACAATCATCTGTTGAATTCCCCATAACCCATCTAACAAATGCATTTCATGAAAACATGAGTCACTTGGCCTAGAACTTCATCTAATCCAAGTTAAACCGAAAAGGAACAAATAGGCCTACAACTTTAAACCAAGATAGCTTGAGTCTTGTACCACCGTGGGAGCTAGACAAACATCTGTTGACTTCCCCATAACCCATCTAACGAATGCATTTCATGAAAACATGAGTCACTTGGCCTAGAACTTCTTTTAATCCAAGATAAACCGAAAAGGAACAAATAGGCTTACAACTTTAAACCAAGATAGCTTGAGTCTTGATCCTCCGTGGGTGCTAGACAATCATTCTGTTGACTTCCCCATAACCCATGTAACGACTGCATTTCATGAAAACTTGAGTCACTTGCCCTAGAACTTCTTTTAATCCAAGATAAACCGAAATGGAACAAATAAACCTACAACTTTTGACCATGATAGCTTGAGTCTTGAACCTCTGTGGGTGCTTGACAATCATCTGTTGACTTCCCCATAACCCATCTAACGAATGCATTTCATGAAAACATGAGTCACTTAGCCTAGAACTTCATTTAATCCAAGTTAAACCGAAAAGGAACAAAAAGGCCTACAACTTTAAACCAAGATAGCTTGAGTCTTGTACCACCGTGGGTGCTAGACAAACATCTGTTGACTTCCCCATAACCCATCTAACGAATGCATTTCATGAAAACATGAGTCACTTGGCCTAGAACTTCTTTTAATCCAAGATAAACCGAAAAGGAACAAATAGGCTTACAACTTTAAACCAAGATAGCTTGAGTCTTGATCCTCCGTGGGTGCTAGACAATCATCTGTTGACTTCCCCATAACCCATCTAACGAATGCATTTCATGAAAACATGAGTCACTTGGCCTAGAACTTCTTTTAATCCAAGATAAACCGAAATGGAACAGATAAACCTACAACTTTTCACCATGATAGCTTGAGTCTTGAACCTCCGAGGGTGGTAGACAATCATCTGTTGACTTCCCCATAACCCATCTAACGAATGCATTTCATGAAACCAAGAGTCACTTGGCCTAGAACTTCATTTAATCCAAGATAAACCGAAATGGAACAGATAAACCTACAACTTTTAACCATGATAGCTTGAGTCTTGAACCTCCGTGGGTGCTAGACAATCATCTGTTGACTTCCCCATAACCCATCTAACGAATGCATTTCATGAAAACATGAGTCACTTGGCCTAGAACTTCTTTTAATCCAAGATAAACCGAAAAGGAACAAATAGGCTTACAACTTTAAACCAAGATAGCTTGAGTCTTGATCCTCCGTGGGTGCTAGACAATCATCTGTTGACTTCCCCATAACCCATGTAACGAATGCATTTCATGAAAACATGAGTCACTTGGCCTAGAACTTCTTTTAATCCAAGATAAACCGAAATGGAACAGATAAACCTACAACTTTTCACCATGATAGCTTGAGTCTTGAACCTCCGTGGGTGCTAGACAATCATCTGTTGACTTCCCCATAACCCATCTAACGAATGCATTTCATGAAAACATGAGTCACTTGGCCTAGAACTTCTTTTAATCCAAGATAAACCGAAATGGAACAGATAAACCTACAACTTTTAACCATGATAGCTTGAGTCTTGAACCTCCGTGGGTGCTAGACAATCATCTGTTGACTTCCCCATAACCCATCTAACGAATGCATTTCATGAAAACATGAGTCACTTGGCCTAGAACTTCATTTAATCCAAGATAAACCGAAATGGAACAGATAAACCTACAACTTTTAACCAAGATAGCTTGAGTCTTGAACCTCCGTGGGTGCTAGACAATCATCTGTTGACTTCCCCATAACCCATCTAACGAATGCATTTCATGAAAACATGAGTCACTTGGCCTAGAACTTCTTTTAATCCAAGATAAACCGAAATGGAACAGATAAACCTACAACTTTAAACCAAGATAGCTTGAGTCTTGAACCTCCGTGGGTGCTAGACAATCATCTGTTGACTTCCCCATAACCCATCTAACGAATGCATTTCATGAAAACATGAGTCACTTGGCCTAGAACTTCTTTTAATCCAAGATAAACCGAAATGGAACAGATAAACCTACAACTTTTCACCATGATAGCTTGAGTCTTGAACCTCCGAGGTGGTAGACAATCATCTGTTGACTTCCCCATAACCCATCTAACGAATGCATTTCATGAAAACATGAGTCACTTGGCCTAGAACTTCATTTAATCCAAGATAAACCGAAATGGAACAGATAAACCTACAACTTTTAACCATGATAGCTTGAGTCTTGAACCTCCGTGGGTGCTAGACAATCATCTGTTGACTTCCCCATAACCCATCTAACGAATGCATTTCATGAAAACATGAGTCACTTGGCCTAGAACTTCTTTTAATCCAAGATAAACCGAAAAGGAACAAATAGGCTTACAACTTTAAACCAAGATAGCTTGAGTCTTGATCCTCCGTGGGTGCTAGACAATCATCTCTTGACTTCCCCATAACCCATGTAACGAATGCATTTCATGAAAACATGAGTCACTTGGCCTAGAACTTCTTTTAATCCAAGATAAACCGAAATGGAACAGATAAACCTACAACTTTTCACCATGATAGCTTGAGTCTTGAACCTCCGTGGGTGCTAGACAATCATCTGTTGACTTCCCCATAACCCATCTAACGAATGCATTTCATGAAACCAAGAGTCACTTGGCCTAGAACTTCATTTAATCCAAGATAAACCGAAATGGAATAGATAAACCTACAACTTTTAACCATCATAGCTTGAGTCTTGAACCTCCGTGGGTGCTAGACAATCATCTGTTGACTTCCCCATAACCCATCTAACGAATGCATTTCATGAAAACATGAGTCACTTGGCCTAGAACTTCTTTTAATCCAACTTAAACCGAAAAGGAACAAATAGGCCTACAACTTTAAACGAAGTTAGCTTGAGTCTTGAACCTCCGAGGGTGCTAGACAATCATCTGTTGACTTCCCCATAACCCATCTAACGAATGCATTTCATGAAAACATGAGTCACTTGGCCTAGAACTTCTTTTAATCCAAGATAAACCGAAAAGGAACAAATAGGCTTACAACTTTAAACCAAGATAGCTTGAGTCTTGATCCTCCGTGGGTGCTAGACAATCATCTGTTGACTTCCCCATAACCCATCTAACGAATGCATTTCATGAAAACATGAGTCACTTGGCCTAGAACTTCTTTTAATCCAAGATAAACCGAAATGGAACAGATAAACCTACAACTTTTAACCATGATAGCTTGAGTCTTGAACCTCGATGGGTGCTAGACAATCATCTGTTGACTTCCCCATAACCCATCTAACGAATGCATTTCATGAAAACATGAGTCACTTGGCCTAGAACTTCTTTTAATCCAACATAAACCGAAAAGGAACAAAAAGGCCTACAACTTTTCACCATGATAGCTTGAGTCTTGAACCTCCGAGGGTGGTAGACAATCATCTGTTGACTTCCCCATAACCCATCTAACGAATGCATTTCATGAAAACAAGAGTCACTTGGCCTAGAACTTCATTTAATCCAAGATAAACCGAAATGGAACAGATAAACCTACAACTTTTAACCATGATAGCTTGAGTCTTGAACCTCCGTGGGTGCTAGACAATCATCTGTTGACTTCCCCATAACCCATCTAACGAATGCATTTCATGAAAACATGAGTCACTTGGCCTAGAACTTCTTTTAATCCAAGATAAACCGAAAAGGAACAAATAGGCTTACAACTTTAAACCAAGATAGCTTGAGTCTTGATCCTCCGTGGGTGCTAGACAATCATCTGTTGACTTCCCCATAACCCATCTAACGAATGCATTTCATGAAAACATGAGTCACTTGGCCTAGAACTTCTTTTAATCCAAGATAAACCGAAATGGAACAGATAAACCTACAACTTTTCACCATGATAGCTTGAGTCTTGATCCTCCGTGGGTGCTAGACAATCATCTGTTGACTTCCCCATAACCCATCTAACGAATGCATTTCATGAAACCAAGAGTCACTTGGCCTAGAACTTCATTTAATCCAAGATAAACCGAAATGGAACAGATAAACCAACAACTTTTAACCATGATAGCTTGAGTCTTGAACCTCCATGGGTGCTAGACAATCATCTCTTGACTTCCCCATAACCCATCTAACGAATGCATTTCATGAAAACATGAGTCACTTAGCCTAGAACTTCTTTTAATCCAAGATAAACCGAAAAGGAACAAATAGGCTTACAACTTTAAACCAAGATAGCTTGAGTCTTGATCCTCCGTGGGTGCTAGACAATCATCTGTTGACTTCCCCATAACCCATCTAACGAATGCATTTCATGAAAACATGAGTCACTTGGCCTAGAACTTCTTTTAATCCAAGATAAACCGAAATGGAACAAATAAACCTACAACTTTACACCAAGATAGCTTGAGTCTTGAACCTCCGGTGCTAGACAATCATCTGTTGACTTCCCCATAACCCATCTAACGAATGCATTTCATGAAACCAAGAGTCACTTGGCCTAGAACTTCATTTAATCCAAGATAAACCGAAATGGAACAGATAAACCTACAACTTTTAACCATGATAGCTTGAGTCTTGAACCTCCGTGGGTGCTAGACAATCATCTGTTGACTTCCCCATAACCCATCTAACGAATGCATTTCATGAAAACATGAGTCACTTGGCCTAGAACTTCATTTAATCCAAGTTAAACCGAAAAGGAACAAATAGGCCTACAACTTTAAACGAAGTTAGCTTGAGTCTTGAACCTCCGTGGGTGCTAGACAATCATCTGTTGACTTCCCCATAACCCATCTAACGAATGCATTTCATGAAAACATGAGTCACTTGGCCTAGAACTTCTTTTAATCCAAGATAAACCGAAAAGGAACAAATAGGCTTACAACTTTAAACCAAGATAGCTTGAGTCTTGATCCTCCGTGGGTGCTAGACAATCATCTGTTGACTTCCCCATAACCCATCTAACGAATGCATTTCATGAAAACATGAGTCACTTGGCCTAGAACTTCTTTTAATCCAAGATAAACCGAAATGGAACAAATAAACCTACAACTTTTAACCATGATAGCTTGAGTCTTGAACCTCGATGGGTGCTAGACAATCATCTCGTTGACTTCCCCATAACCCATCTAACGAATGCATTTCATGAAAACATGAGTCACTTGGCCTAGAACTTCTTTTAATCCAAGATAAACCGAAATGGAACAGATAAACCTACAACTTTTCACCATGATAGCTTGAGTCTTGAACCTCCGAGGGTGGTAGACAATCATCTGTTGACTTCCCCATAACCCATCTAACGAATGCATTTCATGAAAACATGAGTCACTTGGCCTAAAACTTCATTTAATCCAAGATAAACCGAAATGGAACAGATAAACCTACAACTTTTAACCATCATAGCTTGAGTCTTGAACCTCCGTGGGTGCTAGACAATCATCTGTTGACTTCCCCATAACCCATCTAACGAATGCATTTCATGAAAACATGAGTCATTTGGCCTAGAACTTCTTTTAATCCAAGATAAACCGAAAAGGAACAAATAGGCTTACAACTTTAAACTAAGATAGCTTGAGTCTTGATCCTCCGTGGGTGCTAGACAATCATCTCTTGACTTCCCCATAACCCATGTAACGAATGCATTTCATGAAAACATGAGTCACTTGGCCTAGAACTTCTTTTAATCCAAGATAAACCGAAATGGAACAGATAAACCTACAACTTTTCACCATGATAGCTTGAGTCTTGAACCTCCGTGGGTGCTAGACAATCATCTGTTGACTTCCCCATAACCCATCTAACGAATGCATTTCATGAAAACAAGAGTCACTTGGCCTAGAACTTCATTTAATCCAAGATAAACCGAAATGGAACAGATAAACCTACAACTTTTAACCATGATAGCTTGAGTCTTGAACCTCCGTGGGTGCTAGACAATCATCTGTTGACTTCCCCATAACCCATCTAACGAATGCATTTCATGAAAACATGAGTCACTTGGCCTAGAACTTCATTTAATCCAAGTTAAACCGAAAAGGAACAAATAGGCCTACAACTTTAAACCAAGATAGCTTGAGTCTTGAACCTCCGTGGGTGCTAGACAATCATCTGTTGACTTCCCCATAACCCATCTAACGAATGCATTTCATGAAAACATGAGTCACTTGGCCTAGAACTTCTTTTAATCCAAGATAAACCGAAAAGGAACAAATAGGCTTACAACTTTAAACCAAGATAGCTTGAGTCTTGATCCTCCGTGGGTGCTAGACAATCATCTGTTGACTTCCCCATAACCCATCTAACGAATGCATTTCATGAAAACATGAGTCACTTGGCCTAGAACTTCTTTTAATCCAAGATAAACCGAAATGGAACAGATAAACCTACAACTTTTAACCGTGATAGCTTGAGTTTTGAACCTCGATGGGTGCTAGACAATCATCTGTTGACTTCCCCATAACCCATCTAACGAATGCATTTCATGAAAACATGAGTCACTTGGCCTAGAACTTCTTTTAATCCAACATAAACCGAAAAGGAACAAAAAGGCCTACAACTTTTCACCATGATAGCTTGAGTCTTGAACCTCCGAGGGTGGTAGACAATCATCTGTTGACTTCCCCATAACCCATCTAACGAATGCATTTCATGAAAACATGAGTCACTTGGCCTAGAACTTCATTTAATCCAAGATAAACCGAAATGGAATAGATAAACCTACAACTTTTAACCATGATAGCTTGAGTCTTGAACCTCCGTGGGTGCTAGACAATCATCTGTTGACTTCCCCATAACCCATCTAACGAATGCATTTCATGAAAACATGAGTCACTTGGCCTAGAACTTCTTTTAATCCAAGATAAACCGAAAAGGAACAAATAGGCTTACAACTTTAAACTAAGATAGCTTGAGTCTTGATCCTCCGTGGGTGCTAGACAATCATCTCTTGACTTCCCCATAACCCATCTAACGAATGCATTTCATGAAAACATGAGTCACTTGGCCTAGAACTTCTTTTAATCCAAGATAAACCGAAATGGAACAGATAAACCTACAACTTTTCACCATGATAGCTTGAGTCTTGAACCTCCGAGGGTGGTAGACAATCATCTGTTGACTTCCCCATAACCCATCTAACGAATGCATTTCATGAAACCAAGAGTCACTTGGCCTAGAACTTCATTTAATCCAAGATAAACCGAAATGGAACAGATAAACCTACAACTTTTAACCATGATAGCTTGAGTCTTGAACCTCCGTGGGTGCTAGACAATCATCTGTTGACTTCCCCATAACCCATCTAACGAATGCATTTCATGAAAACATGAGTCACTTGGCCTAGAACTTCTTTTAATCCAAGATAAACCGAAAAGGAACAAATAGGCCTACAACTTTAAACCAAGTTAGCTTGAGTCTTGAACCTCCGTGGGTGCTAGACAATCATCTGTTGACTTCCCCATAACCCATCTAACGAATGCATTTCATGAAAACATGAGTCACTTGGCCTAGAACTTCTTTTAATCCAAGATAAACCGAAAAGGAACAAATAGGCTTACAACTTTAAACCAAGATAGCTTGAGTCTTGATCCTCCGTGGGTGCTAGACAATCATCTGTTGACTTCCCCATAACCCATCTAACGAATGCATTTCATGAAAACATGAGTCACTTGGCCTAGAACTTCATTTAATCCAAGATAAACCGAAATGGAACAGATAAACCTACAACTTTTAACCATGATAGCTTGAGTCTTGAACCTCGATGGGTGCTAGACAATCATCTGTTGACTTCCCCATAACCCATCTAACGAATGCATTTCATGAAAACATGAGTCACTTGGCCTAGAACTTCATTTAATCCAAGATAAACCGAAATGGAACAGATAAACCTACAACTTTAAACCAAGATAGCTTGAGTCTTGAACCTCCGTGGGTGCTAGACAATCATCTGTTGACTTCCCCATAACCCATCTAACGAATGCATTTCATGAAAACATGAGTCACTTGGCCTAGAACTTCATTTAATCCAAGATAAACCGAAATGGAACAGATAAACCTACAACTTTTAACCATGATAGCTTGAGTCTTGAACCTCCGTGGGTGCTAGACAATCATCTGTTGACTTCCCCATAACCCATCTAACGAATGCATTTCATGAAAACATGAGTCACTTGGCCTAGAACTTCTTTTAATCCAAGATAAACCGAAAAGGAACAAATAGGCTTACAACTTTAAACCAAGATAGCTTGAGTCTTGATCCTCCGTGGGTGCTAGACAATCATCTGTTGACTTCCCCATAACCCATCTAACGAATGCATTTCATGAAAACATGAGTCACTTGGCCTAGAACTTCTTTTAATCCAAGATAAACCGAAATGAAACAAAAAGGCCTACAACTTTTCACCATGATAGCTTGAGTCTTGAACCTCCGTGGGTGCTAGACAATCATCTGTTGACTTCCCCATAACCCATCTAACGAATGCATTTCATGAAAACAAGAGTCACTTGGCCTAGAACTTCATTTAATCCAAGATAAACCGAAATAAACCTACAACTTTTAACCATGATAGCTTGAGTCTTGAACCTCCGTGGGTGCTAGACAATCATCTGTTGACTTCCCCATAACCCATCTAACGAATGCATTTCATGAAAACATGAGTCACTTGGCCTAGAACTTCATTTAATCCAAGATAAACCGAAAAGGAACAAATAGGCCTACAACTTTAAACGAAGTTAGCTTGAGTCTTGAACCTCCGTGGGTGCTAGACAATCATCTGTTGACTTCCCCATAACCCATCTAACGAATGCATTTCATGAAAACATGAGTCACTTGGCCTAGAACTTCTTTTAATCCAAGATAAACCGAAAAGGAACAAATAGGCTTACAACTTTAAACCAAGATAGCTTGAGTCTTGATCCTCCGTGGGTGCTAGACAATCATCTGTTGACTTCCCCATAACCCATCTAACGAATGCATTTCATGAAAACATGAGTCACTTGGCCTAGAACTTCTTTTAATCCAAGATAAACCGAAATGGAACAGATAAACCTACAACTTTTCACCATGATAGCTTGAGTCTTGAACCTCCGTGGGTGCTAGACAATCATCTGTTGACTTCCCCATAACCCATCTAACGAATGCATTTCATGAAAACAAGAGTCACTTGGCCTAGAACTTCATTTAATCCAAGATAAACCGAAATGGAACAGATAAACCTACAACTTTTAACCATGATAGCTTGAGTCTTGAACCTCCGTGGGTGCTAGACAATCATCTGTTGACTTCCCCATAACCCATCTAACGAATGCATTTCATGAAAACATGAGTCACTTGGCCTAGAACTTCTTTTAATCCAAGATAAACCGAAAAGGAACAAATAGGCTTACAACTTTAAACCAAGATAGCTTGAGTCTTGATCCTCCGTGGGTGCTAGACAATCATCTCTGTTGACTTCCCCATAACCCATCTAACGAATGCATTTCATGAAAACATGAGTCACTTGGCCTAGAACTTCTTTTAATCCAAGATAAACCGAAATGGAACAGATAAACCTACAACTTTTAACCATGATAGCTTGAGTCTTGAACCTCCGTGGGTGCTAGACAATCATCTGTTGACTTCCCCATAACCCATCTAACGAATGCATTTCATGAAAACATGAGTCACTTGGCCTAGAACTTCATTTAATCCAAGATAAACCGAAATGGAACATATAAACCTACAACTTTAAACCAAGATAGCTTGAGTCTTGAACCTCCGTGGGTGCTAGACAATCATCTGTTGACTTCCCCATAACCCATCTAACGAATGCATTTCATGAAAACATGAGTCACTTGGCCTAGAACTTCATTTAATCCAAGATAAACCGAAATGGAACAGATAAACCTACAACTTTTAACCAAGATAGCTTGAGTCTTGAACCTCCGTGGGTGCTAGACAATCATCTCGTTGACTTCCCCATAACCCATCTAACGAATGCATTTCATGAAAACATGAGTCACTTGGCCTAGAACTACATTTAATCCAAGATAAACCGAAATGGAACAAATAAACCTACAACTTTAAACCAAGATAGCTTGAGTCTTGTACCTCCGTGGGTGCTAGACAATCATCATTGACTTCCCCATAACCCATCTAACGAATGCATTTCATGAAAACTTGTGTCACTTGGCCTAGAACTTCTTTTAATCCAAGATAAACCGAAATGGAACAGATAAACCTACAACTTTTCACCATGATAGCTTGAGTCTTGAACCTCCGTGGGTGCTAGACAATCATCTGTTGACTTCCCCATAACCCATCTAACGAATGCATTTCATGAAAACATGAGTCACTTGGCCTAGAACTTCATTTAATCCAAGATAAACCGAAATGGAACAGATAAACCTACAACTTTTAACAATGATAGCTTGAGTCTTGAACCTCCGTGGGTGCTAGACAATCATCTCTGTTGACTTCCCCATAACCCATCTAACGAATGCATTTCATGAAAACATGAGTCACTTGGCCTAGAACTTCTTTTAATCCAAGATAAACCGAAAAGGAACAAATAGGCTTACAACTTTAAACCAAGATAGCTTGAGTCTTGATCCTCCGTGGGTGCTAGACAATCATCTGTTGACTTCCCCATAACCCATCTAACGAATGCATTTCATGAAAACATGAGTCACTTGGCCTAGAACTTCTTTTAATCCAAGATAAACCGAAATGGAACAGATAAACCTACAACTTTTCACCATGATAGCTTGAGTCTTGAACCTCCGTGGGTGCTAGACAATCATCTGTTGACTTCCCCATAACCCATCTAACGAATGCATTTCATGAAACCAAGAGTCACTTGGCCTAGAACTTCATTTAATCCAAGATAAACCGAAATGGAACAGATAAACCTACAACTTTTAACCATGATAGCTTGAGTCTTGAACCTCCGTGGGTGCTAGACAATCATCTGTTGACTTCCCCATAACCCATCTAACGAATGCATTTCATGAAAACATGAGTCACTTGGCCTAGAACTTCATTTAATCCAAGTTAAACCGAAAAGGAACAAATAGGCCTACAACTTTAAACGCAGTTAGCTTGAGTCTTGAACCTCCGTGGGTGCTAGACAATCATCTGTTGACTTCCCCATAACCCATCTAACGAATGCATTTCATGAAAACATGAGTCACTTGGCCTAGAACTTCTTTTAATCCAAGATAAACCGAAAAGGAACAAATAGGCTTACAACTTTAAACCAAGATAGCTTGAGTCTTGATCCTCCGTGGGTGCTAGACAATCATCTGTTGACTTCCCCATAACCCATCTAACGAATGCATTTCATGAAAACATGAGTCACTTGGCCTAGAACTTCTTTTAATCCAAGATAAACCGAAATGGAACAGATAAACCTACAACTTTTAACCATGATAGCTTGAGTTTTGAACCTCGATGGGTGCTAGACAATCATCTGTTGACTTCCCCATAACCCATCTAACGAATGCATTTCATGAAAACATGAGTCACTTGGCCTAGAACTTCATTTAATCCAAGATAAACCGAAATGGAACAGATAAACCTACAACTTTTAACCAAGATAGCTTGAGTCTTGAACCTCCGTGGGTGCTAGACAATCATCTGTTGACTTCCCCATAACCCATCTAACGAATGCATTTCATGAAAACATGAGTCACTTGGCCTAGAACTTCATTTAATCCAAGATAAACCGAAATGGAACAGATAAACCTACAACTTTTAACCAAGATAGCTTGAGTCTTGAACCTCCGTGGGTGCTAGACAATCATCTGTTGACTTCCCCATAACCCATCTAACGAATGCATTTCATGAAAACATGAGTCACTTGGCCTAGAACTTCTTTTAATCCAAGATAAACCGAAAAGGAACAAATAGGCTTACAACTTTAAACCAAGATAGCTTGAGTCTTGATCCTCCGTGGGTGCTAGACAATCATCTCGTTGACTTCCCCATAACCCATCTAACGAATGCATTTCATGAAAACATGAGTCACTTGGCCTAGAACTTCTTTTAATCCAAGATAAACCGAAATGGAACAGATAAACCTACAACTTTTCACCATGATAGCTTGAGTCTTGAACCTCCGTGGGTGCTAGACAATCATCTGTTGACTTCCCCATAACCCATCTAACGAATGCATTTCATGAAAACATGAGTCACTTGGCCTAGAACTTCATTTAATCCAAGATAAACCGAAATGGAACAGATAAACCTACAACTTTTAACCATGATAGCTTGAGTCTTGAACCTCCGTGGGTGCTAGACAATCATCTGTTGACTTCCCCATAACCCATCTAACGAATGCATTTCATGAAAACATGAGTCACTTGGCCTAGAACTTCTTTTAATCCAAGATAAACCGAAAAGGAACAAATAGGCTTACAACTTTAAACCAAGATAGCTTGAGTCTTGATCCTCCGTGGGTGCTAGACAATCATCTGTTGACTTCCCCATAACCCATCTAACGAATGCATTTCATGAAAACATGAGTCACTTGGCCTAGAACTTCTTTTAATCCAAGATAAACCGAAATGGAACAGATAAACCTACAACTTTTCACCATGATAGCTTGAGTCTTGAACCTCCGTGGGTGCTAGACAATCATCTCTTGACTTCCCCATAACCCATCTAACGAATGCATTTCATGAAAACAAGAGTCACTTGGCCTAGAACTTCATTTAATCCAAGATAAACCGAAATGGAACAGATAAACCTACAACTTTTAACCATGATAGCTTGAGTCTTGAACCTCCGTGGGTGCTAGACAATCATCTGTTGACTTCCCCATAACCCATCTAACGAATGCATTTCATGAAAACATGAGTCACTTGGCCTAGAACTTCATTTAATCCAAGTTAAACCGAAAAGGAACAAATAGGCCTACAACTTTAAACCAAGATAGCTTGAGTCTTGAACCTCCGTGGGTGCTAGACAATCATCTGTTGACTTCCCCATAACCCATCTAACGAATGCATTTCATGAAAACATGAGTCACTTGGCCTAGAACTTCTTTTAATCCAAGATAAACCGAAAAGGAACAAATAGGCTTACAACTTTAAACCAAGATAGCTTGAGTCTTGATCCTCCGTGGGTGCTAGACAATCATCTGTTGACTTCCCCATAACCCATCTAACGAATGCATTTCATGAAAACATGAGTCACTTGGCCTACAAATTCATTTAATCCAAGATAAACCGAAATGGAACAGATAAACCTACAACTTTTAACCGTGATAGCTTGAGTTTTGAACCTCGATGGGTGCTAGACAATCATCTGTTGACTTCCCCATAACCCATCTAACAAATGCATTTCATGAAAACATGAATCACTTGGCCTAGAACTTCTTTTAATCCAAGATAAACCGAAATGGAACAGATAAACCTACAACTTTTCACCATGATAGCTTGAGTCTTGAACCTCCGAGGGTGGTAGACAATCATCTGTTGACTTCCCCATAACCCATCTAACGAATGCATTTCATGAAACCAAGAGTCACTTGGCCTAGAACTACATTTAATCCAAGATAAACCGAAATGGAATAGATAAACCTACAACTTTTAACCATCATAGCTTGAGTCTTGAACCTCCGTGGGTGCTAGACAATCATCTGTTGACTTCCCCATAACCCATCTAACGAATGCATTTCATGAAAACATGAGTCACTTGGCCTAGAACTTCTTTTAATCCAAGATAAACCGAAAAGGAACAAATAGGCTTACAACTTTAAACTAAGATAGCTTGAGTCTTGATCCTCCGTGGGTGCTAGACAATCATCTCTTGACTTCCCCATAACCCATGTAACGAATGCATTTCATGAAAACATGAGTCACTTGGCCTAGAACTTCTTTTAATCCAAGATAAACCGAAATGGAAAATATAAACCTACAACTTTTCACCATGATAGCTTGAGTCTTGAACCTCCGTGGGTGCTAGACAATCATGTGTTGACTTCCCATTAACCCATCTAACGTATGCATTTCATGAAAACAAGAGTCACTTGGCCTAGAACTACATTTAATCCAAGATAAACCGAAATGGAACAGATAAACCTACAACTTTTAACCATGATAGCTTGAGTCTTGAACCTCCGTGGGTGCTAGACAATCATCTGTTGACTTCCCCATAACCCATCTAACGAATGCATTTCATGAAAACATGAGTCACTTGGCCTAGAACTTCTTTTAATCCAAGATAAACCGAAAAGGAACAAATAGGCCTACAACTTTAAACCAAGATAGCTTGAGTCTTGAACCTCCGTGGGTGCTAGACAATCATCTGTTGACTTCCCCATAACCCATCTAACGAATGCATTTCATGAAAACATGAGTCACTTGGCCTAGAACTTCTTTTAATCCAAGATAAACCGAAAAGGAACAAATAGGCTTACAACTTTAAACCAAGATAGCTTGAGTCTTGATCCTCCGTGGGTGCTAGACAATCATCTGTTGACTTCCCCATAACCCATCTAACAAATGCATTTCATGAAAACACGAATCACTTGGCCTAGAACTTCTTTTAATCCAAGATAAACCGAAATGGAACAGATAAACCTACAACTTTTCACCATGATAGCTTGAGTCTTGAACCTCCATGGGTGCTAGACAATCATCTGTTGACTTCCCCATAACCCATCTAACGAATGCATTTCATGAAACCAAGAGTCACTTGGCCTAGAACTTCATTTAATCCAAGATAAACCGAAATGGAACAGATAAACCTACAACTTTTAACCATGATAGCTTGAGTCTTGAACCTCCGTGGGTGCTAGACAATCATCTGTTGACTTCCCCATAACCCATCTAACGAATGCATTTCATGAAAACATGAGTCACTTGGCCTAGAACTTCTTTTAATCCAAGATAAACCGAAATGGAACAGATAAACCTACAACTTTTAACCGTGATAGCTTGAGTTTTGAACCTCGATGGGTGCTAGACAATCATCTGTTGACTTCCCCATAACCCATCTAACAAATGCATTTCATGAAAACATGAATCACTTGGCCTAGAACTTCTTTTAATCCAAGATAAACCGAAATGGAACAGATAAACCTACAACTTTTCACCATGATAGCTTGAGTCTTGAACCTCCGAGGGTGCTAGACAATCATCTGTTGACTTCCCATAACCCATCTAACGAATGCATTTCATGAAAACATGAGTCACTTGGCCTAGAACTTCATTTAATCCAAGATAAACCGAAATGGAACAGATAAACCTACAACTTTTAACCATGATAGCTTGAGTCTTGAACCTCCGTGGGTGCTAGACAATCATCTGTTGACTTCCCCATAACCCATCTAACGAATGCATTTCATGAAAACATGAGTCACTTGGCCTAGAACTTCTTTTAATCCAAGATAAACCGAAAAGGAACAAATAGGCTTACAACTTTAAACCAAGATAGCTTGAGTCTTGATCCTCCGTGGGTGCTAGACAATCATCTGTTGACTTCCCCATAACCCATCTAACGAATGCATTTCATGAAAACATGAGCCACTTGGCCTAGAACTTCTTTTAATCCAAGATAAACCGAAATGGAACAGATAAACTTACAACTTTTAACCATGATAGCTTGAGTCTTGAACCTCCGTGGGTGCTAGACAATCATCTGTTGACTTCCCCATAACCCATCTAACGAATGCATTTCATGAAAACATGAGTCACTTGGCCTAGAACTTCATTTAATCCAAGATAAACCGAAATGGAACAGATAAACCTACAACTTTTAACCATGATAGCTTGAGTCTTGAACCTCCGTGGGTTCTAGACAATCATCTGTTGACTTCCCCATAACCCGTCTAACGAATGCATTTCATGAAAACATGAGTCACTTGGCCTAGAACTTCATTTAATCCAAGATAAACCGAAAAGGAACAAATAGGCCTACAACTTTAAGCCAAGATAGCTTGAGTCTTGAACCTCCGTGGGTGCTAGACAATCATCTGTTGACTTCCCCATAACCCATCTAACGAATGCATTTCATGAAAACATGAGTCACTTGGCCTAGAACTTCTTTTAATCCAAGATAAACCGAAAAGGAACAAATAGGCTTACAACTTTAAACCAAGATAGCTTGAGTCTTGATCCTCCGTGGGTGCTAGACAATCATCTGGTGACTTCCCCATAACCCAACTAACGAATGCATTTCATGAAAACATGAGTCACTTGGCCTAGAACTTCATTTAATCCAAGATAAACCGAAATGGAACAGATAAACCTACAACTTTTCACCATGATAGCTTGAGTCTTGAACCTCCGAGGGTGCTAGACAATCATCTGTTGACTTCCCCATAACCCATCTAACGAATGCATTTCATGAAACCAAGAGTCACTTGGCCTAGAACTTCATTTAATCCAAGATAAACCGAAATGGAACAGATAAACCAACAACTTTTAACCATGATAGCTTGAGTCTTGAACCTCCGTGGGTGCTAGACAATCATCTGTTGACTTCCCCATAACCCATCTAACGAATGCATTTCATGAAAACATGAGTCACTTAGCCTAGAACTTCTTTTAATCCAAGATAAACCGAAAAGGAACAAATAGGCTTACAACTTTAAACCAAGATAGCTTGAGTCTTGATCCTCCGTGGGTGCTAGACAATCATCTGTTGACTTCCCCATAACCCATCTAACGAATGCATTTCATGAAAACATGAGTCACTTGGCCTAGAACTTCTTTTAATCCAACATAAACCGAAAAGGAACAAAAAGGCCTACAACTTTTCACCATGATAGCTTGAGTCTTGAACCTCCGTGGGTGCTAGACAATCATCTGTTGACTTCCCCATAACCCATCTAACGAATGCATTTCATGAAAACATGAGTCACTTGGCCTAGAACTTCATTTAATCCAAGATAAATCGAAATAGAACAAATAAACCTACAACTTTTAACCATGATAGCTTGAGTCTTGAACCTCCGTGGGTGCTAGACAATCATCTGTTGACTTCCCCATAACCCATCTAACGAATGCATTTCATGAAAACATGAGTCACTTGGCCTAGAACTTCATTTAATCCAAGATAAACCGAAAGGAACAAATAGGCCTACAACTTTAAACGAAGATAGCTTGAGTCTTGAACCTCCGTGGGTGCTAGACAATCATCTGTTGACTTCCCCATAACCCATCTAACGAATGCATTTCATGAAAACATGAGTCACTTGGCCTAGAACTTCTTTTAATCCAAGATAAACCGAAAAGGAACAAATAGGCTTACAACTTTAAACCAAGATAGCTTGAGTCTTGATCCTCCGTGGGTGCTAGACAATCATCTGTTGACTTCCCCATAACCCATCTAACGAATGCATTTCATGAAAACTTGAGTCACTTGCCCTAGAACTTCTTTTAATCCAAGATAAACCGAAATGGAACAGATAAACCTACAACTTTTAACCGTGATAGCTTGAGTTTTGAACCTCGATGGGTGCTAGACAATCATCTGTTGACTTCCCCATAACCCATCTAACAAATGCATTTCATGAAAACATGAATCACTTGGCCTAGAACTTCTTTTAATCCAAGATAAACCGAAATGGAACAGATAAACCTACAACTTTTCACCAAGATAGCTTGAGTCTTGAACCTCGGTGGGTGCTAGACAATCATCTCGTTGACTTCCCCATAACCCATCTAACGAATGCATTTCATGAAAACATGAGTCACTTGGCCTAGAACTTCATTTAATCCAAGATAAACCGAAATGGAACAGATAAACCTACAACTTTTAACCATGATAGCTTGAGTCTTGAACCTCCGTGGGTGCTAGACAATCATCTGTTGACTTCCCCATAACCCATCTAACGAATGCATTTCATGAAAACATGAGTCACTTGGCCTAGAACTTCTTTTAATCCAAGATAAACCGAAAAGGAACAAATAGGCTTACAACTTTAAACCAAGATAGCTTGAGTCTTGATCCTCCGTGGGTGCTAGACAATCATCTGTTGACTTCCCCATATCCCATCTAACGAATGCATTTCATGAAAACATGAGTCACTTGGCCTAGAACTTCTTTTAATCCAACATAAACCGAAAAGGAACAAAAAGGCCTACAACTTTTAACCATGATAGCTTGAGTCTTGAACCTCCGTGGGTGCTAGACAATCATCTGTTGACTTCCCCATAACCCATCTAACGAATGCATTTCATGAAAACAAGAGTCACTTGGCCTAGAACTTCATTTAATCCAAGATAAACCGAAATGGAACAGATAAACCTACAACTTTTAACCATGATAGCTTGAGTCTTGAACCTCCGTGGGTGCTAGACAATCATCTGTTGACTTCCCCATAACCCATCTAACGAATGCATTTCATGAAAACATGAGTCACTTGGCCTAGAACTTCTTTTAATCCAAGATAAACCGAAAAGGAACAAATAGGCCTACAACTTTAAGCCAAGATAGCTTGAGTCTTGAACCTCCGTGGGTGCTAGACAATCATCTGTTGACTTCCCCATAACCCATCTAACGAATGCATTTCATGAAAACATGAGTCACTTGGCCTAGAACTTCTTTTAATCCAAGATAAACCGAAAAGGAACAAATAGGCTTACAACTTTAAACCAAGATAGCTTGAGTCTTGATCCTCCGTGGGTGCTAGACAATCATCTGTTGACTTCCCCATAACCCATCTAACGAATGCATTTCATGAAAACATGAGTCACTTGGCCTAGAACTTCTTTTAATCCAACATAAACCGAAAAGGAACAAATAAACCTACAACTTTTAACAATGATAGCTTGAGTCTTGAACCTCGATGGGTGCTAGACAATCATCTCGTTGACTTCCCCATAACCCATCTAACGAATGCATTTCATGACAACAAGAGTCACTTGGCCTAGAACTTCATTTAATCCAAGATAAACCGAAATGGAACAGATAAACCAACAACTTTTAACCATGATAGCTTGAGTCTTGAACCTCCGTGGGTGCTAGACAATCATCTCTTGACTTCCAGATAACCCATCTAACGAATGCATTTCATGAAAACAAGAGTCACTTGGCCTAAAACTTCATTTAATCCAAGATAAACCGAAATGGAACAGATAAACCTACAACTTTTAACCATGATAGCTTGAGTCTTGAACCTCCGTGGGTGCTAGACAATCATCTCTTGACTTCCCCATAACCCATCTAACGAATGCATTTCATGAAAACATGAGTCACTTGGCCTAGAACTTCTTTTAATCCAAGATAAACCGAAAAGGAACAAATAGGCTTACAACTTTAAACCAAGATAGCTTGAGTCTTGATCCTCCGTGGGTGCTAGACAATCATCTCTTGACTTCCCCATAACCCATCTAACGAATGCATTTCATGAAAACATGAGTCACTTGGCCTAGAACTTCTTTTAATCCAAGATAAACCGAAAAGGAACAAAAAGGCCTACAACTTTTCACCATGATAGCTTGAGTCTTGATCCTCCGTGGGTGCTAGACAATCATCTGTTGACTTCCCCATAACCCATCTAACGAATGCATTTCATGAAACCAAGAGTCACTTGGCCTAGAACTTCATTTAATCCAAGATAAACCGAAATGGAACAGATAAACCAACAACTTTTAACCATGATAGCTTGAGTCTTGAACCTCCGTGGGTGCTAGACAATCATCTGTTGACTTCCCCATAACCCATCTAACGAATGCATTTCATGAAAACATGAGTCACTTGGCCTAGAACTTCATTTAATCCAAGATAAACCGAAAAGGAACAAATAGGCCTACAACTTTAAACCAAGATAGCTTGAGTCTTGAACCTCCGTGGGTGCTAGACAATCATCTGTTGACTTCCCCATAACCCATCTAACGAATGCATTTCATGAAAACATGAGTCACTTAGCCTAGAACTTCTTTTAATCCAAGATAAACCGAAAAGGAACAAATAGGCTTACAACTTTAAACCAAGATAGCTTGAGTCTTGATCCTCCGTGGGTGCTAGACAATCATCTGTTGACTTCCCCATAACCCATCTAACGAATGCATTTCATGAAACCAAGAGTCACTTGGCCTAGAACTTCATTTAATCCAAGATAAACCGAAATGGAACAGATAAACCTACAACTTTTAACCATGATAGCTTGAGTCTTGAACCTTGATGGGTGCTAGACAATCATCTGTTGAATTCCCCATAACCCATCTAACAAATGCATTTCATGAAAACATGAGTCACTTGGCCTAGAACTTCATTTAATCCAAGATAAACCGAAATGGAACAGATAAACCAACAACTTTTAACCAAGATAGCTTGAGTCTTGAACCTCCGTGGGTGCTAGACAATCATCTGTTGACTTCCCCATAACCCATCTAACGAATGCATTTCATGAAAACATGAGTCACTTAGCCTAGAACTTCTTTTAATCCAAGATAAACCGAAAAGGAACAAATAGGCTTACAACTTTAAACCAAGATAGCTTGAGTCTTGATCCTCCGTGGGTGCTAGACAATCATCTGTTGACTTCCCCATAACCCATCTAACGAATGCATTTCATGAAAACATGAGTCACTTGGCCTAGAACTTCATTTAATCCAAGATAAACCTTAACAGCACAGATAAACCTACAACTTTTAACCATGATTGCTTGAGTCTTGAACCTCCGTGGGTGCTAGACAATCATCTGTTGACTTCCCCATAACCCATCTAACGAATGCATTTCATGAAAACATGAGTCACTTAGCCTAGAACTTCTTTTAATCCAAGATAAACCGAAATGGAACAAATAATCAAAAAACTTTTAACCATGATAGCTTGAGTGTTGAACCTCGAAGGGTGCTAGACAATCATCTGTTGACTTCCCCATAACCCATCTAACGAATGCATTTCATGAAAACATGAGTCACTTGGCCTAGAACTTCATTTAATCCAAGATAAACCGAAATGGAACAGATAAACCTACAACTTTTAACCATGATAGCTTGAGTCTTGAACCTCCGTGGGTGCTAGACAATCATCTGTTGACTTCCCCATAACCCATCTAACGAATGCATTTCATGAAAACATGAGTCACTTGGCCTAGAACTTCATTTAATCCAAGTTAAACCGAAAAGGAACAAATAGGCCTACAACTTTAAACCAAGCTAGCTTGAGTCTTGAACCTCCGTGGGTGCTAGACAATCATCTGTTGACTTCCCCATAACCCATCTAACGAATGCATTTCATGAAAACATGAGTCACTTGGCCTAGAACTTCTTTTAATCCAAGATAAACCGAAAAGGAACAAATAGGCTTACAACTTTAAACCAAGATAGCTTGAGTCTTGATCCTCCGTGGGTGCTAGACAATCATCTGTTGACTTCCCCATAACCCATCTAACGAATGCATTTCATGAAAACAAGAGTCACTTGGCCTAAAACTTCATTTAATCCAAGATAAACCGAAATGGAACAGATAAACCTACAACTTTTAACCATGATAGCTTGAGTCTTGAACCTTGATGGGTGCTAGACAATCATCTGTTGAATTCCCCATAACCCATCTAACAAATGCATTTCATGAAAACATGAGTCACTTGGCCTAGAACTTCATTTAATCCAAGATAAACCGAAATGGAACAGATAAACCTACAACTTTAAACCAAGCTAGCTTGAGTCTTGAACCTCCGTGGGTGCTAGACAATCATCTGTTGACTTCCCCATAACCCATCTAACGAATGCATTTCATGAAAACATGAGTCACTTGGCCTAGAACTTATTTTAATCCAAGATAAACCGAAATGGAACAGATAAACCTACAACTTTTAACAATGATAGCTTGAGTCTTGAACCTCCGTGGGTGCTAGACAATCATCTGTTGACTTCCCCATAACCCATCTAACGAATGCATTTCATGAAAACATGAGTCACTTGGCCTAGAACTTCATTTAATCCAAGTTAAACCGAAAAGGAACAAATAGGCCTACAACTTTAAACCAAGCTAGCTTGAGTCTTGAACCTCCGTGGGTGCTAGACAATCATCTGTTGACTTCCCCATAACCCATCTAACGAATGCATTTCATGAAAACATGAGTCACTTGGCCTAGAACTTCTTTTAATCCAAGATAAACCGAAAAGGAACAAATAGGCTTACAACTTTAAACCAAGATAGCTTGAGTCTTGATCCTCCGTGGGTGCTAGACAATCATCTGTTGACTTCCCCATAACCCATCTAACGAATGCATTTCATGAAAACATGAGTCACTTGGCCTAGAACTTCATTTAATCCAAGATAAACCGAAATGGAACAGATAAACCTACAACTTTTAACCATGATAGCTTGAGTTTTGAACCTCGATGGGTGCTAGACAATCATCTGTTGACTTCCCCATAACCCATCTAACGAATGCATTTCATGAAAACATGAGCCACTTGGCCTAGAACTTCTTTTAATCCAAGATAAACCGAAATGGAACAGATAAACTTACAACTTTTAACCATGATAGCTTGAGTCTTGAACCTCCGTGGGTGCTAGACAATCATCTGTTGACTTCCCCATAACCCATCTAACGAATGCATTTCATGAAAACATGAGTCACTTGGCCTAGAACTTCATTTAATCCAAGATAAACCGAAAAGGAACAAATAGGCCTACAACTTTAAACCAAGATAGCTTGAGTCTTGAACCTCCGTGGGTGCTAGACAATCATCTGTTGACTTCCCCATAACCCATCTAACGAATGCATTTCATGAAAACATGAGTCACTTGGCCTAGAACTTCTTTTAATCCAAGATAAACCGAAAAGGAACAAATAGGCTTACAACTTTAAACCAAGATAGCTTGAGTCTTGATCCTCCGTGGGTGCTAGACAATCATCTGTTGACTTCCCCATAACCCATCTAACGAATGCATTTCATGAAAACATGAGTCACTTGGCCTAGAACTTCTTTTAATCCAAGATAAACCGAAATGGATCAGATAAACCTACAACTTTTAACCATGATAGCTTGAGTTTTGAACCTCGATGGGTGCTAGACAATCATCTGTTGACTTCCCCATAATCCATCTAACGAATGCATTTCATGAAAACTAGAGTCACTTGGCCTAGAACTTCATTTAATCCAAGATAAACCGAAATGGAACAGATAAACCTACAACTTTTCACCATGATAGCTTGAGTCTTGAACCTCCGTGGGTGCTAGACAATCATCTGTTGACTTCCCCATAACCCATCTAACGAATGCATTTCATGAAAACATGAGTCACTTGGCCTAGAACTTCATTTAATCCAAGATAAACCGAAATGGAACAGATAAACTTACAACTTTTAACCATGATAGCTTGAGTCTTGAACCTCCGTGGGTGCTAGACAATCATCTGTTGACTTCCCCATAACCCATCTAACGAATGCATTTCATGAAAACATGAGTCACTTGGCCTAGAACTTCTTTTAATCCAAGATAAACCGAAAAGGAACAAATAGGCCTACAACTTTAAACCAAGATAGCTTGAGTCTTGAACCTCCGTGGGTGCTAGACAATCATCTGTTGACTTCCCCATAACCCATCTAACGAATGCATTTCATGAAAACATGAGTCACTTGGCCTAGAACTTCATTTAATCCAAGATAAACCGAAAAGGAACAAATAGGCCTACAACTTTAAACCAAGATAGCTTGAGTCTTGAACCTCCGTGGGTGCTAGACAATCATCTGTTGACTTCCCCATAACCCATCTAACGAATGCATTTCATGAAAACATGAGTCACTTGGCCTAGAACTTCATTTAATCCAAGATAAACCGAAATGGAACAGATAAACCTACAACTTTTAACCATGATAGCTTGAGTTTTGAACCTCGATGGGTGCTAGACAATCATCTGTTGACTTCCCCATAACCCATCTAACAAATGCATTTCATGAAAACATGAGTCACTTGGCCTAGAACTTCTTTTAATCCAAGATAAACCGAAATGGAACAGATAAACCTACAACTTTAAACCAAGATAGCTTGAGTCTTGAACCTCCGTGGGTGCTAGACAATCATCTGTTGACTTCCCCATAACCCATCTAACGAATGCATTTCATGAAAACATGAGTCACTTGGCCTAGAACTTCATTTAATCCAAGATAAACCGAAATGGAACAGATAAACCTACAACTTTTAACCAAGATAGCTTGAGTCTTGAACCTCCGTGGGTGCTAGACAATCATCTGTTGACTTCCCCATAACCCATCTAACGAATGCATTTCATGAAAACATGAGTCACTTGGCCTAGAACTTCTTTTAATCCAAGATAAACCGAAAAGGAACAAATAGGCTTACAACTTTAAACCAAGATAGCTTGAGTCTTGATCCTCCGTGGGTGCTAGACAATCATCTCGTTGACTTCCCCATAACCCATCTAACGAATGCATTTCATGAAAACATGAGTCACTTGGCCTAGAACTTCTTTTAATCCAAGATAAACCGAAATGGAACAAATAAACCTACAACTTTTCACCATGATAGCTTGAGTCTTGAACCTCCGTGGGTGCTAGACAAACATCTGTTGACTTCCCCATAACCCATCTAACGAATGCATTTCATGAAAACATGAGTCACTTGGCCTAGAACTTCATTTAATCCAAGATAAACCGAAATGGAACAGATAAACCTACAACTTTTAACCATGATAGCTTGAGTCTTGAACCTCCGTGGGTGCTAGACAATCATCTGTTGACTTCCCCATAACCCATCTAACGAATGCATTTCATGAAAACATGAGTCACTTGGCCTAGAACTTCTTTTAATCCAAGATAAACCGAAAAGGAACAAATAGGCTTACAACTTTAAACCAAGATAGCTTGAGTCTTGATCCTCCGTGGGTGCTAGACAATCATCTGTTGACTTCCCCATAACCCATCTAACGAATGCATTTCATGAAAACATGAGTCACTTGGCCTAGAACTTCTTTTAATCCAAGATAAACCGAAATGGAACAGATAAACCTACAACTTTTAACCATGATAGCTTGAGTTTTGAACCTCGATGGGTGCTAGACAATCATCTGTTGACTTCCCCATAACCCATCTAACAAATGCATTTCATGAAAACATGAGTCACTTGGCCTAGAACTTCATTTAATCCAAGATAAACCGAAATGGAACAAATAGGCTTACAACTTTAACCCAAGATAGCTTGAGTCTTGAACCTCCGTGGGTGCTAGACAATCATCTGTTGACTTCCCCATAACCCATCTAACGAATGCATTTCATGAAAACATGAGTCACTTGGCCTAGAACTTCATTTAATCCAAGATAAACCGAAATGGAACAGATAAACCTACAACTTTAAACCATGATAGCTTGAGTCTTGAACCTCCGTGGGTGCTAGACAATCATCTGTTGACTTCCCCATAACCCATCTAACGAATGCATTTCATGAAAACATGAGTCACTTGGCCTAGAACTTCATTTAATCCAAGATAAACCGAAAAGGAACAAATAGGCTTACAACTTTAAACCAAGATAGCTTGAGTCTTGATCCTCCGTGGGTGCTAGACAATCATCTGTTGACTTCCCCATAACCCATCTAACGAATGCATTTCATGAAAACATGAGTCACTTGGCCTAGAACTTCATTTAATCCAAGATAAACCGAAATGGAACAAATAAACCTACAACTTTTCACCATGATAGCTTGAGTCTTGAACCTCCGTGGGTGCTAGACAATCATCTGTTGACTTCCCCATAACCCATCTAACGAATGCATTTCATGAAAACAAGAGTCACTTGGCCTAGAACTTCATTTAATCCAAGATAAACCGAAATGGAACAGATAAACCTACAACTTTTAACCATGATAGCTTGAGTCTTGAACCTCCGTGGGTGCTAGACAATCATCTGTTGACTTCCCCATAACCCATCTAACGAATGCATTTCATGAAAACATGAGTCACTTGGCCTAGAACTTCATTTAATCCAAGATAAACCGAAAAGGAACAAATAGGCCTACAACTTTAAGCCAAGATAGCTTGAGTCTTGAACCTCCGGGGGTCCTAGACAATCATCTGTTGACTTCCCCATAACCCATCTAACGAATGCATTTCATGAAAACATGAGTCACTTGGCCTAGAACTTCTTTTAATCCAAGATAAACCGAAAAGGAACAAATAGGCTTACAACTTTAAACCAAGATAGCTTGAGTCTTGATCCTCCGTGGGTGCTAGACAATCATCTGTTGACTTCCCCATAACCCATCTAACGAATGCATTTCATGAAAACATGAGTCACTTGGCCTAGAACTTCTTTTAATCCAAGATAAACCGAAATGGAAAAAATAAACTTACAACTTTTAACCATGATAGCTTGAGTCTTGAACCTCGATGGTTGCTAGACAATAATATGTTGACTTCGCAATAACCCATCTAACGAATGCATTTCATGAAAACATGAGTCACTTGGCCTAGAACTTCATTTAATCCAAGATAAACCGAAATGGAACAAATAAACCTACAACTTTTAACCAAGATAGCTTGAGTCTTGAACCTCCGTGGGTGCTAGACAATCATCTGTTGACTTCCCCATAACCCATCTCACGACTGCATTTCATGAAACCATGAGTCACTTGGCCTAGAACTTCATTTAATCCAAGATAAACCGAAATGGAACAGATAAACCAACAACTTTTAACCATGATAGCTTGAGTCTTGAACCTCCGTGGGTGCTAGACAATCATCTGTTCACTTCACCATAACCCATCTAACGAATGCATTTCATGAAAACTTGAGTCACTTAGCCTAGAACTTCTTTTAATCCAAGATCAACCGAAAAGGAACAAATAGGTTTACAACTTTAAACCAAGATAGCTTGAGTCTTGATCCTCCGTGGGTGCTAGACAATCATCTGTTGACTTCCCCATAACCCATCTAACGAATGCATTTCATGAAAACATGAGTCACTTGGCCTTGAACTTCTTTTAATCCAAGATAAACCGAAATGGAACAAATAAACCTACAACTTTTAACCATAATAGCTTTAGTCTTGAACCTCCGTGGGTGCTAGACAATCATCTGTTGACTTCCCCATAACCCATCTAACGAATGCATTTCATGAAAACAAGAGTCACTTGGCCTAAAACTTCATTTAATCCAAGATAAACCGAAATGGAACAGATAAACCTACAACTTTTAACCATGATAGCTTGAGTCTTGAACCTCCGTGGGTGCTAGACAATCATCTCAGACTTCCCCATAACCCATCTAACGAATGCATTTCATGAAAACATGAGTCACTTGGCCTAGAACTTCATTTAATCCAAGATAAACCGAAAAGGAACAAATAGGCCTACAACTTTAAACCAAGATAGCTCGAGTCTTGAACCTCCGAGGGTGCTAGACAATCATCTGTTGACTTCCCCATAACCCATCTAACGAATGCATTTCATGAAAACATGAGTCACTTGGCCTAGAACTTCTTTTAATCCAAGATAAACCGAAAAGGAACAAATAGGCTTACAACTTTAAACCAAGATAGCTTGAGTCTTGAACCTCCGTGGGTGCTAGACAATCATCTGTTGACTTCCCCATAACCCATCTAACGAATGCATTTCATGAAAACTTGAGTCACTTGCCCTAGAACTTCTTTTAATCCAAGATAAACCGAAATGGAACAGATAAACCTACAACTTTTAACCGTGATAGCTTGAGTTTTGAACCTCGATGGGTGCTAGACAATCATCTGTTGACTTTCCCCATAACCCATCTAACAAATGCATTTCATGAAAACATGAATCACTTGGCCTAGAACTTCTTTTAATCCAAGATAAACCGAAATGGAACAGATAAACCTACAACTTTTCACCATGATAGCTTGAGTCTTGAACCTCCGTGGGTGCTAGACAATCATCTGTTGACTTCCCCATAACCCATCTAACGAATGCATTTCATGAAAACATGAGTCACTTGGCCTAGAACTTCATTTAATCCAAGATAAACCGAAATGGAACAGATAAACCTACAACTTTTAACCAAGATAGCTTGAGTCTTGAACCTCCGTGGGTGCTAGACAATCATCTGTTGACTTCCCCATAACCCATCTAACGAATGCATTTCATGAAAACATGAGTCACTTGGCCTAGAACTTCTTTTAATCCAAGATAAACCGAAAAGGAACAAATAGGCTTACAACTTTAAACCAAGATAGCTTGAGTCTTGATCCTCCGTGGGTGCTAGACAATCATCTGTTGACTTCCCCATAACCCATCTAACGAATGCATTTCATGAAAACATGAGTCACTTGGCCTAGAACTTCATTTAATCCAAGTTAAACCGAAAAGGAACAAATAGGCCTACAACTTTAAACCAAGATAGCTTGAGTCTTGAACCTCCGTGGGTGCTAGACAATCATCTGTTGACTTCCCCATATCCCATCTAACGAATACATTTCATGAAAACATGAGTCACTTGGCCTAGAACTTCATTTAATCCAAGTTAAACCGAAAAGGAACAAATAGGCCTACAACTTTAAACGAAGTTAGCTTGAGTCTTGAACCTCCGTGGGTGCTAGACAATCATCTGTTGACTTCCCCATAACCCATCTAACGAATGCATTTCATGAAAACATGAGTCACTTGGCCTAGAACTTCTTTTAATCCAAGATAAACCGAAAAGGAACAAATAGGCTTACAACTTTAAACCAAGATAGCTTGAGTCTTGATCCTCCGTGGGTGCTAGACAATCATCTGTTGACTTCCCCATAACCCATCTAACGAATGCATTTCATGAAAACATGAGTCACTTAGCCTAGAACTTCTTTTAATCCAAGATAAACCGAAGTGGAACAGATAAACCTACAACTTTAAACCAAGATAGCTTGAGTCTTGATCCTCCGTGGGTGCTAGACAATCATCTGTTGACTTCCCCATAACCCATCTAACGAATGCATTTCATGAAAACATGAGTCACTTGGCCTAGAACTTCATTTAATCCAAGATAAACCGAAATGGAACATATAAACCTACAACTTTTAACCATCATAGCTTGAGTCTTGAACCTCCGTGGGTGCTAGACAAACATCTGTTGACTTTCTCATAACCCATCTAACGAATGCATTTCATGAAAACATGAGTCACTTGGCCTAGAACTTCATTTAGTCCAATTTAAACCGAAAAGGAACAAATAGGCCTACAACTTTAAACCAAGATAGCTTGAGTCTTGAACCTCCGTGGGTGCTAGACAATCATCTGTTGACTTCCCCATAACCCATCTAACGAATGCATTTCATGAAAACATGAGTCACTTGGCCTAGAACTTCTTTTAATCCAAGATAAACCGAAAAGGAACAAATAGGCTTACAACTTTAAACCAAGATAGCTTGAGTCTTGATCCTCCGTGGGTGCTAGACAATCATCTGTTGACTTCCCCATAACCCATCTAACGAATGCATTTCATGAAAACATGAGTCACTTGGCCTAAAACTTCATTTAATCCAAGATAAACCGAAATGGAACAGATAAACCTACAACTTTTAACCATGATAGCTTGAGTCTTGAACCTCGATGGGTGCTAGACAATCATCTGTTGACTTCCCCAAAACCCATCTAACGAATGCATTTCATGAAAACATGAGTCACTTGGCCTAGAACTTCATTTAATCCAAGATAAACCGAAATGGAACAGATAAACCTACAACTTTTCACCATGATAGCTTGAGTCTTGAACCTCCGTGGGTGCTAGACAATCATCTGTTGACTTCCCCATAACCCATCTAACGAATGCATTTCATGAAAACATGAGTCACTTGGCCTAGAACTTCATTTAATCCAAGATAAACCGAAAAGGAACAAATAGGCCTACAACTTTTAACCAAGATAGCTTGACTCTTGAACCTCCGTGGGTGCTAGACAATCATCTGTTGACTTCCCATAACCCATCTAACGAATGCATTTCATGAAAACATGAGTCACTTGGCCTAGAACTTCTTTTAATCCAAGATAAACCGAAAAGGAACAAATAGGCTTACAACTTTAAACCAAGATAGCTTGAGTCTTGATCCTCCGTGGGTGCTAGACAATCATCTGTTGACTTCCCCATAACCCATCTAACGAATGCATTTCATGAAAACATGAGTCACTTGGCCTAGAACTTCATTTAATCCAAGATAAACCGAAATGGAACAGATAAACCTACAACTTTTAACCATGATAGCTTGAGTCTTGAACCTCCGTGGGTGCTAGACAATCATCTGTTGACTTCCCCATAACCCATCTAACGAATGCATTTCATGAAAACAAGAGTCACTTGGCCTAGAACTTCATTTAATCCAAGATAAACCGAAATGGAACAGATAAACCTACAACTTTTAACCATGATAGCTTGAGTCTTGAACCTTGATGGGTGCTAGACAATCATCTGTTGACTTCCCCATAACCCATCTAACGAATGCATTTCATGAAAACATGAGTCACTTGGCCTAGAACTTCATTTAATCCAAGATAAACCGAAAAGGAACAAATAGGCTTACAACTTTAAACCAAGATAGCTTGAGTCTTGATCCTCCGTGGGTGCTAGACAATCATCTGTTGACTTCCCCATAACCCATCTAACGAATGCATTTCATGAAAACATGAGTCACTTGGCCTAGAACTTCTTTTAATCCAAGATAAACCGAAAAGGAACAAATAGGCCTACAACTTTAAACCAAGATAGCTTGAGTCTTGAACCTCCGTGGGTGCTAGACAATCATCTGTTGACTTCCCCATAACCCATCTAACGAATGCATTTCATGAAAACATGAGTCACTTGGCCTAGAACTTCTTTTAATCCAAGATAAACCGAAAAGGAACAAATAGGCCTACAACTTTAAACCAAGATAGCTTGAGTCTTGATCCTCCGTGGGTGCTAGACAATCATCTGTTGACTTCCCCATAACCCATCTAACGAATGCATTTCATGAAAACATGAGTCACTTGGCCTAGAACTTCTTTTAATCCAACATAAACCGAAAAGGAACAAAAAGGCCTACAACTTTTCACCATGATAGCTTGAGTCTTGAACCTCCGTGGGTGCTAGACAAACATCTGTTGACTTTCTCATAACCCATCTAACGAATGCATTTCATGAAAACATGAGTCACTTGGCCTAGAACTTCATTTAGTCCAATTTAAACCGAAATGGAACAGATAAACCTACAACTTTTAACCATGATAGCTTGAGTCTTGAACCTCCGTGGGTGCTAGACAATCATCTCTGTTGACTTCCCCATAACCCATCTAACGAATGCATTTCATGAAAACATGAGTCACTTGGCCTAGAACTTCATTTAATCCAATTTAAACCGAAAAGGAACAAATAGGCCTACAACTTTAAGCCAAGATAGCTTGAGTCTTGAACCTCCGTGGGTGCTAGACAATCATCTGTTGACTTCCCCATAACCCATCTAACGAATGCATTTCATGAAAACATGAGTCACTTGGCCTAGAACTTCTTTTAATCCAAGATAAACCGAAAAGGAACAAATAGGCTTACAACTTTAAACCAAGATAGCTTGAGTCTTGATCCTCCGTGGGTGCTAGACAATCATCTGTTGACTTCCCCATAACCCATCTAACGAATGCATTTCATGAAAACATGAGTCACTTGGCCTAGAACTTCATTTAATCCAAGATAAACCGAAATGGAACAGATAAACCTACAACTTTTAACCATGATAGCTTGAGTCTTGAACCTTGATGGGTGCTAGACAATCATCTCGTTGACTTCCCCATAACCCATCTAACGAATGCATTTCATGAAAACAAGAGTCACTTGGCCTAGAACTTCATTTAATCCAAGATAAACCGAAATGGAACAAATAGGCCTACAACTTTAAACCAAGATAGCTTGAGTCTTGAACCTCCGTGGGTGCTAGACAATCATCTGTTGACTTCCCCATAACCCATCTAACGAATGCATTTCATGAAAACATGAGTCACTTGGCCTAGAACTTCATTTAATCCAAGATAAACCGAAATGGAACAGATAAACCTACAACTTTTAACCATGATAGCTTGAGTCTTGAACCTCCGTGGGTGCTAGACAATCATCTGTTGACTTCCCCATAACCCATCTAACGAATGCATTTCATGAAAACATGAGTCACTTGGCCTAGAACTTCTTTTAATCCAAGATAAACCGAAAAGGAACAAATAGGCTTACAACTTTAAACCAAGATAGCTTGAGTCTTGATCCTCCGTGGGTGCTAGACAATCATCTCGTTGACTTCCCCATAACCCATCTAACGAATGCATTTCATGAAAACATGAGTCACTTGGCCTAGAACTTCTTTTAATCCAAGATAAACCGAAATGGAACAAATAAACCTACAACTTTTAACCATGATAGCTTGAGTCTTGAACCTCCGTGGGTGCTAGACAATCATCTGTTGACTTCCCCATAACCCATCTAACGAATGCATTTCATGAAAACATGAGTCACTTGGCCTAGAACTTCATTTAATCCAAGATAAATCGAAATAGAACAGATAAACATACAACTTTTAAACATGATAGCTTGAGTATTGAACCTCCGTGGGTGCTAGACAATGATCTTGTGACTTCCCCATAACCCATCTAACGAATGCGTTTCATGAAAACAAGAGTCGCTTGGCCTAGAACTTCATTTAATCCAAGATAAACCGAAAGGAACAAATAGGCCTACAACTTTAAACCAAGATAGCTTGAGTCTTGCACCTCCGTGGGTGCTAGACAATCATCTGTTGACTTCCCCATAACCCATCTAACGAATGCATTTCATGAAAACATGAGTCACTTGGCCTAGAACTTCTTTTAATCCAACATAAACCGAAAAGGAACAAATAGGCCTACAACTTTAAACGAAGTTAGCTTGAGTCTTGAACCTCCGTGGGTGCTAGACAATCATCTGTTGACTTCCCCATAACCCATCTAACGAATGCATTTCATGAAAACATGAGTCACTTGGCCTAGAACTTCATTTAATCCAAGATAAACCGAAAAGGAACAAATAGGCCTACAACTTTAAGCCAAGATAGCTTGAGTCTTGAACCTCCGTGGGTGCTAGACAATCATCTGTTGACTTCCCCATAACCCATCTAACGAATGCATTTCATGAAAACATGAGTCACTTGGCCTAGAACTTCTTTTAATCCAAGATAAACCGAAATGGAACAGATAAACCTACAACTTTTAACCATGATAGCTTGAGTCTTGAACCTCGATGGGTGCTAGACAATCATCTGTTGACTTCCCCATAACCCATCTAACAAATGCATTTCATGAAAACATGAGTCACTTGGCCTAGAACTTCATCTAATCCAAGTTAAACCGAAAAGGAACAAATAGGCCTACAACTTTAAACCAAGATAGCTTGAGTCTTGTACCACCGTGGGAGCTAGACAAACATCTGTTGACTTCCCCATAACCCATCTAACGAATGCATTTCATGAAAACATGAGTCACTTGGCCTAGAACTTCTTTTAATCCAAGATAAACCGAAAAGGAACAAATAGGCTTACAACTTTAAACCAAGATAGCTTGAGTCTTGATCCTCCGTGGGTGCTAGACAATCATCTGTTGACTTCCCCATAACCCATCTAACGAATGCATTTCATGAAAACATGAGTCACTTGGCCTAGAACTTCTTTTAATCCAAGATAAACCGAAATGGAACAGATAAACCTACAACTTTTAACAATGATAGCTTGAGTCTTGAACCTCCGTGGGTGCTAGACAATCATCTGTTGACTTCCCCATAACCCATCTAACGAATGCATTTCATGAAAACATGAGTCACTTAGCCTAGAACTTCATTTAATCCAAGTTAAACCGAAAAGGAACAAAAAGGCCTACAACTTTAAACCAAGATAGCTTGAGTCTTGTACCACCGTGGGTGCTAGACAAACATCTGTTGACTTCCCCATAACCCATCTAACGAATGCATTTCATGAAAACATGAGTCACTTGGCCTAGAACTTCATTTAATCCAAGATAAACCGAAATGGAACAAATAGGCTTACAACTTTAAACCAAGATAGCTTGAGTCTTGATCCTCCGTGGGTGCTAGACAATCATCTGTTGACTTCCCCATAACCCATCTAACGAATGCATTTCATGAAAACATGAGTCACTTGGCCTAGAACTTCTTTTAATCCAAGATAAACCGAAATGGAACAGATAAACCTACAACTTTTAACCATGATAGCTTGAGTCTTGAACCTCCGTGGGTGCTAGACAATCATCTGTTGACTTCCCCATAACCCATCTAACGAATGCATTTCATGAAAACATGAGTCACTTGGCCTAGAACTTCATTTAATCCAAGATAAACCGAAATGGAACAGATAAACCTACAACTTTTAACCATGATAGCTTGAGTCTTGAACCTCCGTGGGTGCTAGACAATCATCTGTTGACTTCCCCATAACCCATCTAACGAATGCATTTCATGAAAACATGAGTCACTTGGCCTAGAACTTCTTTTAATCCAAGATAAACCGAAAAGGAACAAATAGGCTTACAACTTTAAACCAAGATAGCTTGAGTCTTGATCCTCCGTGGGTGCTAGACAATCATCTCGTTGACTTCCCATAACCCATCTAACGAATGCATTTCATGAAAACATGAGTCACTTGGCCTAGAACTTCTTTTAATCCTACATAAACCGTAATGGAACACATATGTCTACAACTTTTAACCAAGATAGCTTGAGTCTTGAACCTCCGTGGGTGCTAGACAATCATCTGTTGACTTCCCCATAACCCATCTAACGAATGCATTTCATGAAAACATGAGTCACTTGGCCTAGAACTTCATTTAATCCAAGATAAACCGAAATGGAACAAATAAACCTACAACTTTTATCCATGATAGCTTGAGTCTTGAACCTCCGTGGGTGCTAGACAATCATCTCGTTGACTTCCCCATAACCCATCTAACGAATGCATTTCATGAAAACATGAGTCACTTGGCCTAGAACTTCATTTAATCCAAGATAAACCGAAATGGAACAGATAAACCTACAACTTTAAGCCAAGATAGCTTGAGTCTTGAACCTCCGTGGGTGCTAGACAATCATCTGTTGACTTCCCCATAACCCATCTAACGAATGCATTTCATGAAAACATGAGTCACTTGGCCTAGAACTTCATTTAATCCAAGATAAACCGAAAAGGAACAAATAGGCCTACAACTTTAAACCAAGATAGCTTGAGTCTTGATCCTCCGTGGGTGCTAGACAATCATCTCTTGACTTCCCCATAACCCATCTAACGAATGCATTTCATGAAAACATGAGTCACTTGGCCTAGAACTTCTTTTAATCCAAGATAAACCGAAATGGAACAGATAAACCTACAACTTTTAACCATGATAGCTTGAGTCTTGAACCTCCGTGGGTGCTAGACAATCATCTGTTGACTTCCCCATAATCCATCTAACGAATGCATTTCATGAAAACATGAGTCACTTAGCCTAGAACTTCATTTAATCCAAGATAATCCGAAATGGAACAGATAGACCTACAACTTTTGACCAAGATAGCTTGAGTCTTGAACTTCCGTGGGTGCTAGACAATCATCTGTTGACTTCCCCATAACCCATCTAACGAATGCATTTCATGAAAACATGAGTCACTTAGCCTAGAACTTCATTTAATCCAAGTTAAACCGAAAAGGAACAAATAGGCTTACAACTTTAAACCAAGATAGCTTGAGTCTTGATCCTCCGTGGGTGCTAGACAATCATCTGTTGACTTCCCCATAACCCATCTAACGAATGCATTTCATGAAAACATGAGTCACTTGGCCTAGAACTTCATTTAATCCAAGATAAACCGAAATGGAACAGATAAACCTACAACTTTTAACCATGATAGCTTGAGTCTTGAACCTCCGTGGGTGCTAGACAATCATCTGTTGACTTCCCCATAACCCATCTAACGAATGCATTTCATGAAAACATGAGTCACTTGGCCTAGAACTTCATTTAATCCAAGATAAACCGAAATGGAACATATACTCCTACAACTTTAAGCCAAGATAGCTTGAGTCTTGAACCTCCGTGGGTGCTAGACAATCATCTGTTGACTTCCCCATAACCCATCTAACGAATGCATTTCATGAAAACATGAGTCACTTGGCCTAGAACTTCATTTAATCCAAGATAAACCGAAAAGGAACAAATAGGCTTACAACTTTAAACCAAGATAGCTTGAGTCTTGATCCTCCGTGGGTGCTAGACAATCATCTCTGTTGACTTCCCCATAACCCATCTAACGAATGCATTTCATGAAAACATGAGTCACTTGGCCTAGAACTTCATTTAATCCAAGATAAACCGAAATGGAACATATAAACCTACAACTTTTAACCATGATAGCTTGAGTCTTGAACCTCCGTGGGTGCTAGACAATCATCTGTTGACTTCCCCATAACCCATCTAACGAATGCATTTCATGAAACCAAGAGTCACTTGGCCTAGAACTTCATTTAATCCAAGATAAACCGAAATGGAACAGATAAACCTACAACTTTTAACCATGATAGCTTGAGTCTTGAACCTCCGTGGGTGCTAGACAATCATCTGTTGACTTCCCCATAACCCATCTAACGAATGCATTTCATGAAAACATGAGTCACTTGGCCTAGAACTTCATTTAATCCAAGTTAAACCGAAAAGGAACAAATAGGCCTACAACTTTAAACCAAGATAGCTTGAGTCTTGAACCTCCGTGGGTGCTAGACAATCATCTGTTGACTTCCCCATAACCCATCTAACGAATGCATTTCATGAAAACATGAGTCACTTGGCCTAGAACTTCTTTTAATCCATGATAAACCGAAAAGGAACAAATAGGCTTACAACTTTAAACCAAGATAGCTTGAGTCATGTACCACCGTCGGTGCTAGACAAACATCTGTTGACTTTCCCATAACCCATGTAACGAATGCATTTCATGAAAACATGAGTCACTTGGCCTAAAACTTCATTTAATCCAAGATAAACCGAAAAGGAACAAATAGGCCTACAACTTTAAGCCAAGATAGCTTGAGTCTTGAACCTCCGTGGGTGCTAGACAATCATCTGCTGACTTCCCCATAACCCATCTAACGAATGCATTTCATGAAAACATGAGTCACTTGGCCTAAAACTTCATTTAATCCAAGATAAACCGAAATGGAACAGATAAACCTACAACTTTTAACCATGATAGCTTGAGTCTTGAACCTCGATGGGTGCTAGACAATCATCTGTTGACTTCCCCAAAACCCATCTAACGAATGCATTTCATGAAAACATGAGTCACTTAGCCTAGAACATCATTTAATCCAAGTTAAACCGAAAAGGAACAAAAAGGCCTTCAACTTTAAACCAAGATAGCTTGAGTCTCGTACGACCGTGGGTGCTAGACAAACATCTGTTGACTTCCCCATAACCCATCTAACGAATGCATTTCATGAAAACATGAGTCACTTGGCCTAGAACTTCTTTTAATCCAAGATAAACCGAAAAGGAACAAATAGGCTTACAACTTTAAACGAAGTTAGCTTGAGTCTTGAACCTCCGTGGGTGCTAGACAATCATCTGCTGACTTCCCCATAACCCATCTAACGAATGCATTTCATGAAAACATGAGTCACTTGGCCTAGAACTTCATTTAATCCAAGATAAACCGAAATGGAACAGATAAACCTACAACTTTTAACAATGATAGCTTGAGTCTTGAACCTCCGTGGGTGCTAGACAATCATCTGTTGACTTCCCCATAACCCATCTAACGAATGCATTTCATGAAAACATGAGTCACTTAGCCTAGAACTTCATTTAATCCAAGTTAAACCGAAAAGGAACAAAAAGGCCTACAACTTTAAACCAAGATAGCTTGAGTCTTGTACCACCGTGGGTGCTAGACAAACATCTGTTGACTTTCCCATAACCCATCTAACGAATGCATTTCATGAAAACATGAGTCACTTGGCCTAGAACTTCTTTTAATCCATGATAAACCGAAAAGGAACAAATAGGCTTACAACTTTAAACCAAGATAGCTTGAGTCTTGATCCTCCGTGGGTGCTAGACAATCATCTGTTGACTTCCCCATAACCCATCTAACGAATGCATTTCATGAAAACATGAGTCACTTGGCCTAAAACTTCATTTAATCCAAGATAAACCGAAATGGAACAGATAAACCTACAACTTTTAACCATGATAGCTTGAGTCTTGAACCTCGATGGGTGCTAGACAATCATCTGTTGACTTCCCCAAAACCCATCTAACGAATGCATTTCATGAAAACATGAGTCACTTGGCCTAGAACTTCATTTAATCCAAGTTAAACCGAAAAGGAACAAATAGGCCTACAACTTTAAACCAAGATAGCTTGAGTCTTGAACCTCCGAGGGTGCTAGACAATCATCTGTTGACTTCCCCATAACCCATCTAACGAATGCATTTCATGAAAACATGAGTCACTTGGCCTAGAACTTCATTTAATCCAAGATAAACCGAAATGGAACAGATAAACCTACAACTTTTAACAATGATAGCTTGAGTCTTGAACCTCCGTGGGTGCTAGACAATCATCTGTTGACTTCCCCATAACCCATCTAACGAATGCATTTCATGAAAACATGAGTCACTTGGCCTAGAACTTCATTTAATCCAAGTTAAACCGAAAAGGAACAAATAGGCCTACAACTTTAAACCAAGATAGCTTGAGTCTTGATCCTCCGTGGGTGCTAGTCAATCATCTGTTGACTTCCCCATAACCCATCTAACGAATGCATTTCATGAAAACATGAGTCACTTGGCCTAGAACTTCATTTAAACCAAGTTAAACCGAAAAGGAACAAATAGGCCTACAACTTTAAACCAAGATAGCTTGAGTCTTGATCCTCCGTGGGTGCTAGACAATCATCTGTTGACTTCCCCATAACCCATCTAACGAATGCATTTCATGAAAACATGAGTCACTTGGCCTAGAACTTCATTTAATCCAAGATAAACCGAAAAGGAACAAATAGGCCTACAACTTTAAACCAAGATAGCTTGAGTCTTGAACCTCCGTGGGTGCTAGACAATCATCTGTTGACTTCCCCATAACCCATCTAACGAATGCATTTCATGAAAACATGAGTCACTTGGCCTAGAACTTCTTTTAATCCAAGATAAACCGAAATGGAACAGATAAACCTACAACTTTTAACCATGATAGCTTGAGTCTTGAACCTCCGTGGGTGCTAGACAATCATCTGTTGACTTTCTCATAACCCATCTAACGAATGCATTTCATGAAAACATGAGTCACTTGGCCTAGAACTTCATTTAATCCAAGTTAAACCGAAAAGGAACAAAAAGGCCTACAACTTTAAACCAAGATAGCTTGAGTCTTGTACCACCGTGGGTGCTAGACAAACATCTGTTGACTTCCCCATAACCCATCTAACGAATGCATTTCATGAAAACATGAGTCACTTGGCCTAGAACTTCTTTTAATCCAAGATAAACCGAAAAGGAACAAATAGGCTTACAACTTTAAACCAAGATAGCTTGAGTCTTGATCCTCCGTGGGTGCTAGACAATCATCTGTTGACTTCCCCATAACCCATCTAACGAATGCATTTCATGAAAACATGAGTCACTTGGCCTAGAACTTCATTTAATCCAAGATAAACCGAAATGGAACAGATAAACCTACAACTTTTAACAATGATAGCTTGAGTCTTGAACCTCCGTGGGTGCTAGACAATCATCTGTTGACTTCCCCATAACCCATCTAACGAATGCATTTCATGAAAACATGAGTCACTTAGCCTAGAACTTCATTTAATCCAAGTTAAACCGAAACGGAACAAAAAGGCCTACAACTTTAAACCAAGATAGCTTGAGTCTTGTACCACCGTGGGAGCTAGACAAACATCTGTTGACTTTCCCATAACCCATCTAACGAATGCATTTGATGAAAACATGAGTCACTTGGCCTAGAACTTCTTTTAATCCAACATAAACCGAAAAGGAACAAATAGGCTTACAACTTTAAACCAAGATAGCTTTAGTCTTGATCCTCCGTGGGTGCTAGACAATCATCTGTTGACTTCCCCATAACCCATCTAACGAATGCATTTCATGAAAACATGAGTCACTTGGCCTAGAACTTCTTTTAATCCAAGATAAACCGAAATGGAACAGATAAACCTACAACTTTTAACCATGATAGCTTGAGTCTTGAACCTCCGTGGGTGCTAGACAATCATCTGTTGACTTCCCCATAACCCATCTAACGAATGCATTTCATGAAAACATGAGTCACTTGGCCTAGAACTTCATTTAATCCAAGATAAACCGAAATGGAACAAATAAACATACAACTTTTAACCAAGATAGCTTGAGTCTTGAACCTCCGTGGGTGCTAGACAATCATCTGTTGACTTCCCCATAACCCATCTAACGAATGCATTTCATGAAAACATGAGTCACTTGGCCTAGAACTTCTTTTAATCCAAGATAAACCGAAAAGGAACAAATAGGCTTACAACTTTAAACCAAGATAGCTTGAGTCTTGATCCTCCGTGGGTGCTAGACAATCATCTGTTGACTTCCCCATAACCCATCTAACGAATGCATTTCATGAAAACATGAGTCACTTGGCCTAGAACTTCTTTTAATCCAAGATAAACCGAAATGGAACAGATAAACCTACAACTTTTAACCATGATAGCTTGAGTCTTGAACCTCCGTGGGTGCTAGACAATCATCTGTTGACTTCCCCATAACCCATCTAACGAATGCATTTCATGAAAACATGAGTCACTTGGCCTAGAACTTCATTTAATCCAAGATAAACCGAAATGGAACATATAAACCTACAACTTTTAACCAAGATAGCTTGAGTCTTGAACCTCCGTGGGTGCTAGACAATCATCTGTTGACTTCCCCATAACCCATCTAACGAATGCATTTCATGAAAACATGAGTCACTTGGCCTAGAACTTCTTTTAATCCAAGATAAACCGAAAAGGAACAAATAGGCTTACAACTTTAAACCAAGATAGCTTGAGTCTTGATCCTCCGTGGGTGCTAGACAATCATCTGTTGACTTCCCCATAACCCATCTAACGAATGCATTTCATGAAAACATGAGTCACTTGGCCTAGAACTTCATTTAATCCAAGATAAACCGAAATGGAACAGATAAACCTACAACTTTTAACCATGATAGCTTGAGTCTTGAACCTCCTAGGGTGCTAGACAATCATCTGTTGACTTCCCCATAACCCATCTAACGAATGCATTTCATGAAAACATGAGTCACTTGGCCTAGAACTTCATTTAATCCAAGATAAAACGAAATAGAACAAATAGACCTACAACTTTTAACCAAGATAGCTTGAGTCTTGAACCTCCGTGGGTGCTAGACAATCATCTGTTGACTTCCCCATAACCCATCTAACGAATGCATTTCATGAAAACATGAGTCACTTGGCCTAGAACTTCATTTAATCCAAGTTAAACCGAAAAGGAACAAATAGGCCTACAACTTTAAACCAAGATAGCTTGAGTCTTGATCCTCCGAGGGTGCTAGACAATCATCTGTTGACTTCCCCATAACCCATCTAACGAATGCATTTCATGAAAACATGAGTCACTTGGCCTAGAACTTCATTTAATCCAAGATAAACCGAAATGGAACAGATAAACCAACAACTTTTAACCATGATAGCTTGAGTCTTGAACCTCCGTGGGTGCTAGACAATCATCTGTTGACTTCCCCATAACCCATCTAACGAATGCATTTCATGAAAACATGAGTCACTTGGCCTAGAACTTCATTTAATCCAAGATAAACCGAAAAGGAACAAATAGGCCTACAACTTTAAACCAAGATAGCTTGAGTCTTGAACCTCCGTGGGTGCTAGACAATCATCTGTTGACTTCCCCATAACCCATCTAACGAATGCATTTCATGAAAACATGAGTCACTTGGCCTAGAACTTCATTTAATCCAAGATAAATCGAAATAGAACAGATAAACCTACAACTTTTAACCATGATAGCTTGAGTCTTGAACCTCCGTGGGTGCTAGACAATCATCTGTTGACTTCCCCATAACCCATCTAACGAATGCATTTCATGAAAACATGAGTCACTTGGCCTAGAACTTCATTTAATCCAAGATAAACCGAAAGGAACAAATAGGCCTACAACTTTAAACCAAGATAGCTTGAGTCTTGAACCTCCGTGGGTGCTAGACAATCATCTGTTGACTTCCCCATAACCCATCTAACGAATGCATTTCATGAAAACATGAGTCACTTGGCCTAGAACTTCATTTAATCCAAGATAAACCGAAAAGGAACAAATAGGCCTACAACTTTAAACCAAGATAGCTTGAGTCTTGAACCTCCGTGGGTGCTAGACAATCATCTCGTTGACTTCCCCATAACCCATGTCACGAATGCATTTGATGAAAACATGAGTCACTTGGCCTAGAACTTCATTTAATCCAAGATAAACCGAAAAGGAACAAATAGGCTTACAACTTTAAACCAAGATAGCTTGAGTCTTGAACCTCCGTGGGTGCTAGACAATCATCTGTTGACTTCCCCATAACCCATCTAACGAATGCATTTCATGAAAACATGAGTCACTTGGCCTAGAACTTCATTTAATCCAAGATAAACCGAAAAGGAACAAATAGGCCTACAACTTTAAGCCAAGATAGCTTGAGTCTTGAACCTCCGTGGGTGCTAGACAATCATCTGTTGACTTCCCCATAACCCATCTAACGAATGCATTTCATGAAAACATGAGCCACTTGGCCTAGAACTTCTTTTAATCCAAGATAAACCGAAATGGAACAGATAAACTTACAACTTTTAACCATGATAGCTTGAGTCTTGAACCTCCGTGGGTGCTAGACAATCATCTGTTGACTTCCCCATAACCCATCTAACGAATGCATTTCATGAAAACATGAGTCACTTGGCCTAGAACTTCATTTAATCCAAGTTAAACCGAAAAGGAACAAAAAGGCCTACAACTTTAAACCAAGATAGCTTGAGTCTTGTACCACCGTGGGTGCTAGACAAACATCTGTTGACTTCCCCATAACCCATCTAACGAATGCATTTCATGAAAACATGAGTCACTTGGCCTAGAACTTCTTTTAATCCAAGATAAACCGAAAAGGAACAAATAGGCTTACAACTTTAAACCAAGATAGCTTGAGTCTTGATCCTCCGTGGGTGCTAGACAATCATCTGTTGACTTCCCCATAACCCATCTAACGAATGCATTTCATGAAAACATGAGTCACTTGGCCTAGAACTTCTTTTAATCCAAGATAAACCGAAATGGAACAGATAAACCTACAACTTTTAACAATGATAGCTTGAGTCTTGAACCTCCGTGGGTGCTACACAAACATCTGTTGACTTTCCCATAACCCATCTAACGAATGCATTTCATGAAAACATGAGTCACTTAGCCTAGAACTTCATTTAATCCAAGTTAAACCGAAAAGGAACAAAAAGGCCTACAACTTTAAACCAAGATAGCTTGAGTCTTGTACCACCGTGGGTGCTAGACAAACATCTGTTGACTTCCCCATAACCCATCTAACGAATGCATTTCATGAAAACATGAGTCACTTGGCCTAGAACTTCTTTTAATCCAAGATAAACCGAAAAGGAACAAATAGGCTTACAACTTTAAACCAAGATAGCTTGAGTCTTGATCCTCCGTGGGTGCTAGACAATCATCTGTTGACTTCCCCATAACCCATCTAACGAATGCATTTCATGAAAACATGAGTCACTTGGCCTAGAACTTCATTTAATCCAAGATAAACCGAAATGGAACAGATAAACCTACAACTTTTAACCATGATAGCTTGAGTCTTGAACCTCCGTGGGTGCTAGACAATCATCTGTTGACTTCCCCATAACCCATCTAACGAATGCATTTCATGAAAACATGAGTCACTTGGCCTAGAACTTCATTTAATCCAAGATAAACCGAAATGGAACAAATAGGCCTACAACTTTAAACCAAGATAGCTTGAGTCTTGAACCTCCGTGGGTGCTAGACAATCATCTGTTGACTTCCCCATAACCCATCTAACGAATGCATTTCATGAAAACATGAGTCACTTGGCCTAGAACTTCTTTTAATCCAAGATAAACCGAAAAGGAACAAATAGGCTTACAACTTTAAACCAAGATAGCTTGAGTCTTGATCCTCCGTGGGTGCTAGACAATCATCTGTTGACTTCCCCATAACCCATCTAACGAATGCATTTCATGAAAACATGAGTCACTTGGCCTAGAACTTCTTTTAATCCAAGATAAACCGAAATGGAACAGATAAACCTACAACTTTTAACCATGATAGCTTGAGTCTTGAACCTCCGAGGTGCTAGACAATCATCTGTTGACTTCCCCATAACCCATCTAACGAATGCATTTCATGAAAACATGAGTCACTTGGCCTAGAACTTCATTTAATCCAAGATAAATCGAAATAGAACAGATAAACCTACAACTTTTAACCATGATAGCTTGAGTCTTGAACCTCCGTGGGTGCTAGACAATCATCTGTTGACTTCCCCATAACCCATCTAACGAATGCATTTCATGAAAACAAGAGTCACTTGGCCTAGAACTTCATTTAATCCAAGATAAACCGAAAAGGAACAAATAGGCCTACAACTTTAAACCAAGATAGCTTGAGTCTTGAACCTCCGTGGGTGCTAGACAATCATCTGTTGACTTCCCCATAACCCATCTAACGAATGCATTTCATGAAAACATGAGTCACTTGGCCTAGAACTTCATTTAATCCAAGATAAACCGAAATGGAACAGATAAACCTACAACTTTTAACCATGATAGCTTGAGTCTTGAACCTCCGTGGGTGCTAGACAATCATCTGTTGACTTCCCCATAACCCATCTAACGAATGCATTTCATGAAAACATGAGTCACTTGGCCTAGAACTTCATTTAATCCAAGATAAACCGAAAAGGAACAAATAGGCCTACAACTTTAAACCAAGATAGCTTGAGTCTTGAACCTCCGTGGGTGCTAGACAAACATCTGTTGACTTCCCCATAACCCATCTAACGAATGCATTTCATGAAAACATGAGTCACTTGGCCTAGAACTTCTTTTAATCCAAGATAAACCGAAAAGGAACAAATAGGCTTACAACTTTAAACCAAGATAGCTTGAGTCTTGATCCTCCGTGGGTGCTAGACAATCATCTGTTGACTTCCCCATAACCCATCTAACGAATGCATTTCATGAAAACATGAGTCACTTGGCCTAGAACTTCTTTTAATCCAAGATAAACCGAAATGGAACAGATAAACCTACAACTTTTAACCATGATAGCTTGAGTCTTGAACCTCCGTGGGTGCTAGACAATCATCTGTTGACTTCCCCATAACCCATCTAACGAATGCATTTCATGAAAACATGAGTCACTTGGCCTAGAACTTCATTTAATCCAAGTTAAACCGAAAAGGAACAAAAAGGCCTACAACTTTAAACCAAGATAGCTTGAGTCTTGAACCTCCGTGGGTGCTAGACAATCATCTGTTGACTTCCCCATAACCCATCTAACGAATGCATTTCATGAAAACATGAGTCACTTGGCCTAGAACTTCTTTTAATCCAAGATAAACCGAAAAGGAACAAATAGGCTTACAACTTTAAACCAAGATAGCTTGAGTCTTGATCCTCCGTGGGTGCTAGACAATCATCTCGTTGACTTCCCCATAACCCATCTAACGAATGCATTTCATGAAAACATGAGTCACTTGGCCTAGAACTTCATTTAATCCAAGATAAACCGAAAAGGAACAAATAGGCCTACAACTTTAAACCAAGATAGCTTGAGTCTTGAACCTCCGTGGGTGCTAGACAATCATCTGTTGACTTCCCCATAACCCATCTAACGAATGCATTTCATGAAAACATGAGTCACTTGGCCTAGAACTTCATTTAATCCAAGATAAACCGAAATGGAACAGATAAACCTACAACTTTTAACCATGATAGCTTGAGTCTTGAACCTCCGTGGGTGCTAGACAATCATCTGTTGACTTCCCCTAACCCATCTAACGAATGCATTTCATGAAAACATGAGTCACATGGCCTAGAACTTCATTTAATCCAAGTTAAACCGAAAAGGAACAAAAAGGCCTACAACTTTAAACCAAGATAGCTTGAGTCTTGTACCACCGTGGGTGCTAGACAAACATCTGTTGACTTCCCCATAACCCATCTAACGAATGCATTTCATGAAAACATGAGTCACTTGGCCTAGAACTTCTTTTAATCCAAGATAAACCGAAAAGGAACAAATAGGCTTACAACTTTAAACCAAGATAGCTTGAGTCTTGATCCTCCGTGGGTGCTAGACAATCATCTGTTGACTTCCCCATAACCCATCTAACGAATGCATTTCATGAAAACATGAGTCACTTGGCCTAGAACTTCATTTAATCCAAGATAAACCGAAATGGAACAGATAAACCTACAACTTTTAACCATGATAGCTTGAGTCTTGAACCTCCGTGGGTGCTAGACAATCATCTGTTGACTTCCCCATAACCCATCTAACGAATGCATTTCATGAAAACATGAGTCACTTAGCCTAGAACTTCATTTAATCCAAGTTAAACCGAAAAGGAACAAATAGGCCTACAACTTTAAACCAAGATAGCTTGAGTCTTGTACCACCGTGGGTGCTAGACAAACATCTGTTGACTTCCCCATAACCCATCTAACGAATGCATTTCATGAAAACATGAGTCACTTGGCCTAGAACTTCTTTTAATCCAAGATAAACCGAAAAGGAACAAATAGGCTTACAACTTTAAACGAAGTTAGCTTGAGTCTTGAACCTCCGTGGGTGCTAGACAATCATCTGCTGACTTCCCCATAACCCATCTAACGAATGCATTTCATGAAAACATGAGTCACTTGGCCTAGAACTTCTTTTAATCCAAGATAAACCGAAATGGAACAGATAAACCTACAACTTTTAACAATGATAGCTTGAGTCTTGAACCTCCGTGGGTGCTAGATAATCATCTGTTGACTTCCCCATAACCCATCTAACGAATGCATTTCATGAAAACATGAGTCACTTGGCCTAGAACTTCATTTAATCCAAGATAAACCGAAATGGAACAGATAAACCTACAACTTTTAACCATGATAGCTTGAGTCTTGAACCTCCGTGGGTGCTAGACAATCATCTCGTTGACTTCCCCATAACCCATCTAACGAATGCATTTCATGAAAACATGAGTCACTTGGCCTAGAACTTCTTTTAATCCAAGATAAACCGAAAAGGAACAAATAGGCCTACAACTTTAAACCAAGATAGCTTGAGTCTTGATCCTCCGTGGGTGCTAGACAATCATCTGTTGACTTCCCCATAACCCATCTAACGAATGCATTTCATGAAAACATGAGTCACTTGGCCTAGAACTTCTTTTAATCCAAGATAAACCGAAATGGAACAAATAAGCCTACAACTTTAAACCATGATAGCTTGAGTCTTGAACCTCCGTGGGTGCTAGACAATCATCTGTTGACTTCCCCATAACCCATCTAACGAATGCATTTCATGAAAACAAGAGTCACTTGGCCTAGAACTTCATTTAATCCAAGATAAACCGAAATGGAACAGATAAACCTACAACTTTTAACCATGATAGCTTGAGTCTTGAACCTCCGTGGGTGCTAGACAATCATCTGTTGACTTCCCCATAACCCATCTAACGAATGCATTTCATGAAAACATGAGTCACTTGGCCTAGAACTTCATTTAATCCAAGATAAACCGAAAAGGAACAAATAGGCCTACAACTTTAAACCAAGATAGCTTGAGTCTTGAACCTCCGTGGGTGCTAGACAATCATCTGTTGACTTCCCCATAACCCATCTAACGAATGCATTTCATGAAAACATGAGTCACTTGGCCTAGAACTTCTTTTAATCCAAGATAAACCGAAAAGGAACAAATAGGCTTACAACTTTAAACCAAGATAGCTTGAGTCTTGATCCTCCGTGGGTGCTAGACAATCATCTGTTGACTTCCCCATAACCCATCTAACGAATGCATTTCATGAAAACATGAGTCACTTGGCCTAGAACTTCATTTAATCCAAGATAAACCGAAAAGGAACAAATAGGCCTACAACTTTAAACCAAGATAGCTTGAGTCTTGAACCTCCGTGGGTGCTAGACAATCATCTGTTGACTTCCCCATAACCCATCTAACGAATGCATTTCATGAAAACATGAGTCACTTGGCCTAGAACTTCATTTAATCCAAGATAAACCGAAATGGAACAGATAAACCTACAACTTTTAACCATGATAGCTTGAGTCTTGAACCTCCGTGGGTGCTAGACAATCATCTGTTGACTTCCCCATAACCCATCTAACGAATGCATTTCATGAAAACATGAGTCACTTGGCCTAGAACTTCATTTAATCCAAGTTAAACCGAAAAGGAACAAATAGGCCTACAACTTTAAACCAAGATAGCTTGAGTCTTGAACCTCCGTGGGTGCTAGACAATCATCTGTTGACTTCCCCATAACCCATCTAACGAATGCATTTCATGAAAACATGAGTCACTTGGCCTAGAACTTCATTTAATCCAAGATAAACCGAAAAGGAACAAATAGGCCTACAACTTTAAACCAAGATAGCTTGAGTCTTGAACCTCCGTGGGTGCTAGACAATCATCTCTAGAATTACCAATAAACCATCGAACCAAAACTAATCATGAAAACATGAGTCACTTGGCCTAGAACTTCATTTAATCCAACATAAACCGAAATGGAACAAATAGGCCTACAACTTTAAACGAAGTTAGCTTGAGTCTTGAACCTCCGTGGGTGCTAGACAATCATCTGTTGACTTCCCCATAACCCATCTAACGAATGCATTTCATGAAAACATGAGTCACTTGGCCTAGAACTTCATTTAATCCAAGATAAACCGAAAAGGAACAAATAGGCCTACAACTTTAAACCAAGATAGCTTGAGTCTTGAACCTCCGTGGGTGCTAGACAAACATCTGTTGACTTCCCCATAACCCATCTAACGAATGCATTTCATGAAAACATGAGTCACTTGGCCTAGAACTTCATTTAATCCAAGATAAACCGAAATGGAACAAATAGGCTTACAACTTTTAACCATGATAGCTTGAGTTTTGAACCTCGATGGGTGCTAGACAATCATCTGTTGACTTCCCCATAACCCATCTAACGAATGCATTTCATGAAAACATGAGTCACTTGGCCTAGAACTTCATTTAATCCAAGTTAAACCGAAAAGGAACAAATAGGCCTACAACTTTAAACCAAGATAGCTTGAGTCTTGTACCACCGTGGGAGCTAGACAAACATCTGTTGACTTCCCCATAACCCATCTAACGAATGCATTTCATGAAAACATGAGTCACTTGGCCTAGAACTTCTTTTAATCCAAGATAAACCGAAAAGGAACAAATAGGCTTACAACTTTAAACCAAGATAGCTTGAGTCTTGATCCTCCGTGGGTGCTAGACAATCATCTGTTGACTTCCCCATAACCCATCTAACGAATGCATTTCATGAAAACATGAGTCACTTGGCCTAGAACTTCATTTAATCCAAGATAAACCGAAAAGGAACAAATAGGCCTACAACTTTAAACGAAGTTAGCTTGAGTCTTGAACCTCCGTGGGTGCTAGACAATCATCTGTTGACTTCCCCATAACCCATCTAACGAATGCATTTCATGAAAACAAGAGTCACTTGGCCTAGAACTTCATTTAATCCAAGATAAACCGAAAAGGAACAAATAGGCCTACAACTTTAAACCAAGATAGCTTGAGTCTTGAACCTCCGTGGGTGCTAGACAATCATCTGTTGACTTCCCCATAACCCATCTAACGAATGCATTTCATGAAAACATGAGTCACTTGGCCTAGAACTTCTTTTAATCCAAGATAAACCGAAAAGGAACAAATAGGCTTACAACTTTAAACCAAGATAGCTTGAGTCTTGATCCTCCGTGGGTGCTAGACAATCATCTGTTGACTTCCCCATAACCCATCTAACGAATGCATTTCATGAAAACATGAGTCACTTGGCCTAGAACTTCTTTTAATCCAACATAAACCGAAAAGGAACAAAAAGGCCTACAACTTTAAACCAAGTTAGCTTGAGTCTTGAACCTCCGTGGGTGCTAGACAATCATCTGTTGACTTCCCCATAACCCATCTAACGAATGCATTTCATGAAAACATGAGTCACTTGGCCTAGAACTTCATTTAGTCCAATTTAAACCGAAAAGGAACAAATAGGCCTACAACTTTAAGCCAAGATAGCTTGAGTCTTGAACCTCCGTGGGTGCTAGACAATCATCTGTTGACTTCCCCATAACCCATCTAACGAATGCATTTCATGAAAACATGAGTCACTTGGCCTAGAACTTCATTTAATCCAAGATAAACCGAAAAGGAACAAATAGGCCTACAACTTTAAACCAAGATAGCTTGAGTCTTGAACCTCCGTGGGTGCTAGACAATCATCTGTTGACTTCCCCATAACCCATCTAACGAATGCATTTCATGAAAACATGAGTCACTTGGCCTAGAACTTCATTTAATCCAAGATAAACCGAAATGGAACAAATAGGCCTACAACTTTAAACCAAGATAGCTTGAGTCTTGAACCTCCGTGGGTGCTAGACAATCATCTGTTGACTTCCCCATAACCCATCTAACGAATGCATTTCATGAAAACATGAGTCACTTGGCCTAGAACTTCATTTAATCCAAGATAAACCGAAAAGGAACAAATAGGCCTACAACTTTAAACCAAGATAGCTTGAGTCTTGAACCTCCGTGGGTGCTAGACAATCATCTGTTGACTTCCCCATAACCCATCTAACGAATGCATTTCATGAAAACATGAGTCACTTGGCCTAGAACTTCTTTTAATCCAAGATAAACCGAAAAGGAACAAATAGGCCTACAACTTTAAACCAAGATAGCTTGAGTCTTGAACCTCGGTGGGTGCTAGACAATCATCTCGTTGACTTCCCCATAACCCATCTAACGAATGCATTTCATGAAAACATGAGTCACTTGGCCTAGAACTTCTTTTAATCCAAGATAAACCGAAAAGGAACAAATAGGCCTACAACTTTAAACCAAGATAGCTTGAGTCTTGAACCTCCGTGGGTGCTAGACAATCATCTGTTGACTTCCCCATAACCCATCTAACGAATGCATTTCATGAAAACATGAGTCACTTGGCCTAGAACTTCTTTTAATCCAAGATAAACCGAAAAGGAACAAATAGGCTTACAACTTTAAACCAAGATAGCTTGAGTCTTGAACCTCCGTGGGTGCTAGACAATCATCTGTTGACTTCCCCATAACCCATCTAACGAATGCATTTCATGAAAACATGAGTCACTTGGCCTAGAACTTCATTTAATCCAAGATAAACCGAAAAGGAACAAATAGGCCTACAACTTTTAAACAAGATAGCTTGACTCTTGAACCTCCGTGGGTGCTAGACAATCATCTGTTGACTTCCCCATAACCCATCTAACGAATGCATTTCATGAAAACATGAGTCACTTGGCCTAGAACTTCTTTTAATCCAAGATAAACCGAAAAGGAACAAATAGGCCTACAACTTTAAACCAAGATAGCTTGAGTCTTGATCCTCCGTGGGTGCTAGACAATCATCTGTTGACTTCCCCATAACCCATCTAACGAATGCATTTCATGAAAACATGAGTCACTTGGCCTAGAACTTCATTTAATCCAAGATAAACCGAAAAGGAACAAATAGGCCTACAACTTTAAGCCAAGATAGCTTGAGTCTTGAACCTCCGTGGGTGCTAGACAATCATCTGTTGACTTCCCCATAACCCATCTAACGAATGCATTTCATGAAAACAAGAGTCACTTGGCCTAAAACTTCATTTAATCCAAGATAAACCGAAATGGAACAGATAAACCTACAACTTTTAACCATGATAGCTTGAGTCTTGAACCTTGATGGGTGCTAGACAATCATCTGTTGAATTCCCCATAACCCATCTAACAAATGCATTTCATGAAAACATGAGTCACTTGGCCTAGAACTTCATCTAATCCAAGTTAAACCGAAAAGGAACAAATAGGCCTACAACTTTAAACCAAGATAGCTTGAGTCTTGTACCACCGTGGGAGCTAGACAAACATCTGTTGACTTCCCCATAACCCATCTAACGAATGCATTTCATGAAAACATGAGTCACTTGGCCTAGAACTTCTTTTAATCCAAGATAAACCGAAAAGGAACAAATAGGCCTACAACTTTAAACCAAGATAGCTTGAGTCTTGAACCTCCGTGGGTGCTAGACAATCATCTCGTTGACTTCCACATAACCCATCTAACGAATGCATTTCATGAAAACATGAGTCACTTGGCCTAGAACTTCATTTAATCCAAGTTAAACCGAAAAGGAACAAATAGGCCTACAACTTTAAACCAAGATAGCTTGAGTCTTGATCCTCCGTGGGTGCTAGACAATCATCTGTTGACTTCCCCATAACCCATCTAACGAATGCATTTCATGAAAACATGAGTCACTTGGCCTAGAACTTCTTTTAATCCAAGATAAACCGAAAAGGAACAAATAGGCTTACAACTTTAAACCAAGATAGCTTGAGTCTTGAACCTCCGTGGGTGCTAGACAATCATCTGTTGACTTCCCCATAACCCATCTAACGAATGCATTTCATGAAAACATGAGTCACTTGGCCTAGAACTTCATTTAATCCAAGATAAACCGAAATGGAACAGATAAACCTACAACTTTTAACCAAGATAGCTTGAGTCTTGAACCTCCGTGGGTGCTAGACAATCATCTGTTGACTTCCCCATAACCCATCTAACGAATGCATTTCATGAAAACATGAGTCACTTGGCCTAGAACTTCATTTAATCCAAGTTAAACCGAAAAGGAACAAAAAGGCCTACAACTTTAAACCAAGATAGCTTGAGTCTTGAACCTCCGTGGGTGCTAGACAATCATCTGTTGACTTCCCCATAACCCATCTAACGAATGCATTTCATGAAAACATGAGTCACTTGGCCTAGAACTTCATTTAATCCAAGATAAACCGAAATGGAACAGATAAACTTACAACTTTAAGCCAAGATAGCTTGAGTCTTGAACCTCCGTGGGTGCTAGACAATCATCTGTTGACTTCCCCATAACCCATCTAACAAATGCATTTCATGAAAACATGAGTCACTTGGCCTAGAACTTCATCTAATCCAAGTTAAACCGAAAAGGAACAAATAGGCCTACAACTTTAAACCAAGCTAGCTTGAGTCTTGAACCTCCGTGGGTGCTAGACAAACATCTGTTGACTTCCCCATAACCCATCTAACGAATGCATTTCATGAAAACATGAGTCACTTGGCCTAGAACTTCTTTTAATCCAAGATAAACCGAAAAGGAACAAATAGGCCTACAACTTTAAACCAAGATAGCTTGAGTCTTGAACCTCCGTGGGTGCTAGACAATCATCTGTTGACTTCCCCATAACCCATCTAACGAATGCATTTCATGAAAACATGAGTCACTTGGCCTAGAACTTCTTTTAATCCAAGATAAACCGAAAAGGAACAAATAGGCTTACAACTTTAAACCAAGATAGCTTGAGTCTTGATCCTCCGTGGGTGCTAGACAATCATCTGTTGACTTCCCCATAACCCATCTAACGAATGCATTTCATGAAAACATGAGTCACTTGGCCTAGAACTTCTTTTAATCCAACATAAACCGAAAAGGAACAAATAGGCCTACAACTTTAAACGAAGTTAGCTTGAGTCTTGAACCTCCGTGGGTGCTAGACAATCATCTGTTGACTTCCCCATAACCCATCTAACGAATGCATTTCATGAAAACATGAGTCACTTGGCCTAGAACTTCTTTTAATCCAAGATAAACCGAAATGGAACAGATAAACCTACAACTTTTAACAATGATAGCTTGAGTCTTGAACCTCCGTGGGTGCTAGACAATCATCTGTTGACTTCCCCATAACCCATCTAACGAATGCATTTCATGAAAACATGAGTCACTTAGCCTAGAACTTCATTTAATCCAAGTTAAACCGAAAAGGAACAAAAAGGCCTACAACTTTAAACCAAGATAGCTTGAGTCTTGTACCACCGTGGGTGCTAGACAAACATCTGTTGACTTTCTCATAACCCATCTAACGAATGCATTTCATGAAAACATGAGTCACTTGGCCTAGAACTTCATTTAATCCAAGTTAAACCGAAAAGGAACAAATAGGCCTACAACTTTAAACCAAGATAGCTTGAGTCTTGATCCTCCGTGGGTGCTAGACAATATCATCTGTTGACTTCCCCATAACCCATCTAACGAATGCATTTCATGAAAACAAGAGTCACTTGGCCTAGAACTTCATTTAATCCAAGATAAACCGAAATGGAACAGATAAACCTACAACTTTTAACCATGATAGCTTGAGTCTTGAACCTCCGTGGGTGCTAGACAATCATCTCGTTGACTTCCCATAACCCATCTAACGAATGCATTTCATGAAAACATGAGTCACTTGGCCTAGAACTTCATTTAATCCAAGTTAAACCGAAAAGGAACAAAAAGGCCTACAACTTTAAACCAAGATAGCTTGAGTCTTGTACCACCGTGGGTGCTAGACAAACATCTGTTGACTTCCCCATAACCCATCTAACGAATGCATTTCATGAAAACATGAGTCACTTGGCCTAGAACTTCTTTTAATCCAAGATAAACCGAAAAGGAACAAATAGGCTTACAACTTTAAACCAAGATAGCTTGAGTCTTGATCCTCCGTGGGTGCTAGACAATCATCTATTGACTTCCCCATAACCCATCTAACGAATGCATTTCATGAAAACATGAGTCACTTGGCCTAGAACTTCATTTAATCCAAGATAAACCGAAATGGAACAGATAAACCTACAACTTTTAACCATGATAGCTTGAGTCTTGAACCTCCGTGGGTGCTAGACAATCATCTGTTGACTTCCCCATAACCCATCTAACGAATGCATTTCATGAAAACATGAGTCACTTGGCCTAGAACTTCATTTAATCCAAGATAAACCGAAATGGAACAAATAAACCTACAACTTTAAACCAAGATAGCTTGAGTCTTGAACCTCCGTGGGTGCTAGACAATCATCTGTTGACTTCCCCATAACCCATCTAACGAATGCATTTCATGAAAACATGAGTCACTTGGCCTAGAACTTCTTTTAATCCAAGATAAACCGAAAAGGAACAAATAGGCTTACAACTTTAAACCAAGATAGCTTGAGTCTTGATCCTCCGTGGGTGCTAGACAATCATCTGTTGACTTCCCCATAACCCATCTAACGAATGCATTTCATGAAAACATGAGTCACTTGGCCTAGAACTTCATTTAATCCAAGATAAACCGAAATGGAACAGATAAACCTACAACTTTTAACCATGATAGCTTGAGTCTTGAACCTCCGTGGGTGCTAGACAATCATCTGTTGACTTCCCCATAACCCATCTAACGAATGCATTTCATGAAAACATGAGTCACTTGGCCTAGAACTTCATTTAATCCAAGATAAACCGAAAAGGAACAAATAGGCCTACAACTTTAAACCAAGATAGCTTGAGTCTTGAACCTCCGTGGGTGCTAGACAATCATCTGTTGACTTCCCCATAACCCATCTAACGAATGCATTTCATGAAAACATGAGTCACTTGGCCTAGAACTTCATTTAATCCAAGATAAACCGAAATGGAACAAAAAAACATACAACTTTTCACCATGATAGCTTGAGTCTTGAACCTCCGTGGGTGCTAGACAATCATCTGTTGACTTCCCCATAACCCATCTAACGAATGCATTTCATGAAAACATGAGTCACTTGGCCTAGAACTTCATTTAATCCAAGATAAACCGAAATGGAACAGATAAACCTACAACTTTTAACCATGATAGCTTGAGTCTTGATCCTCCGTGGGTGCTAGACAATCATCTGTTGAATTCCCCATAACCCATCTAACGAATGCATTTCATGAAAACATGAGTCACTTGGCCTAGAACTTCATTTAATCCAAGATAAACCGAAAAGGAACAAATAGGCTTACAACTTTAAACCAAGATAGCTTGAGTCTTGATCCTCCGTGGGTGCTAGACAATCATCTGTTGACTTCCCCATAACCCATCTAACGAATGCATTTCATGAAAACATGAGTCACTTGGCCTAGAACTTCTTTTAATCCAAGATAAACCGAAAAGGAACAAATAGGCTTACAACTTTAAACCAAGATAGCTTGAGTCTTGATCCTCCGTGGGTGCTAGACAATCATCTGTTGACTTCCCCATAACCCATCTAACGAATGCATTTCATGAAAACATGAGTCACTTGGCCTAGAACTTCATTTAATCCAAGATAAACCGAAAAGGAACAAATAGGCCTACAACTTTTAAGCCAAGATAGCTTGAGTCTTGAACCTCCGTGGGTGCTAGACAATCATCTGTTGACTTCCCATAACCCATCTAACGAATGCATTTCATGAAAACATGAGTCACTTGGCCTAGAACTTCATTTAATCCAAGTTAAACCGAAAAGGAACAAATAGGCCTACAACTTTAAACCAAGTTAGCTTGAGTCTTGAACCTCCGTGGGTGCTAGACAATCATCTGTTGACTTCCCCATAACCCATCTAACGAATGCATTTCATGAAAACATGAGTCACTTGGCCTAGAACTTCATTTAATCCAAGTTAAACCGAAAAGGAACAAATAGGCTTACAACTTTAAACCAAGATAGCTTGAGTCTTGATCCTCCGTGGGTGCTAGACAATCATCTGTTGACTTCCCCATAACCCATCTAACGAATGCATTTCATGAAAACATGAGTCACTTGGCCTAGAACTTCATTTAATCCAAGATAAACCGAAATGGAACATATAAACCTACAACTTTTCACCATGATAGCTTGAGTCTTGAACCTCCGTGGGTGCTAGACAATCATCTGTTGACTTCCCCATAACCCATCTAACGAATGCATTTCATGAAAACATGAGTCACTTGGCCTAGAACTTCATTTAATCCAAGATAAACCGAAAAGGAACAAATAGGCCTACAACTTTAAGCCAAGATAGCTTGAGTCTTGAACCTCCGTGGGTGCTAGACAATCATCTGTTGACTTCCCCATAACCCATCTAACGAATGCATTTCATGAAAACATGAGTCACTTGGCCTAGAACTTCATTTAATCCAAGATAATCCGAAATGGAACAGATAGACCTACAACTTTTAACCAAGATAGCTTGAGTCTTGAACCTCCGTGGGTGCTAGACAATCATCTGTTGACTTCCCCATAACCCATCTAACGAATGCATTTCATGAAAACATGAGTCACTTGGCCTAGAACTTCTTTTAATCCAAGATAAACCGAAAAGGAACAAATAGGCTTACAACTTTAAACCAAGATAGCTTGAGTCTTGATCCTCCGTGGGTGCTAGACAATCATCTGTTGACTTCCCCATAACCCATCTAACGAATGCATTTCATGAAAACATGAGTCACTTGGCCTAGAACTTCATTTAATCCAAGTTAAACCGAAAAGGAACAAATAGGCTTACAACTTTAAACCAAGATAGCTTGAGTCTTGAACCTCCGTGGGTGCTAGACAATCATCTGTTGACTTCCCCATAACCCATCTAACGAATGCATTTCATGAAAACATGAGTCACTTGGCCTAGAACTTTTTTTAATCCAACATAAACCGAAATGGAACAAATAGGCCTACAACTTTAAACGAAGTTAGCTTGAGTCTTGAACCTCCGTGGGTGCTAGACAATCATCTGTTGACTTCCCCATAACCCATCTAACGAATGCATTTCATGAAAACATGAGTCACTTGGCCTAGAACTTCATTTAATCCAAGATAAACCGAAAAGGAACAAATAGGCCTACAACTTTAAACCAAGATAGCTTGAGTCTTGAACCTCCGTGGGTGCTAGACAATCATCTGTTGACTTCCCCATAACCCATCTAACGAATGCATTTCATGAAAACATGAGTCACTTGGCCTAGAACTTCTTTTAATCCAAGATAAACCGAAAAGGAACAAATAGGCTTACAACTTTAAACCAAGATAGCTTGAGTCTTGATCCTCCGTGGGTGCTAGACAATCATCTGTTGACTTCCCCATAACCCATCTAACGAATGCATTTCATGAAAACAAGAGTCACTTGGCCTAGAACTTCATTTAATCCAAGATAAACCGAAATGGAACAGATAAACCTACAACTTTTAACCATGATAGCTTGAGTCTTGAACCTCCGTGGGTGCTAGACAATCATCTGTTGACTTCCCCATAACCCATCTAACGAATGCATTTCATGAAAACATGAGTCACTTGGCCTAGAACTTCATTTAATCCAAGATAAACCGAAAAGGAACAAAAAGGCCTACAACTTTAAACCAAGATAGCTTGAGTCTTGATCCTCCGTGGGTGCTAGACAATCATCTGTTGACTTCCCCATAACCCATCTAACGAATGCATTTCATGAAAACATGAGTCACTTGGCCTAGAACTTCTTTTAATCCAAGATAAACCGAAATGGAACAGATAAACCTACAACTTTTCACCATGATAGCTTGAGTCTTGAACCTCCGTGGGTGCTAGACAATCATCTCGTTGACTTCCCCATAACCCATCTAACGAATGCATTTCATGAAAACATGAGTCACTTGGCCTAGAACTTCATTTAATCCAAGATAAACCGAAATGGAACAAATAAACCTACAACTTTTAACCATGATAGCTTGAGTCTTGAACCTCCGTGGGTGCTAGACAATCATCTCGTTGACTTCCCCATAACCCATCTAACGAATGCATTTCATGAAAACATGAGTCACTTGGCCTAGAACTTCATTTAATCCAAGATAAACCGAAAAGGAACAAATAGGCCTACAACTTTAAACCAAGATAGCTTGAGTCTAGAACCTCTGTGGGTGCTAGACAATCATCTGTTGACTTCCCCATAACCCATCTTACGAATGCATTTCATGAAAACATGAGTCACTTGGCCTAGAACTTCTTTTAATCCAAGATAAACCGAAAAGGAACAAATAGGCGTACAACTTTAAACCAAGATAGCTTGAGTCTTGAACCTCGGTGGGTGCTAGACAATCATCTGTTGACTTCCCATAACCCATCTAACGAATGCATTTCATGAAAACATGAGTCACTTGGCCTAGAACTTCTTTTAATCCAAGATAAACAGAAAAGGAACAAACAGGCCTACAACTTTAAACCAAGATAGCTTGAGTCTTG